>OZ014446.1:18446296-19046296 GCA_963966035.1 Acleris laterana | reverse complement strand
CAATGGCACATTTAAGAGTCTTACAGAATAAGGAATAAGCTTCCAGAGGAGAATAAGATGAAACATTAAAATTAGACAACAAAGTATCAGTTTTATCTTGATATATTTTCCAATCCACCAGTTTAAAGTTAGTAAATTTAGGAAAACATAACATGCTATTTTGACTAAGATCGACGTTACAATGATTATTAATGGAGATATTTATTATTACAGGAAGGTGATAGCTACCAAGTGGATCATTATGAACAGACCAGTCACAGGACAAAGCCAAAGATGGACTAACCAAAGTTAAATCAAGAGCGTTTGGTCGCCAACTTAAAGAACCAACTGTAGTTGGAAGACCATCATTAAGAAGCACTAGATTATTGTCTTCAATTATTTCAAGGACATCTCTACCACGTGGAGTAGTGGAACCACATCCCCAAGTAATATGATGAGCATTGAAATCACCAGCAAAAATCATAGGACCGGGAACAGACTTTATTAAAGCATCAAATTTATTTTTACTAAATACTGGATTGCAGTTTTTTGGGCTATAAAAACTAATGATACTGATTTCTTTATTACCAACCACTATACGAACTCCAATATTTTGTATGGAATCATCAAATTTCGTAACTATTTTTGAATATGAAATACTATTATGAATCAGAATAGCCACTCCATTATGTTTGTTACCAGTGTCATTTCTTTCAATATTGTAACCTCTAATGTTAAACCGTTGGTTTGGTCTTAACCAAGTTTCTGATATAATACCTATATGTATATTGTTTTCGTACAAAAAATTACTTAGTACCAATTTATTACTAACAATACTTTGTGCATTCCATTGAATTATATTTAATATATCCATTAGTTTACTAATTAAGTTTTTTTGCTAAAGGTGGATCTTAAACTTTCTTTTATGGATGATGAGTTAATTGGTGTAGTTTTATTTGAAACTAGTTTCATTATTGACTCTACAAGTAAATTCATAAATATGTCTGATTTTGTAAGATTGTTTATGTGTGTTTCTATAGATTTAGCGTTTAGCTGCGGGAAAGATTTCTCATTAAATAGATCTGCATATTTAACCGACCGAGATTTTATTTTGTTTTCTTCTATTTTTTGTTTTTTCATTGGGCATGCTGCTGCTATGGCAACATGGTTGCCACCACAGTTTGCACATTTGGCATTAGCTGACTGTACAGAGCAAGACCGGAAGCTGTGATTTTCTGTGCATATAGAACAGACCTCTGCATTCTTACAAAATTTTGCAATGTGGCCAAAACGCATGCAGCGCAGGCACTGTTTAACTGGAGGAATATATAGGCTGACCTCGTGTCTCCAGTGATCAAGGAAAACATGTTCGGGCAGTTGAGTCGAAGCGAAGGTGACCGCGACAGTCTGTGTAGGTAGATATGACACAGCGCCATCTTCACCACGCATTCTCCTCATGAAACGCCGGACCTGGATTACGTTCCTCGAGCTTCCTATCAACGAAAAAATTTTTTTATTTGACATTTCTGTGGGAACTGAAGTCAGAACCCCCGTGACTTCGGTGTCCGCTGCAGGTATTGTAGCCACCATGTCCAAGTCGTCTAACAATTTGGTATTCTGTAAGAATACATTGGCGTTATTTGATAAATCAAAAGTTACACCAACTTTGTATCTATTTATCGGCCTCAGATGTAAAATGCCGGAGACGCAGTACTTGCGAATCGCCTCAGAGAGTTTCAGGCGGTCTCTATCTGTTATTGGGCTGTCAACTTTGCCGTGAGCCAAGAAAACTACGAACTCGGTTTTGTTTGAGTTTTCCGGGTATTTTCTCGCATAACTCCTGACTTGATAAACCCTATATTTTTCTTCGGCTACCTCGGGATCATCGGCAGAGCCGGAGTGTTTGGGTCGCTTTGGGGCCCCCCCCATCTCTATATTACAAAAACCTTATTAACTAAATGTATACAGACCAATTTCACAACAATATATACAGTTAATACAGGAAAAAGGATTTTTCCAAAAATATTTTACAAAAAGTGCGCCTTTCTCAATCAACAGTTCCCTTTTTTCTTTCGGCCGTTGTTTTACGAACAAAAACTACAATAGAAAAAGGTAAGGTTAAATTTAATGTTAGAAGTTTAATGTCAAATAATGCCGAACCAAATTGATAATGTTGTTAGGTATTTTTAAATGTGGAAAAGGCGGCAGACGAGCAAGTACGTATGTAACTATAAATAGGTATATTTAAGTTAGAGACTTTGATTTATGTATTTTGCGTGGTGGCGGTAGGACTTGGACGAGTTTTTCAAACAATTTTTAAGACAATAATGGCAAGTAGGTATAGGTGGTAATTTTAATGTTGATTTTCTTATAATAAACAAAACCTTGACTTTGAGCTTTACTAAAAAAGAAATGATATTACCAATTTTATTATGTACATTCACAAGTACTAAAAACATCAGTCTTTTTAGACCTGTGGTTTTTTTCTCTACTAGAGGCAGCTTGCCTGTACATTTGCCCTAAGCCCAGACAGACCCCCACGGCTCTCCACCACGAGCCTTAGGCCTTTCCACGTACAATCGCCGCCATAAATGCTACATTATTGTGCGAACATGTGCCGCGAATAGCGCGATGAATTTCCAATAGCCCATGTATGGAATAATTTGTGCCGAGTGTACCTTGCTGCTGAATACTGATTAGCATTCGGGTTGGTTTCTTACCGGATTTTTGATGTAACTTTGGACTAGTATTCGTGGGATGAGCACCAATATTGGTTTCTGAGGCTTGCATGATTCCTATGTATGTAAGTTTCATTATGTACGTATCTAAAGTATAAATAAATATCAGGGGACAAAATCACACCAATTGACCTAGTCCCAAACTAAGCTCAAGGCTTGTATTATGGGTACTAGACAACGATATAAATACTTATGTAGAGAAATATATAGAAAACATCCATGACTCAGGAACAAATATTCGCGCTCATCACACTAATATCTGACCTTACCGGGATTTGAACCCAGGACCGCTAGCTTCGTAGGCAGGGTCACTACCAACTAGGCCAGCGCGTCGTCAAAAAAGTATTCGAGTAAAAAAAATTACTGTGGTTCATAATGATCAAAATACTTTATAGAACTGTGATACTTTCTGTTATGTATGTATGCATGTGTACGTGTGGCTGCGTCCATACGAACTGTCATCAACTCGAATAAACAGTGCATTGGTAGCTACCGGTTGTATTACTCGTTTTACCGGCTCTCGACGTACCACTTTCACAGAGATGGTTGTGCCTAAACAGGTTATTAATATATCGAAAAACATTGACTTTTACGTAATCCATCTATTGTTACCATGATTTTGAAACACGTTACTTATATGGCTGCGTTTATCGCGTGACAAAGTTTGGATAAGGCATCCGTCAACTTCTTACACTTAATATACTCGTAAGTACGAAAGTGACGAATGCTTTATCCACATTTGACGCAGCCATACTAGGCGCGCAGGAGTGTCAAAGGTTTTATTTTATGCTAAGTATTAACATACATCATTCTAAAGTAAATATCACAAACAGGCAGTCTTGGTTTTTATCTTGCAAAATAAAGTCATTAAACCACCAAAATACGAGTAACTTCGAGATAACAGTAAAATCATAACGTTCATTTTCACCCTATAAACAATTATACTATAGCTATATGGCTCCCGAGAGGGGTTAATAACAATCTACTGTTTGAGGCAAACAACCGCCCCTCAGGTGAACTAATAACTTGCACTCGAATCGAAATGTATGTTTGCATTTAATATAGTATTATTACTTTCCAAGTTTCGCTGTAGGGCAATAATGGTTGTCTATGGTGAAATCAAACGAATACAAGGAAATAATAGAGAATTTTTACAGTCGAGCTCCGTGAGCATTCGTTTTTAAACTTCATGGAACTCAATTTTAACTAATGGAGCCCAAGATTAAACGCACACATACGATCATTTTACTGTTATTTCTAGTCAATGGTTAGTTGAAGTTCGGTTTAGAAATAAATATGAAGCTAATGATTGTACATTTTAAAGGCCCACTGACTATCAGGTGGCCTGTGTACGCGTTTTTCCTTCTTATTACTAATAACATCAATCATAAATAATTTGTTGTCAATCTCAAAACTACAATCCTAAGGCCGAGAATGCGTATGTGTATGTTAATTCTAAGAAGAACTACTAAGAGTGCTCGTATTCGACCAAATATAAAAATAATATTAGTAAAGCGCTTTATTAAGAAGGTATACATATATAACATTTGCTACGATGCATATTACAACAAATGCTATTGCTTATTTCCTCTTTTACTAAACGGCAAGGAAAATAATCATACAGAGCCTGCAACTGCACACTTCCGCATTTTACTGTAGATATATCTGTATGTCTGTCTATGTTCAAAAATCATGTACAGTCAGGGTAAAAATAGGTTCGTCACTTTTCCACTCTATTTCAATGTCCACAAGTGACGAACCTTTTTTTTACCCTGACTATACTTTACCTGCTTAACAATTTATGAATTTCTACCAAAGCCGCTGCTTTTAAATTCAATTTTAAAGTTGTCATAAATTCTTTATAACATCTATAACGCTCTACAAATTTATACGAAATGATGAGTGTAGTTTTCAATGCAAGCGCAAAAACCAGATTAAAGCTTTATTCCACCCAGCAAATTGTACAACCGTACAAAAGACAGCCACAAAATTAAATGTAAGTACATTTAAAAATATATTCCGTGGAGCTGACTCCAGTTTCATTGTCCACAGTTTTATTAAACTCACAGAACGGGTTAGCCCAACGTACATTGTCATATCCCCTGTAATTTCATCCTTCTGCACCTGGGGGCAAAGGGATATTATTACCCACATACGAATGGGGGCGAAATCAGAGAGAATAGGGTGTTTTTTTACAAAATAAAAACATTACGTCTCCATCTTTTGGATGTCAGGGTCCTAAATAAACCCATTTAACCGTAATAATTAAATGAAATCACCATAAAACATTTAATAACCTATTTACAAAACCTTAATCCTCGTGGGCTCCGGTAGCAGCGAAACTGTTAACTCAAACACGGGTTAAATTTATACCGGCCTGCCGGCGCGCAAACAGGCCAGTTCCGGCGCAGTACAACGGTTAACAGCAGTAACGAGAAGTAAGTCAATAACGCACATTATTCTACGGAGATATCTTGTACACCCAAAAAGGATCAACATGTGTTTCATACTAATGATCCAATCCCGACTGTCTCTCTTCTCTCAAACAAGATACTTCCACGCCAAAATGCAAATTTTGGTTTAATGAACCATTATTCAGTGAATCTTTTTGTTAGCATTTGTCTAGCAGTGGGACACACGCACAGGTAACTAAAAAAGAAACAATGTAACGTCAATTATCACTTAACACAAACCGTGTTTAATTACATTGAAATATAAATATTTGACCGTGAAACTTTACACCTACACTATTGTCAGCAAATAATTATTTTATCTGATGATTCGAACCAGAAGAAGTTGAAAAACCTTTTTTCAATATCAAACCAGAAATGTACCATGTCAAGATCCAAAAAATATAACTATACGATTTTATACTGAAGAAAAATCATCAATATCATCATTGATAAAAAAAACATAATTAAATACCATAATTACCCGTCAGAACTGTATTGCCTACTGTTTGTTGAGCGTGACTGCGGCCCAGCTTAAGTAATTAACGTCATGTCGAACCTCGATGTTTTAATAACTCGACGTGTGCAGGTTTGTCCGTAATTTCCGCGCTGTACCGGCTGATGGGGATTAGTAGGGTATCGATTAACTTGCTTTTGCAATCTTCGATATTAGGTTGATGCAGATTTTATTTAAAAAAAAATGGGGAAAATGTGGCTGTGGGTAGCTTTGGCCGCGTCAGCGAAAACCGATGATGAGCGTCATGTAAAGGTCTGCATTTTTTACCACAAATTATCATTTGTGACTTGTAACTTTTCCAGCTTTTGGTTTTGTCAGGTGATATGTCGACAATATAAGAGAAAGATTTAATTGAACTTAATCCCCCCCCATGCACTTGAATTTAAAGAAGAGGATGCTGCCCAGTTATTTACATAGTCGGTCCTTAAGTTCTGTCCCAAACGTTTAGTCAAATAAAACTAATTTTTGTTCATTTTTTAATTTTAAAATAAATTATATTTAAAAGCTTAATTAAAGTACATTTTAAGGAACTAATCATCATTTCACATAGTCGCCGCAATTTCCGATACGATCTTTTAACATTCACGGCCGGCACCGATTAAAACAGGCACGAGTTTTCTAAAAATTTCACTTTTTGAAAACGCTTTAAAGATTAGTCTTTGTTAACCAGGAAAATTAATATTATGAAGCTTCTCATCTCTGGGTATGTTCAGAGACCAGCACAGCATTATTATCTTAATGACACTTAAAAACCAGCTTATGAAGCACGAAAGTTGGTCTGTTTTCGTATTTCTGCAAATTGATGTGAAATCGTAAGGTCAATTTAATGAGACATGAAGATTGACTGGAGTATAAGCGGATCTTTAGTTGCTTGGAATACATTCATATCAGTATTTAAAGATAAAAGTCTGGTCAATATGTCACGCAAATTTCGACTCAATACGAGAACTCTTACAAAAGTTGTAGCCGTTATCAGTATCGTGGTCGTGCGTGTTTTGACCCATGCTTTCCTGCCCCGAATGGGAATGCTTAAAGCTCGTACACCAAATTATTGCAATAGTAACGAGCTCAAATTTCGCTTTTTTTATTCTATGTAACATATTATGGTTTTGATTGATGTACTACAAGTTTATGAAACTCTATTATTTATTTTTAAAATTATAATAAACCTTTGTGACAGGACTTAAGGACCGACTAGGTATAACCGGTAGGTACTGTGACGTATCAAAACTAATTTTGGTTATGATGCAATGAACTTGAATCCCTTTGATACCTATAAAAAAGGTATTCGTGTCCACATTTTTGGCTGTTTTATTTGATCAGGTTAAGCGGAGCAATTAACGCCAACTCCAGTTATTAATATTTTAAAGTCTGCGGGTATCATTAACAGTCTTACCGCCGTAATCTCCCGATCTGTAACGCGTGGTTCTGCGCAGCCCGCATGCCAATTGCACCAAACAAACCTTTCTATATAAAAGGAAATAAATTCCAAAATAATCAAGTTTTATTATGAACTCTCCTGCTTTGATCTATAGATTCAAATTTGAAGGCATTTTTGATTGGAGTTACCGGTTTGTCCTTTGGAGTGCGCCAATGAGTCTGCCAGACAGAAGGTACGAGGAATTAAGGGGAATTCAAGGTTATAAGGGTTCCGTCGTTACAAATGTGAAATTAGAAACAGCGTGATGTCATGCTCGTTTCCGTCTGTCAAACTCAATATTTTCGTGTAATTACTTCATGTTCAACTTTTAGATGTACGAGTACGCAGACAAAAGGAGAATGGTTTGGTGGAGTTTGATAGTAGTTAAAATAAGTTCAGTGGTGGTCCGTCCAAATAGCTACCACCATCTTATACTTCAACCCACCGCCAAGCAGCAGTGTTCGCATTGTCGTGTTCCGGTGTTGGGATAAGACAACCGTTGAAGTTTCTATAGCATAGACGCTTTCCATTTTAGTCCTCAGGTTTGGCAACGCATTTGCGGTCTTAAGATTGCTGTCTTAAGATTGTAGTCTTGACAATGCAAATGTCTATAGGTCCCAGTCACAGATCCTACTTAGGTACTATCAGGTGCTTTGTGTCACCATCTTCATGTCATAAAAAAGTTCTAACGAGAACCATTTTCGAAATCTGTCAAGATGTATGGCATGGCATTGACATGAGCGCTCGATGCCATCGTCCGGCAGCTTACGTCGATCCCACACATTTTCGATAGCGATACCATCATCATCTCGTCCAGGCACACAGTTAATTGAAGTGGGTACGAGCCTCAAGTGCTTCAATCTACTAAAACTTTACCACAATTTTACGTTTTAGTACCAGCGGGGATCGTTATCGAGAATTGAAAACGCTTTTGTGTTTTTTCATCTAGATTTTATACATTTTTGTCATGCTTAAGTGAGATAGGAATACAATGTGAGTGGACGTCAAAGATACGTTTTTTTTTTACCTTATTTTATTGAAATCAGGAGCAAAATATGTCTTTTACGTCGACTGTATACGAGTATGTACCTATACAATGTGCAATGTACAAAATATTTTTATTTCGTTCTCGCGTGAATGATTTTACCTTCAGTTTAAATTTTCTCCCATTAACTGGGCCTCTTTTTAAATCGGTATAATATTGCTTTTGATTGGTTTCCGTATTGTCAACGTTTTGATAGATCTTATTTACTTGACAGTAAGGGCGACCGTTAGAAACATTATCAAAAGGCAAAAATAGAGCCCCTCCTATCAAAGTTAATGAAACTTGTAAGAATTAAAATTATGTGTTTGTCTCTGTTTATTCCATTCACTTTAAAAGATTTCAAGTCATTCAATAGTTCAGAATTTGAGTTATGTTACCCTATCCACTGATTTTATACCTGCGTTTGATTTAGTTTTGTCCACTTTTTTTCCTTTCTTGGCATAATGTGTGTATGTAGATTTTGCTACAACATAACTTATGTTAAGTTTTTTTCTTTTCAGTTCCATGTCTCATTCTTAGCAACACGTAACCTAAATAGCAGTAAGGTCATTGCATCACTTTGGATGATGAGTTTGATGACAGCGGGGAGCGCTGAACCCGCCCAATTGAAGGTGGTCGGTGGTCGGTGACCGCCCGCCAGGTGGCGAGTGACTCACGCAATTTAGTCGATGATCACGTGAGACAAAAGATGCAGTGGAGTGGCCAAGGTAGAATTGTATTTATGATATTTAATTCGGTATGGTGATTTTGTGGAACAAACTGCCTCTTGAGGAGTTTTCTAAAAGTTTGACATAATTATAGGGGCTTCAAGAAAAGACATAACATTTTTCTAATCAGTCAGCAATGGATCAGTACACTTTAGAATAAAACAGAATAGAGTATTTTTTTTTTTATTTCTCATAATGATTTAGGTGTTTTTACGATCTTAAAAAATGCCAAGTTAATGCCGGTGATTACAGTCCCTTTAGGTGACCCACATGCATGAATGCTTCCCTCTCATGCCAAAATGCGAAAACGCAAATCTTGAATTGATGTTTTTTCAAATAACGATATTAGGCAAATCGCTGATAGCTGTAGCAGCGTAAGTAGCAGGCTCAAAGTGGTTGATACCAGTATCATGTATGTATGTACTCGTAAGTAAACTCTTTATTACGCATAAACAAAATAAAACATGTGCATCATCCTCTAACAAATCGAAAACGTATAGTGGTGATGGTCTTTTACGTTGCGTGTTGTGCAGGGTAGTGATTCTGTAAACAACGCCGGTCTTGCGAACTGTCGAGTGAATCCAAGCAGCGAGATTAAGTAGTCCAGTGCGAACAAAACAGCACGATGGGTCGAACGTATAAGGCTGCTTAATTGAAAATGCACGCGCTACAATGTGTTTTCTTCGCACTGACGGGACTACTTAATCTCGCCGCTTGGATTCACTTGTCTGGGTAGTGATTCTGTAGAATCACTACCCAGACAGTGATAGTTAATAGTAACGGAGGCTTATATCAGAGGTTTATATCCCGGAACATTGAATACCAATAAAACCGATTAACGAACACGCGGATAGTCCCGGGCAAAGGCCAGTTTAGGAAAATTCCTAAAGCTGAAGTCTCCACGTAACCCCTGTTCCAGTGACCCACATGGCTGCCAATTGAGGAGTTGATCGGCGCAGGTGCGGCGTAGGTGCCAGACCACTTACGGGACTATTGTTCCATTCATCCAAATTATCCTGCTGCTCCTGGGTGACTCGGTGACGCAGTGACGAGAGGAATTTTTTACCACTTTATGCTCGAGGCTAAAAGTACTTTTATTTCTGTACCTACATGGATCAGTAAAGTTGATGCTTTGAAAAGCAAGAAAAAAAAGAAAAGAAGAGGATTTATACGGTTTAGATTATTATAACCAATGTAAAAATATTTGGTACTTCGTGGACAGGGTTCAACGAAACATGTGATCACCAAATTTAACCATTATAAACAGTAACACAGTGCCCTACCGCTTTTACTACATACATGCATTAAATCACGCCTGTTTCTCAAAGGGGTACCTAGGCAGAGAGCACTTATTTCCATTTGCTACGATCTTGACAAATTTCTTTCGCTTCTTTCACATTCATACATCGAGTCATGCACGCACGTCGGTTTCGGGTACTTAAGATTTGCTTTTACTCCTTAGAAAAAAATCGTAAAGTAGTTTAATCATCAATATGTGTGCCTTGTCTAAGTTATTGTTGGTGGGGACGATATTATTTTGAGGTACTCAATTACCATTCAATTACCCAGAGTCTCAAAATCCTCATATCAAAATGAGTCGATTTCGGGTCCCTGGCACTCAATATATTAGAATCCATGTAAAGTAAAACTTAAATAAAAGCTATACAATCGCTGCCATCAGAAGCTGAAAGGGCAGCCTTTGTCCTAAACTACGTAAATTAAATAAGGCGAGGTGTCGCCCGCACGGGTGGCTCTCAAAGGGCCCGCATCGGTTTTAAAAGGTAAGGTTTTGATAGTTGTTATGTGAGCTCCGGTAGAGAGCAATTGTATAAAAGATGCGAGTTGTCAGGGTTCCGTACCCGAAGGGCAAAACGAAACTCTGTTCTGCTCTGCTATGGTCTCATCGCCTGCGTATCTAGCTTGTTAAATATTCGTACAGACCTGAAATTTCAGTATTTTCTGCACAAAGTTGACGTAACACCAGTTTTAGTTAGAAATTTAAAACACTGAATACGCCACTTCACTTTTATAACGGAGTTTGTAAGCTGTGGCCAAAACAAACTTGACTGACTTTGTTTGTGGTATGGATACGGCAGACGAGACTTTTTTTACCTAAGCGTAGATGTAGTTTGGCTTTATTTACCAAGTAACGCTACAGTCAAAGTATATAGCACACCTTAACAGAAGATGAATCTTATTTTTGTAAGCATAACCTCATTTTAAGCCATCGCCCTTATCTGAATGCATAAAAAACTGAAGTTTTTTTAAGAATTTTTTTTGCTCTTCAAATTACAACATAAAAGGATTTTCTTCTAAAACATCTCGTTAGAATCCCACATTATCTGTTGTAATTCACGCCACAAAACAATCAATTCCGGACCCAAAATGGCCGACAATAAGTGAAAATGGCCAATTAAGACACAAAGGGCAGTTCATGCGGGTAGGAAATATTAAATTAGAGTGAACGATACCTCCGGCGAAGGTCCCCCACCTTTACCTTTTTATTAATGAACGAGTGTCTTTGACGGCGGTAGTTGGTTTTATAGCTACCGCCATTATAAATTGGTTAATTGTGTATTTGGATTTGGATGGACAAATGGTATAGTGAAACATTGTTGATCAGTTATCGTATTGCTATTTGTTCTTGTTCGCTACGATAAAAGACAAATAAAGGGGTAAAGGAATCGACCCTGGGTCTATTCTACTGGGTCAATCCATATTGTCTTTGACGTGTTATTGTATTGTTAATGGTTACGATAGGTCTTATTTACATCATAGTAAAGGCAGTCAGTAACTACATGTTCAAAAATCGTAAACATCGGATTAGTTTTAAGGGGAGAAAAACGTTATCGCTCGGAGCTAAATTTTTGTCAGGTTCACAATCCTCCTAAAAACAATACGATAACATGTCAATATATACTATAATAAAATGGAAGTAAAGTCGAATATGAGCTATATCTCAGTAGGTTTTTTTTTGTCAAGGGCAGGCAAACAAGCTGGCACTCAATTGAAAGAAAACGTCTCAAAATATCTATCCTTGAGAAAAAAACCTGAATTGTTGCTTGTCAGAAAAATCTGACCTCTAAAGAAAAGTAAATTCAACTCCTGACTTTTTTTTTAATGGACTATTAAAAAATATATATATTAAGAGGTTCATTTCTGTCCACGTCAATTTAACCTTCGATGTTCAATCTACGTGGCTTTTTTTCCAGAGTAGCACAGACTGTAAATTTTGTTTATTTCAGTCGTAGTGCCAGGCTTGCAGATTTCTGTACAAAATGTATGCAATATAGTTTCTGATACAGACGCGACAGTCAACGTTTTTCTCCGTATGTCACCAAACCTTTCACCTACATACACCCATTAATGAGTAAAAAATCCGCGCCACTTATACCGCGCGCGGGATTAGCGAGTAGGGCGACCACGAGGGGCCGGGACAAAGGACACGCGCCGGGGCCGAGGTAGGGTAACGCAATATTTGTCCGGCGCGCACGGCGACACGCGTGCAACGTGCATTGTGCACCTAGCCAGGGGAGCACAACCGTTGATGCTGGGATTAAAAAATAAAAAGTAGATTTATTATACACATACATGTTAAAAAAAATGTGTAAATGATCAGACCTAAATAAATAAGGAGCCTTTGAGCATGGTGATGTTTAGATTAAAAGTAAAATAATGTATATGTATATGTATGTGCCTTAATATATCAAATCCAGCGGAAGAAGTAAGAACTAAGAATAACAAAATGTTCAGTAATTATTATCTTCGTTTAATTTTGCTGTTAATGTCCACCGAATACGGGCTATAACTCCAAGTAACAGAAAGTCAAAAGTCTCCTGTGTAACAATAATAATTTAAAATATAGACAGCAGGTGAACGGTTATACAGTCCAGAGGCTCAATGGTATTATTTTGTATTGTCAATATTATGATAGTTCTTATTTAATTGACAGTAATGGCGGCCAAAGTATAAACAACATAAAATGCATGTCAATTTAAAGCAATCAGGTTATACTGGGTAGAAATAGAATCCCTGTAATTTTATGGTTGTCTCTATCCAGAACACTGTTCCAGAAAGTCAATGATTAATTTTGACGTTATTTATTTCTGAAACTTAACGCTGTCTTTATAACAGACTTCTACGGTGGATCAACAATTAATACCCAAGATTAAATTTTTACTTTTATTTTTATGTTGCCAGTATGCTTCAAAAATAAAACTGTTTTAACATTTTGCTTTTCCTTACCATTTATATTTATATTTTAGTTTGCAACCCCTGCCTTACTAATCCCGCATGGGGCGACGATAAAAAGATAATGCGGGAAGTCGCGTGCGCACAAAAAATCGCTCTAACGACGCACCTATACTGCGCACTATAGGCTTATCGCGCCTGCGCACTGCAAATGAGCTTAATTGTAATACCTCGGGGGACGTGTGACTAAATAAACATGCTGGCAGGAGGTCTGCGCTCTTTTTTATTGCTAGTAATGAAGGGGTAAGTTTCAAAGTAAATGTATGTGTAAGTTTGAGAAGACAAGTGAAATTACTTGCAGTTGTGTGGTCATATTAACTGTAGAGCCACGGTTACTCCTGGTGCTCGTATAAAAGAGGTAAGAAGGAAATAAGAAAATCAGGTTATAGATTTCTGATGAACTCATTAGTTGTTTATGAAAATCAGCACAGCGGCTTTAAGTTGCTATTGTTACTAACACAGGCTGACATAGACTGACATAGAGCCGAGTTAATTGGGGACCTTGGGATGCTAGTTGGTAAACATCCATCATAAAACGTATATTTAATGTTCTTTCCAAATCTTAAGTATCCGAAACCGATGTGCGTGCATGACTCGATGCGATGTTCGAATGTCGAAGAAGCGAAAGAGATTTGTCAGGATCGTAAAAAGTGGAAAGAAGTGGTATCTGCCTACCCCTATGGAAAACAGGAGTGATTTTAATGTATGTATGTATTTAATGCTCTTTCTTATGTTTGTTTTCCTTTTCTGCTGTTTTTGTTGTTGTTGTCATGTTTGTTTTTTTTTAGGTTTCAGTAAGATTCTCACAGACATATTCTCACACCTCAATCAAAACTTCAATGACTTTTTATTCCAAAATTTTCTAAGTACCTAAAAATACTATTAAGCTACAAACGTTCATCCTAACAGAGGGTACGTAAAAGCTAGTTCAATAACAATACCTTAATAAATGTATTATTATTTGGCACGCGTCAAAAGCCAAACCGTCCGACCCGTGGACGCAAGCGTTGCACCCGGAGACAATGCCGTGGGCCACCCCGGCTCACCGTGACCGGTTTTTGCCGAGCGATAAATCATACGGGCCACGTGGGAAGCGAGGTTCCGTGGACAAAAAACTAGGGTCACTGGCGCAGGGGCTTTTTAAATGTGTCAACTGTCTTTGACATTAATAAATTTTAGATGCGTGATATTAAAGTATTAATAACCGTGGTGACGTTATAGATCCCTGACTAGAACTCGGCTCCTGCAGTCCAGTGTCAAGATTGTAAGAGCTCCACGTTTCCTGAATAATTATGGAGTAAAGTAATAGCCTTAATCAAGAACTAGAGCAGACTTTGATAGACTTGTACAAAATAAGCACCCGCGATGATTTAAGGCCTAGCACGTACATATTTTATACATTTTTCTTTCAATGCATTAACTCTTCTCAAAGTTTTTATTCTATGAATCACCTCATGACAGGAGCATGAACATAAATAATAATAACATACGATTATAAGTTTTTATACTTGGTTGTCTATAATATGTCTAGTTTAAAACTAAAACAATAAAAAAGTTGTGTTAACAAAAAAAAACGATGCTTATCAACTTATGTTACAGTAATTGTATTTTAAAATGTAACTAATTCTTTTTTAACCCTCATTTTTTTATTTGAAAGCAGGTTTTCGAGCGCTGGTTTATAGCTTAGTTTCATGAAAACCAAATGGGTTTAAAAATTTTCAGCTCTGAAAAAAAGGGTCACCATTATTTTGGGGTTTTAATAAATTTTTCACTTATTATCGTATTATTTCGGATTTAAAGTACCTATTAATACCACGGAACCCAAAAATCATAGCAGTAATTTTATACTGCCAGGAGGGGAAGGTGAACGCTGCAACGGTTGCCGCTTTGTCCCCTGCGCCCGCGCCCCGATTGAGCCGCGATCAGAAGCGGCGGACTTGGCTTACTTCACCGAATTTAGATGAAGGGTGCCAGTTTGATTGTCAGGAGTTGCTTTTACCTTTTGTAGTGAATTTTAATTTAGGATTGATTAAAATATATTTTTGTATCGTTTTATTACATCACACATCACAGGAGTCTTCCAGGATAGAGTATTGTCAGTCCATGTCTCCCCTTGGATGTCGTAAGACGCGACTAAAGGAATAAAGGTTTGTGGTAGGTACTGTTAGGCGATGGGCTTGCAACCTGTCACTAACACACTGGTAAACAACTTAGCATTATTGCGCAAAATGTGATTACAGAATTTTCAACTAGTTTTTAGAGTTGTAGGCGATTCTGTTGTAGCTCTATCTACCCCACTCTGAGATTACAGGCGTGAAGGTACGTATGTACGTGTATTTATTTAAAAAAAAAACACTTAATAGGCTATTCCTATTATACAGTTCTAACTATTAATTTAGCTTGATTCTAAACACTGATGTAGGAGTATTTGCTTTCCAAACTAAAACAATAGGTTTTACGCACTAATAAAAACTAAATTTTATATTTAATTATGATATCGAGGTGGGACTGGGCTCGAGCCGGAGGTGAGTGCGTAATGAAACCAAGATTAACACGTCCAATGCTCACGCGTTTCATATCACGTTTTACAACACACTTCGAAGAATATAGTACATTACTTAACAAGGGCTGTAAAAGAAAGAAAGCCCGAAATCGCAGGTATTTGAGACCCGAGCCGTAGGCGAGGGTTGTAAATATGCGATAGAGGGCTTTCTTTTTTACTGCCCGTGATGAGTACACAATTTTACGTCTTCACCTGGCCACAATGCGAGTTTTACCGTGCGCGCAGCGTGCGATAAAACTCACATTATGGCCAGGTGTTACGTAAAATACATAATATCACTGTACAGTCGAGTTAATAATATGTGTATTATTTAGTACCTTGTCTATTAAATGTCATGTTTAAAGTGCCATATATTAATTTTCACAGCGATTAAAGTGACAAGGTACAAAGTTTACACATGTCATATTTATGAACTCGAATGTACTGTGTGCTTACTTTACTTTGTAATACAGCATTAGGGTATTCTTTCATTTTGTGTCGAAATTAAGAGCAAAAGCACATTGTACGAAAGCTCAACAGAGGTAATTTTGTCAGCATCAAGGTTGTTTTATACTCTTTTTTGAATTTGCTCATAATGAGAACAGGGACCTAATACAACGCATATAAATTAAGTGTCTCATATGTGACAACAATCCCTGCGCGATTTTTGCGATTCCCGCTTTCAGGTTAGGGTGACAATCTAATAAACTGCCCAGCGCCCTGCTGAGACTATCCGATTACGGCCGGAAACCTCGTTACCCTACTCTGATTAATACTTATGGCTACGGCGCGGCGCTATGAAATAGAAGTTTAATAAAATTTGTATTAGCGAACCCTTTTGTTGTTGGTAATAAAAAGAAAATTATGGATCATATTGAATTACAGATGATATGTATAGAATTATCTGAAATATGATACGTGAAATATGAAATATGATTACAATCATGCCTATGCATAATGTTTTGCATTAATCAGGGTAAAAGATCGACCATTAATATCCAATTGATAATGTTTAGATCTCCAATTGAATTGCACCGGTTATTCTCTGTTAACCATGTGGTTGACTGGTAGAGAATGCTTTTAGGAATTAAATCCGCCATTTGTACTTGTTACTTTTGATTTATCCAAGTTTATAGAAATATTTAAACTTTTTTGTTCTTTAAATGTTTATCACAGAGAGCCTGTATGTATTTCAAATCGATTTCTTTGCTTTTTTCAATGTCAACTGAATAAGAGGTAACGCTACGTTATCGTTATGATAACGAAACGGTAAAAAAAAAAGTTTAAGAATTGTAAAGTTTTATTTTTTTAAAGATCATTTGGCCGTTGACAGCAGAATAATTACCAAAGCTACTAAGTTCCCCGTAACAATGACAAATCGACGCGTCTAGCGCGCGTTTACCTATAACTAAACAACACATTTGAATAATTTGCTAAATAGAGATGAGAACGTCATTATCGAAAACTAGGTTGAATTTTAATTTGATTTAATGTGGTTGAAATCTTTAACTTGGCGCATCAGACGCTCAGAATTTCAAAATTTGCTATTAGTTTGAATTATCAGTGATTAAGTCGCTATCCGATATCTATCTATGGGTCTCATAGCAACTAAACAAATAATTTGTATCGAAGGTCTGTGGATTAATTTGATTGTAGAGAACATTTTATAGCATCTTTATTTTATACGCGAGAGCTCTTGTGGATAAGAAATATTTTACTTTGCAATCAAATAAAAGAAATATCATATTACACATTTACACAAATGGGCCATCTTAACTCTTCAACTTTCCAATACACATTGTTATAAAAGCACACCTAAGTCGAAAAGCATAACCCATCTGGCGCAGGTATTAAAAACCGAACATCGATATTGCATGGCCCATCCTTAGCGTGCCGGTGGCAGGCCGGTTTGCATAAAACCGTCATTTGTCACAGCACTAATGCACCGTTGTGGACATGCGCGGTGACGCTGAAGATGTTCCAGGGTTATAGGTATCGCTTAGCATTATAACGAATAAAGGGTTGACAATGACGATAAAAAAAAAAAAAAAAATACCAATCTCTCTTATTTTTATATTACTCAGAAAAATAAGAATCTTAGAATAAAAGTTAAACAAACTATTATCATGCTAAATTCCTTTACTCTACAGCTAAGCAGCAGTGTGGGGTGGGATTGTGTTCCGATGTGAAGACACGACAACCGGTAAGATTACAGGCATCTCATCTTTGTCCTCAGGGTTAGAAACACATTTTCTCGTTCGGCGTTCAGTACCACGAATGTCAAATTGGGTAATTTTATAGTGAGATGATAGAGACAAAAAACTATATGTTAGAACATTGTTATTAAACTTTGATAATATTAAGTTTTGTTACCAATGCCATAAATTTAAAATGTAAGTGTATGTATTTTGTAAAAATGCACATTGGCGGTATTTACCAAACAGTTTTTAGCCATTTTTTCACATTCGCGGTACTGAATGCCAAACGACGGTTTGGAGTCAGGATTGTAGTCTTCAGAATCCTAGTTCTCGTCTAAAACACATCTAAATCAATTCAGCAGTTTAGCCATCAAGATTATAAATGAATCTTCGTCTTTGAGTGTAAGTAGTAGCAAGTCCAACGCATGATTGGTTGAGAACATATACTATCATTACATTGGTTGACACTGCTCGTGTATTGTCATTATAAATAGAAGTATTAACTGAGGTTTTAGAATTATTTTCATAATTTGTAATCAAAACGTAGAAATAATTGGAACACGTGTAAAAATAATAAAATTAAATTTTGGCTTGGTAGGATACACTCAAGTTATATCACTTAATAACCCGTAAACAAAGTGAAATCACTATAATTTTCAAGTAACCAGATTAGCGAAACAAACTTGAACCCCGAACCCATTAATTAAACACCTAAAAGCGACTTTGCAGCGACCTCTACATAAACACTTCAATAACTGCACATTAAAGGATATTGTCTCTAATTTAACTACCATTTATGGTCACCGTAGTCCCTGTACAACAAAACAAATCAACTCAAACGGTGATGCATTACGTTGCTTATACATTACTCGCTCACTGCAGACTTTGTTTTTGCATTGAAAGTTAAAGCAGTAATGTGTGATGTAGTGGTGCTTAAATCTGTAATTATATAGGGTGTATTATTTATAATGAATATGATGGGGTAGGTGCCCTTACCCCCGTGAGTGCTTGCCCCATAAACTTTACGGAATGTCCCGTTTATACTTCATAAAATTTATATGCACTTTTATTTCGTCAATAAAGTTCGATTTGACTATGTTGTCTGTTGCACTTGGAGGCGTTTTAGCTTGATTAGAAAGTAAATGTGCTTTAATTTTGTATTCTATTTCTTAGTGGTCATGTCATATTTATCTAGATAGAACGGACTGGGGAGCAATTTTAGTCTTTACCCGATCGCCCAGATGCATGTACCTATCTAAGTATGTAGGTATATACTAACGGGGCCAACGGCGGGGTATTGTTGAATAAGGTAGTTGTCGATTTGTTTGTTAGTTTTTATTCGCTTTAAGATTAATGTTTTATCTAAATATCTAAATCCATCTATATTCATAATATCGATTATGTATTTTTTATGACAAAACCACTTAATAAATAACGACTGGCGGTGTAAATTGAACGCGGCCACAAAACGACCGTTTCGTGATACTAATGAAAATTTTATTAATCGTTCCCTTGTTAATGTTATGAAGGTACCGCTTTTTATCGCTGCGATATACATAAGTATAAAACCGAAAGGTGATGAAATGACGTGTCTTTACGATACTTAGTCGTGTATCGATGAAAACTTTTTTGATAACTTTGTAGAAAAATTTGAATCCAATACATAATAGTCAAATTAAAACGATCTTAAACATGATTAATATGATAAAAAATGTGAAATTAGCAAAGACCTTTTTTCAGCTCCTCATTAAGTTGACTTACATGTGAAAACAACCTATCGCACAGCCACCTCATGGTTCATGACCTAGACCTGAGGCAAATGGCTTTTGGTAATCCCAAAATTACAAAACTGCAAATTTCCATCCCTAAAGCTAAAACTACGTTAGTAATTCTACTAGAAAATAAAGTGTATTATTTATATACATATAACAAGGTTTAGTGTCAAAACCAAATAACTACCGACAAGTAAGATTTCATTTCTCAGTTTTAACCGAACAACGTTAACAGTACGTCATCATGAATCCCCTCTGCAACTAAATAATTTAATAATAGCAGTTTATTTAGATTCGCTTTGAATCAAAATTTATGTTCCTTATTTAATTATGGTCATAAAGAAATGTGTGGAAACATAAAGTACCATAATGGGACACTTGCTGCGTCACTATTGCTGTTTTTTCGACATTGTACAACAGGGAATCTGTAACAAAACATTTTAAGAGACAAATAAGATAATAACTTTGTTTTGTATATATGACTTGCCACGTACCTAATTTAAAACTATAGCCATAATTGACGACGATTGCAAGCATGTTGTTTTACCCCTATTGTCGTCGCGTTGTTTTTATTTTGGCCAGTTTTAAGTTCTTTCTAGTCAATAAGAGCTATCATATCATTGACAATACGATTACAATAAGTGTTAAAACCTTAAAACAACGTAGAATACGACCCGTGGTCAAAATTTACAGAAATAAAACCGTATCGGCGCTGTTGTGTTTTGATAAAAAGTAAGTCATGTGGTGAAATGTTAGCATTTAACTATCACATTTTAATTTATTTATGAAATTATAATTACGGATTATTATTATGGATGCCATAAAAAAAAAGTTGATTAAGAAAATAATCTTGTGTTACTAAAAATTAAAATCGAATTTATAATAGAATATCAAGTAACGACTTCGATTTCGCTTTTACTTGCGTTAAACAAACCCATCCATCAAAACATTCACCTGACTAAATACCTCCCCAAAATATTAAATTAACATAAACAGCGGAATCAAATCGAGAAGACGAATCTCTTGCTAGTCGTTAATTCTAACCTTTTCATTAAAAACTTCATATCACCAACTAAATAACCAAAAAATATAAAACTCTCTATGGCTATTCATAAAGACGTAAATACGATACAGTTATTTCAACAGATAGGTTGTTTTGGTTTAGAACGGCAGGTTTTGTAGCCCTTTGAATACACCCTTTTGAATGCTCCGGTAAATGTGTTAGGATCTTGGATTGAATTTGGAGGTGATCTCGAGTGTGAATGTAATTGTTAGAGGTGAGATATCGGCGGAGAAAGTCGGGTTCACTTCGTGTAAGGTGGAGGAAGACGTAAAGGGGTAGAGTGTGTTTTGTACAAATGTGTATTTACGGGTTTTATGACTCAGAAAAACATTTTTTTAAGTTTATATTCCGGCTTGAACGCTGTTCTTTTACTCAGTAGGACATAGTCCTAGGCCTCTTTTCCTTTTTTTTAAGCCTCCTGATCACATCAACTTACTGTGTGATATAGGTACGGAAGGACAGACGAGTCTATGAGGTATGAATCTACAAAACTAACCGTTTTGGTTTTTGACTATTTTCCAAATACAGCTGCTAGGTCTCAGCTCTATTTATGTATGTGTATGTATGTAAAATACTAGTTTCATGTTAAAAAATCACGTACGTATCTAGAAAGCCTCGAACTAAAAACCTCGATCAGTTTACCATTCACTATAAAAAAATTATAACTTACTTCTCTTCTTCAACATCATCTCTGCTTGATAAAACAACAATGATCATTATTGAAAGTCACTCAAAATCCCGTCCGCTTCAACTGTCCGGCATAAAAAAATTACATACGCTACCCCTTGCCCGGGGGGCGACACGCGCCGCGAACCGACCCCGCACTCGTTAACAGTTATAAGTATTGACGACAATTCTGGGTGAAGACTACAATATTGATTGCAAGAATAATTATAGCATGTATTAAAACGAAAGGTAATAAGTCATTATGTATAACCTATTTATAACAAATCTTAAGATATACAGGTTTTGTACTTGATTGTTGCGAGTATAATAGTTACTAATTTGAGACATTTTTTCATTAACAAAAGCAATATGTGTGCTCCTATTATTTCTTGTTAGGTTAGGTTTAAGTGGTCGGCACGATTGACTAAGAAATCGAAATAGCCACTGCATTATTTTCATAACCAAATTAAATTAAAAATAATAAAATCTGTTTCAACCTTGATTTCAAAACAGTGCATCAAACAGCAGCGTTATTTTTTAAATAAATTTAAAAACAACTGCCAATCAAAATTTGTGACAAAAAACATTTCAAACACTCTATCAGAAAGCTGCTCGCGAACAATAACTAAATCAAAACCCAAACCTCACCGTCCCCACACCTCGCCGCGTCACGAGGGAGACAACAATAGCAAGGTGAACGTCGCACGCGCCGATCCCAACAGTATTTCAAAACGACGTAAGTCTTATAGGCACGCTATACATTTATGCTTTTTTGAAATGAAATATCTGCTTTTATGCGAGCGAGTCAAATATTATTATTAGATGATATATCGCGTGGAAAATTGCGACCATTGTCAGATATGACGGCGATATTTCATGTGATTATGCGTTCTCTAGTTTAATAATGGATGGGGTAGTTTTACCGTTACGAACGGTAGTTCTCACGGAGGATCGCGAAATGTCAGATGCATGTGTGATTATGATTACTTTTAATAATAAAATGTGAATAAATTAAGGGCTCAGTTTGTATACTCCAACACTTTTAATTTTGTGTCTGATCGTTGCAAAAATTATTAAAAGTATCACTGACATTTCTGTTTTACAAGGGGTGCCGCTTGAAATATCGACTGAAGTTTTATCGAAAGTTTCATTATGTCGAATTTTATTTCATCGAAAGCTATTTTCTCCTGATGCCTTATTGTTTTCAGGTTATCTATATCATTGATTACGTAGGTTAGGTTAGGTTACACTTGTGACAATCAATAAAATATTGCACCTGCATGCGGAAATGCCTGTCGATGAAATGAAAATTCGACAATATGAAGCGTTCGATGAAACGTTAGTCACATGGTTTTTGTAAGTCTGTTTATTTCCAATGGTGCAAGCCAATTGTGAACCAGCGGGCGTATTGTCTAACGCACTCGCAATCACGATCGTTTTCATTTTGAAACTCGAAGGCTTGTCTGCATACAAATTGAAAACAATTGTTCCATTTCGAAGCCGACTACGATTGCGAGTGCGTTAGGCAATAGCCCCTCTGCATCTGTTATCTCTTATGTGCAAGTTTTTAAATACAATAATTGTATAGGTACTCATATTCTTCTTCTATGTGAGCTGACCAATAATCTGCCACGCGAACTGCATTGTCAGTGGCGTCATAACAGGTCCTGCCTAGTGATGGGCGGCTTGTAAGTTTCAAAAGTAAAACTTTCACCTAGAATTTCAAGCAATATTCTGAAAATTACCAAAGAGAAATCGTTTTATTTCTGAAAATTACTATAGTTTCAACATGTTACCCAACTTTTCATGAAATTCAACGAAATTTACTTATGTTAGAATAATGTCCATCGAATTATGTAACTTTCAGAAGCTGTAATTTTCTCAGTTAAGGAAAGTTGTGCAATGTTTCAGAAATCGCCCATCACCCTGCAGCGTACAGTGGTTGGGGCACGCTGGAAAGTGCAGGAGATGCGCCATGGGCTGCGATGAAACTGCAGTTGCAGTGGTCCTCGGAGGTGTAACCCCACTTTACCAAGTTTTCTCGGCATCTACCGACCCTGAGCGTACATCTCTTGATACATCTCTTTGTAGTCGACTGTAACTACCAGAAGGAGTGGAAAACTACGGTAGGCTTAAAGCATGCAAAGCTCTTCATAGAAAGAGTTGACCAGGAGCTGGAACAAAAAACTTTGGAAACTCAACAGAAGACAACTCCGATTCGTTATCGGAGTGTTTACAGGGCACTTTGGGGTTAAACATCTCCTAGCAAAGATGGGCCTATATGATAACACAGATTGTAGAATGTGCGGCGAGGAGGTGGAACCAATGAAACACTTATTGTGTGAATGTGATGCCCTCGCCGGAGTAAGAATGAAAATCCTCGGTTGTGGCTACCCAGAACCGAACGATTTCAAGGCTCTGCCATTGCACTCCACTATCCGCTATTTGGAAGGGGTAGAGGCTGCAGCTGTGCATTGGATTAAGAGCTAAAAGAGGGGTAATTACACAAAAGATCCCATAGGGTCGAAATGTATCCGTAAGGACCCCATCAAAAATTAAGATAAGATAAGACGACTGTAATATTGATCTATGTATCGGTCGCAAACATACGTCTCTTCGTTTCCCAGCCATAAGCTCTAAGGGATAAATAGTGCCCGAAAACAATGGAGGGGTCTGCCCACGGCTGGGGCCGGGACAATAGGTGGGGACGGTAATCTGTGACGCGCAACGCGGACGCACCGCGCACGCATTGTGAACGCATTACGCACGCTTTTATTAACTATTTGTTAGCGTTTTTCTCATGACTTCTCTACTGTTGCAAGTTTGTTTTAGTGTTTGGTTTACACATTGTGTAGACCAGTTACTCTACAGAATATCACATTCGCAAAAGATCATAACTAGGAAAACATTCATATACGCATAACATGATATTTACAAATAGTCGGGTTTTATTATAAAATCGTAGGTAGGTTTAGGTTAAATGTTAGATTTATAGCAGGCCCGGAGGGCCAAACAAAATAGAAATAGGAGCTCCGCAGTAGCGAAGCTCTGTCAGCACTTTCTAATTCATGTATTAATAACAGTTAAGTTTTGCTAATGTGATGTTTTGCTACTATGATGATTTGCGAATGTCATGTTTTGCATTGTTTTGCGAATATGATATCCTACGACGGATTGGTGTAGACTGCTTGTGTTAATAGAAACTAAATGGTAAATATTGAAGTATGGTTATTCGAATAAAGGAATAAGCATTGTCAGCATTATCAGACGTGTTTTTAAAAAATAACATTTTTTGTCAAATTGTTGCTGGTTTACGCGCAATAAAGACCAACATGCCGATTGATATTGGCATGTTCGTTTATAGATTTGTTAGCGATAAATTTCTCACTGGTAGATGACGTGTACAAAAAGTCACGTGATCTACCAGTGACGCGATTAGATTACAAACTAAACGAATAGAAACGCTAGTTAGCGTAATGCATCTTAGCAAGTTTGTACGCTTTTGACGTACCTATTTATAGTTCTAGGGCAAAATTTTGTACCTAAACTGCGATAAAACCGCTTATTGCTTACCTATACTCGTACATATTTTTTCAATCGTACTTATAATAAAAAAAAAAAATTAATTATTTTGTTCGATGTGCAATAAAGTGGTTTGTATTGAATCGTTTATTTTCCTGATTTCTACATTAGTTTGCTTTTTCAGAAGAAAACTTGTTTTGCCCTCGCCTCGTCGCATTACTGTGACCCGCCCTTACTATGATCACTATAGAGTCATTCGGGTCAAGAGCACGCATTTTTTTTTTGATGGCCTCCCAGACCTATAAGGAATTATATAATTGGCATGTTATGATATTAAATCTGTAGAATATTTAATAAATTTTCATTATTTAAGAAAATTTTCCATCAACATTAATTAGTGTTAGCCCAACATAGGCTTAACTGAAAACTTTTCCAATGCGTACTCTTGACCCGATGTGTGGGTAAAATTACGCAAGTCTTAGGGTAAAGTTACGCACGAGGGGTAAACGTACGCATTCAGATTTCTAAGAGAATACAATTAAGATTGGCAATAATCAACATTTATTTAATCTTGTGAATAACATTATAAGAACATTAACATTAAAAAAATTAAGAACTCTTTGTATTATATCTATTATATGTGAATCTTGTCTTAAATTATTTATATTGGCAATAGTCACACTTTGAGATCAAAATAATTGGCAAATAATCCTTAGTTATTAATTTTTAAATCAAATTAAATGTTAAACCTAAGGTTAGATATTAGGTACCTACATAGTAAGATTTACTCATTACAAAAGTCGCATCGAAATATTCCATTCGTATAGACAGTACAATTTTCATGAAACCAGTCATTGCAAATTAAGCATTGGATCTGAGATGAGGGTACGCTGAGGGGCCTTCCTTATGTAATTTCTTGTCATTTTGGTGTATTCTGAAAGATTGAACAATTTTTGACATTTTTATTTCATTTGGAGTATAAGTACGCAACGGGGGTAAACGTACGCGTGCGTACTATTAATCTCGTACTCTTACCCCAGTCGGCAAATATACCAAATAATTAGTCACAACACACACGTTAAATACTTTTTACGAATATGAAAAACTTACATAAAAACTACATTAAATTAACAATAGAAATATAGTATACTTACTGGCACAGAGCTATCCATTTAACTACAGCACACTTTTCCGTGGCACAAAAATTAAACGAAATAAGCGTGGTATAAGTATTCGGTGACGTGTCGCGACCAGTACTAAGATTGCGTCGGCTCGGCGCGTGGCTCCTAAACGGCGACAGTAGTGCCACTCTGTTTTACAAACACAGACCTCGCCCCCCCCACCCCTGTCGGAGATCGGACCACCGCGTACTTTTACCCACCGCGTGCTGTTACCCCGAATGACTCTACGCCCTAAACAACAACGCAAATATAACGCACAATGTCGTACCTACATTAAACTTTAATTACATCTTTACAACTACACATCTGCCACTTCTAACCTTCTAAGCAAATTCATTACACCCGTGTCTCTCTCACCCACTCGTACGGTCAGTGTCGGTCACTATTTCACGAACGTTAAACTGTGACCCATTTAAAAAAAAATGCTTGGTGAGCGTGTGATTCATCAAGTAACTTAAAGAAAACTCAACCTTACTGCTGTGGAATGTCCGATTGACTTTGGACCAAAGGTGGGTAACTAATCTCGTTCTTGACAGTACGTGTAGGTACTACGTCACATTAAAAAAAGACAATGATAAACAAACTTAAATACATAGAAGGCATCCAAAGCCCAGGAACAAAATATTCGCGCTCATCACACAAATATCTGCCCTTTCAGCTACAGCTAAGTTAAAGCGACATGGTCCGTCCGCGATGTCCCCGCTATTATATCGATGGATGTCTTATCAGTAGTGAGGATCTTTTCATTACAGTTATCGTCCATCGGCACGTGTGCGCGCGCGCTGCGTCTGTGGGATTGAAATTAGTCTGGGAAAGATAGGTAACGCCATAGGTATTATTTATTAAGTTTTTCGTGCTTCCTAACCTAAGGCCTTATTTAATCTACGTAAAACAGGACACGGTTTAAGTCTATATTATGTTTTCACCTCGTGCAGAAAAGATGGCGGGGTTAACTGGAACAATTCTGTACCTATTAACTAGGCTCAGAAGTCACTGAGGTCCTACTTTGAAAATTGAAATTCGGAGTTTTGTTAGCTAGATGGAGCTTACGTTACTTTGCAGTCGCACGTCAATTTTCAAAGTAGGGCCTCTTGATAGGAATTGTAAAGAGGCTGCTTCTGGGGTAACATACACATACATAAACACACGCCTTTATTCCCAGGGTGGGTAGGCAGAGCTACAGAATTTCCAACTACTCTAAAAACTTGTTGATAATTCTGTAACCACATTTTGCACACTTAGGCGAAGATGTTTAACAGTGTATTAGTGACAGGTTGCAAGCCCATCGCCTAACAGTACAACAGCCTAACAGTGCTTCTGGGGTAAATAAAACCAAATTAAAAAGGCCTGTTCATTAAGAGCCTACAGCTGGGCTAGGTAGGTAAGGCTTTCGGCCGCAGAACTAGCTGTATGTTTTAGTACAGTATAGTGCCAAATATAAGATTATCAAAAAATTGGGAATGTTTAAAGAACCCTTGGACTAATGACCCAAATTTATTAAATTTATAATTTTTAAAATATCTACAAAAATGCATTAATTTCGCTATAACGCTGGGTGCAACAGTGCGTTCAGATAACCGCATTGGATTTAGAAATCCCCCATTCACCCTAGTACCTTTAGAAACGTCCAACACTTGCAACAACAAAACGCAGATTAAAGCACAATGAGCATCAACACAACCAACTCAATAGAAAACCGCCCTAACTCACTATCAACTTCAATCAAAATAGATTCAAACCGTTCTGAGTTCACAATTGAATTTCGAACGGTAATTTTATTAAAATTAGAACGGTCTTTTTACACATTCGAAATTTGAATCCTTTCTCACGGAAGCAGGGTAAATGCGCCTGTAGTGGGCAACTAATGACGTTTGCGCAGAAAGGTTTTTAATTTGCGCGCCACGTGCGCACGCGTGCGGCGGATTTGAATACGGAATAGGTTTCAGTCTCTGTGGACCCAATTTATTGTTTATTGTCCTGCGTGTAAATAAACTTAAGGTGGTTTTTGTGGTTTAATGTACCGAATAATAAACTTCAGTACACAAGATAAAAATATAACTATTTTTATAAAGGTATTCAAAATATTATTCATTTTGTTGATGTAGTGCACAAAAACTCTTCTGTTTGCAATAATGATGTTAGATTTTTATATGTATTTAATCAATTCAAGACATCTATTATTAAATATAAAAATAACACGGGACAATCTCACACAAAGACACAAAATTTGCCTTAGTACCAAACTAAGCCATCTGCTTGTACGATTACCTAATTACATAGAAAACCTTCTAAATTCAGAAACAAATACATACTCGCGCCCATCAAACAGATATTTGCCTATAACGGGAACCGAACCCGGGACCACCGGTAGCTCCGGAGGCGGGGTTACTACTAACTAAGCAAAAGTATCAACAAAATTGATAATTATCTTCATAAATATCGTTTGTAGTGTACTTATAGAATTTTGTCAGATGTATTTTTTGTAAGATGTAAATAAGAGACTAAACTAAGAGAAAAAAACTTGGCATGGATCTTAAAAACCTCTTAGATTAGATACGATAAAAAACAAACACAAAAGAACACAAGCCCGGTCGCTTAGCACATTTCCACCGAAAAACCTCGGCAATCACAATCAACTGCCCATGAGGCGTCACGTAAACACTTTTTTCCCAAACTGGCCGGTTGACGCAGTTTTCCCGCCAATGGAGCCGCTTCCGGCGGAAACGCGTCCGGCCAACAACAGGAGCGCTTACCTTAGTTTTTTATTTGTGGCCAGTGATTTATGCCTGTTTTGAATTTGTCGACCATCGCGCCAAGCGTTCGACGCTTTCAGGAAATCTATTTTTTCGTTTGGATAAAGTTAGGATTTGTTGTTTTGAACATGTATGTTAGCAGTTCACTGGATAGTTGGTGGAGGGATTTGTGTAAAATTGAGCAGGCGAGTGTAAAAAAAATACTCACAGTTTGCACTATAAATCGTACTAGGGTTTAATTGTAACTAAATAAGAAAAATAAATAAATATATTTTTTTCTTTATTTATGTCCATTGAGCCTCATTAATATAAAATACTTAAGAATGGGAAAATAATGGTTTATGGTTCCATTTTCGCAACTTTACATCAAGTTTAAAATTATTTTGTCATACCACTATATCTATTTTATAAAGTAGGTAAAAATTCATTTTAGTTGTGTAAGTATTTTAAATAAACAAATTTATGCAAAATACCCCATCTCTTAACAAACAACCTTCTAACAACCAAAACGTCACATTAAACGACATCGCGCAACAAAAACGAACAAGAAAAAATATTTTCATTAAAGCACCCAAACAATGACAATTGAATTGCTCCTCGCAATACCTTGCCGGATTACGACGGACTTATTGCGCCCCGGCAATATCCACCACTCCGCTCAAAAGAATAATATGTCTTTATAAAGGCTCCGGAGCTTTCCCTGCCTTACTTCTTACACATTCTTCAGTAAAATGTGAAAGCTCTTTTAGCTTTCAAAGCTCTAAAACATCCCAATTCAAACCTTATCATTACTCGCTTATAGTTTATTTTCCTGTAACGTGTCACTTTCAAGAATAGATTGCATTGTCTACCAACGTAAATCATTCTGGAATAAGAAACTGTTTTGTGCATCGGAATTTAAACTCAAACATTTTAATCTTATAGTTCATAATGCATTGTATCTGTTGCATGTATAAAACTTTTTACATCGCTTGCCTTAATCCCACGTGGTTAAAGGTTACGTTTGACAGATGAATTAAATGTAAGTAATTCAATCTTGAAGAAAAACCCAACAAATGTAGCAAGAAAAACCTAAACCAAGTCCAACTAGAAGTTATCTCCAACTGAGGGATAAAAACCAAATTTTATCACGACACAAAAACACCTCGGCCCGATAAACATAATCTTTCATTTGGGATTCTTTACGACACAGCCCTGAATCCGTCCTTTTCTCTCAACATACATTTATATATATTCGTCCTGTTCTAAAAGGTGCGTTCCACTTGGTGTCGGTGGAATAGGTCTCGGTTTTTATCGCAGGGTTGGCAGTAATGATGATTGGTCCTGGCGGTAAATTGAAGGTGGCGGCGACACACGAATTCACTTAGCGACCATCGTTTTGAATCGTCACTTACGGTTATAGCCGTGTCGGGCATTAATAACGGCTCGGCTCTTTCCGTTAGCTTATTGGATTGGATGGTCATTAGCTTATTGTTATAAATGAGAGGACTTCGAATGCGAATGACTGGCTTTTTTTTCGAATGTTGATTTTACTGCCGATCATTTGCCATAAATTTTGAGTTAGTTGCGCAAGTAATAATTATTTTATTCACAGCTTGATGGTTTTTATTGCCTCCTACTCATCAATATTCATAGTCCTAGTCATAGTCATTTATTTATTGCATTACGTGTACTTATACATGATGTTAAAAATATATTTTGTCCAAACATAAACCCTGTAAGGGCGCTGCAATCAACTCAATAAAACTAGATACGTTATTAAAAATCAAATTCAAACATGTCATCACAATTACAGTTAACTAAGTACTATTAATTAAATACCTACTAAATATGCTGATTATTGTATAACATTCGTAAAAATATTAGAATTTACATATTGATTAAAAGTCACTTATAATTATGATGTCAGCCTATTACATTGCCATTTTGTAAAATTCCAAACATAACTAAAAACTAAAAACATTAAATAATATGTCAATAACTATATTTACTAGGCATTATAAAGAAAAAGAGGTGATGTCAGAGAGGTCGTTGTTTATTAAGCATTGTTTGAATCACTTAACTACCGCTACCTAATATTCGTTTGTTCGGTGATGACTTAGGTAACGCTTAAAAATAATCACACAATAGTTATAGGGTAAAGTTACCAGTGGTCAGCCAGAGACTATTACTCGAACTTATATGAGTGCGAAGAGTGGGACATATATCGCACTTCAGAACAATAGTGACCTAATTGAGTAATTTTAAATTTCGATTTGGGTCTCTATAGTAATAAATTAATGACTTGAAATTTGAAAGCTGACATTTTGACTTAGGTCACTGTTGTTCTGAAGGTGCGATATCTTTCATACTTTTCCCACTGAAAAAAGTATAGGCAAAAGCCGACTACACAGGTCTCTGGCTGACCAGTGTTGACTTTGCCCTATCTTGCTTTATATTATGTCAAATCAAACTTTCTAAACCAGTTTTCCCTGTTACGTAGCTTTATAAATACAGACGCGCAAAGGTTTTAAAAACTATTTATTCATAGTAACTAGGTATAGAAATTTGTACCATAATGTCTCCGTGGTCAAACAGTTTGAATATTAAATGCACTAACAGATTGGCCCAGCCTGTGTGTATGGGTACTTACATACTTACGAGTATTATTAAGTTACCTAAGAACTAATCTTTAAACTAAGCCTTCCCGGGAATTTGGCTGGAAAAAAATATTGCTTGGGTTATTTTAAGCTGATTTATACTTAACAATAAAAAAGAAACTGATGTCATGAAGAAAGTATTAAAAATAAAAAACAAAATTGCTGAAGTTAAAAACATACTACCTACTTCCATTTTTTTCAAACAGATTTACGTTTACAACGAAAAACCTACATTACATTATATTGTCGATTTAAGATAACATTACACATTCGGATCGATTACCAATACCCTTACCTTCAGTTACAATTACCGTACTCGCTAGCTAGTCGAATGCTCTGTCCCTTGCACTCTATAAGAACAATGCGAGGTCTGCGATGGCCAGGGTAGTGATTCTGTAAACAACGCCGGTCGTGCGGACTGTCGAGTGATATCCAAGCGGCGAGATTAAGTAGTCCCGTTAGTGCGAACAAAACACATTGTAGCGCGTGCATTTTCAATTTAGCAGCACGATGGGTCGAGTATAAGGCTGCTTAATTGAAAATGCACGCGCTACAATGTGTTTTGTTCGCGCTGACGGGACTACTTAATCTCGCCGCTTGGATATCAATCGACAGTCCGCACGACCGGCGTTGTTTACAGAATCACTACCCTGAGCTTCGACTCGCTAGCGAGTACGGTAATTGTAACTCATGGTAAGGGTACAGTTCCTCGGCGTCATCGTGAACCCTCTCGCACGTCATTGCGTTTCTTTGGCGAGAGCTCGCGATGAATATTTATTATTATGCCGCGCTAATAGTGCGCGTCGATTTACAGACAGGCATACATTTGTAGAGATAGCAGTGACGGGCGGGGTTGGCCGAATTTGTCGATGTTTGTATCGCCGAATCAGATTGTTTGATTCGGCGACAAACTGAAACTTAACGCATTTGCTGCTGTTCCTTTGCCTACGATCTACGTCAATTTCTGTCTTATACGAAGCTTGATTACCGTAAAAATATTCATACACAGTCAAAGAATATTGGATGAACGTCAGAAAAATACTATACGTTTATGGCAGAGAATGCAGTAAATCACTCCTGCACTGCGTTAGGCCAATATTGCTTTTAATAGTATACAGTTGTTTTATCTCACGAAAGCAGGTTTTACTTGTGAATGAATGAATGAATTAATGATATTTATTTTCCAAAGTAAGTCACAGTATACATTGCACGCTATGTCAAAAGTACAAGAAATTACATTGGAATCGTCAACAATTTACATAAATTTTAATATAATCAAAATAGAAATAAGAAGTCAGGATAACAATAACAATACAGGAACTAAGGAGTTATCACCGTTAAGGATCGTCTCAAAATAATTCAAAACATTAAGTACAAATAATAAAAAACAACAATACATATTAAATCAAAACAAATTATAAATCAAGGTCCATAAACTCTTTAACTAAGTAGTCTGTAGCTGTTTTCGTTATAAGCCATACCACAAATGTGACAGTGTGGGTGTCTTTATGTGTTACAACTACAAGTATTGCAAACCCGCCCTCGTGAAATAAAACAACAGTACCATAATATGACTCTTGGTAATTTTATTTATATTCGTTACAGAATCGCGGAAATTCACCAAACGTTTTCGGCGATTATTCCACTCATTTCTAATTGATCATTTAGGGCCGACGAGCTCGCGCGTCATTACCTTCCTATAGATTTGTTTTTGGCCTCTCAATGGCAACAGTTCAAAAGGTTAGCTGATTTACTTCTTTGTTTGGGCTCATTCTCAATAGCATTTGAGACAAATTGAGCAATAAAAGGATGAAAAATTAGTTATTTAACTAAACTAATTGTTTGTAAGGACGTTTAGATTTATTTCTTTTAAGGCTGCACCGAGCAAACGTCGAGCAGTGAATTAATGAAAAAAAACAAATAAATAACAGCTCGGTTGATACATCAACAAATATTTAAGACATCATATTAAAATAATGCTACTCAGACACTATTATGTGAAACCGTGATAAAAAAAAAATAGACCTGATAATGACTAAAATAACCATACGACATAATACGTCAAGAACGATTTCTAAAATACCAAACTGTATCTTGGCAAACGTTCCGCACATAACTTCATGTAAAACATAAAAGTAACAATAAATTTACATACAAAAACACGCACTCATACAAAGCCATTGTGTATTAATGTCTGTAAAAGCGTAAACGTCATTCGCATAGCTCCAAAATCATGCGTATACGCTTCAAAGATACTCATTCATTTGTCACAGTTTCCTTACGCCTTCCCGTTAAATAACGTCCTAACTCCACTTTCAAACTTTACAAATTCCAACCATGACCAAACAAAATAAAATTGAAAATAGATCAAACGGTTTTTGATTCGTTAATTCAAATTTGGAATGTATCTATAAAGCGCATCGCTCACGGCACGTGCCGTACGCATTGCAATTAGGCCCGCCATTCACTGCGCATCTTACGGAACGGAAGGTGAACGCGTGGCTATTGGCGAGCGCTCGAGTGGAAATGAATGGGCGAATTAATTGTTGGAAGGATCGTGTGAGAACTTTTGACGTCGCGGACGGGGGGCGGAACTTGAAATTAATTTGAAAATATCATTAGTGTATTAAAAGTAATGATGAAAATAAATTTGGTCTAAGCCATTAAAATTATTTATAAAATTTTAGTATCATTTATTAGACAATTTAGTTGAGATCAAATTTCTATTAGCTAGGTAACTATTTAGAATAATGTACAAAAAAACCAAGACAAATGATTAAAATTTAATAGAAAGGGGCCTTGAAATAGGGATTCTTGTTTTTTTAAATTGCTCTAAATGTTTACCATTTCCTCATAAAGATGAACGTTTAAAAAAAATTAACATTATCGTTTTATAAATGCGATAGTTTGGATGTTTGTTTGCACAGAGATAGACATAATAGTCTGAAATAATATAGGCTACTTTTTATCCCGGAAAATTGGACAGTTCCTTAGGAAATAGCGGTGAAGGACTTCTACGCGGACGGAGTCGCACGCAAATGCTAGAACACAATAAAAATAAAAACCTTATACCCCTCATTGTGTGTTTGTTGTGAAATAATAATAACCGTTGTAAAGAATACAAAAAAATAGCAGAACTTAAACTAAATAGTATTAAATTATCCTATCAAATAACACAGCCAAATACGTGCCTTGTTTAAGAAAAAAGAACCACAACAACTTCTTCAAAGTATGCAATGTTTCCAGACAGGTTCTGAACACACATTCACAGTCAAACATAAAGTAATAAAGAACCAAACCCCTTTGAAACGGACATCGTGTATAATGACCACCATTCATCTACATACGGTCAAATTAAAAAATATTTACCTGTCGTCATACAGGGTGCGTCGAGGCGAGCAATATCCACACGTTAAAAAAGGAATTTCCATCATAGTCCACCTATTCAGGGCTTTTGATGTATTCCATTAAGCCCCAGAGCAAATTATTCCATGGTTAAATAGATTTAGAGTCTGTTTCAGTGTACGACGACCCTTAGCATCGGTAGGAAAACCGAACCGTTAGAATTTGAATTTTAACTTACAGTATTACGGTTGCTTTTGAAACGGGGAGACGAGGAAGTGGACATGTAATAAAAGCTTGGCCCAGCAAAATGAACTACGGAAGATGTATGAGAGAGCGGATTAAAAATATTTGTACGAGCCATTATACAGCGTGTAATGAAACCCTAAACGCGCTCTTTATTAAGCACAGGGTGATGTTAATTGAACCCGGGTGATATTGAATCTTTTCAGCGGTGACGGAGGTTTGACGGTGGGTTTAACTACTTTTTGGTCACTGATAAAGATAATACTGGCCAGTGAGGTAACACAAAACATGGAGGAGGGGAAAATTTAACGCGTTCGTGTGCTTGCAAGGTAGAAATCGAATTTGGTCATCTGAATTAGCTAGTTATTAAAAATTGTTTGATTACTGTTATTTTCTACATGATATCTATATTCTATGCACATTCTTTGACACTCGTATCAAAGTACGTACCATTCAGGAGAACACAGCATGTTTTTTTTTATTTTACGTATAAATATTATAAGTTTATACAAAAACAATCATTCTTCTTCTTCTTCTTCTTCTTCAGCGCATATACGCCCACCGTTGGGCATACACCTCTCCTCTCTCTCTACAATCATTAAATCAAAAAAATATTATTGTGATTATGTTCATGGAAATAGCCAGGGTACATAGTTGAAACTCTATGCAAATGGAGTCAGGGGCGACGCTAGTATTTTGTCATACAGTAAAATGCGTATTTGGCAAGCGACATCGCTACAGCTATGACACGTGCTCCCTGACGTCATTTTCTAGGTAATTAGGATGTCTAGGTATTTGGATATTGTTTAGTCTGGTCCACGTTATAGATTCAATTTATTACTAGACCGTGGCGAGTGTTAGTTAAGGCGATAAAAAAAGATATGGCACCAACAATGCCAACTCAGACTAAGGTGGAATGGTCATTCTAACGGCGTTTTTTACCCCAAACGGGAACATTGTGAAGACTAGATCAAATAAAGAAGAATAATATCATACAAGAATAGATCATATCGACTCAGAGGCACACTGCTATGCACAAGGTCCTACCGCCACCACTTAAAGATATCGCACTGCTAGAACAAAACAGTACAACTCAAAATCCTTGCTAGTTTGATTTCAAGTTCATAGAAGTTGTTTTTTAAATACAGTTGCATTTTGAGTTGCTACTGTTTTGAACTAACAATACCTATATTGCATCTTTGTGTTCATAAATAACCTAAAAAAAAAACAACCAACCAAAAACATTCAAACATAAAAGTCAGTAAACAAAATGATCTATTCCCGTAACAAGGTCACCTGATCAGCTGTTTCCGCCATATTAGATTATATGTTACTAATAAAATGTTCCACGTTTGCTATCAACGTATCGTGACATATAAAATATAGTATCCGCTCCTTTGAACGCTACAAAACTATGTTTTTTATTTGAATGAAAGATTTATGAGTTTCACCTCCGCACAGTTTGTTAATGGTATGTGTCCTTCCGCTCTAACTTGCCAAATATTTAATACAATTTGATCATAAATTATGCTTAAAAATGTTAAGCTAATTACCAATTAAATTTTGTGAATGGTTTTGGATATAAAAGTTTTAGATATTTATGAGATATCATGATCATCATATCGGGCAAAGAATGTCCTCTGCTGGATGTACCTACTACGGAGGGTCGAAACAATGACCGGTCGTGTGCCCCAACCAACCAAGTAGCCAGTAAGTGGTTGGTTTATTTCGTGGGGTAAATACTCGTATTGGTATATAATTTCACTTGTTTTAATAATGACATTGCAAAGTAAGCAAGCACATAAGATCTGGTGGTACGGTCGGCCAAGAAAAGGGTATATAACTTTTGACCATTGTTTCCGTGAGATCTAATTATCGCTAAGGTTGACACTTGTCACTGTCGTAATATTATTGCAAGGGAAAATCGACCTTATTGTATCATGACGTGCAAAGGAACCACATTTTTGACCGACTGTACTCCAATTGGCAACCTGAAGACTGCAGTTTGTAAATCATTACGATTACAACCCCAATGTAATGCCTGCCTATTCTAGTAATTTTACCGGGTGTTTTATTTGCACACTGAAACACAATTATAATCACCCTGCTGCTTGGTTGCAGGCTAAGTGATTAGATGATGCCATCAGCATAAACTCTGCACAAGGTCCTTCCTAATAATCGGGCCGTGGCAAAATCATAAGTAAAGAAATAGCATTTTTCATGATTCTAAAACTTTGATAGCCAAGAATTAGTCAAGTCAAGAAAAACGTGTACGATTCTGCGTAAAACGATTTTTTTTATATTTAAGATGAAATAAGAGAATAATATGCCCGATTCATTAAGTAGGTATATATACATCTACTGGGAGCAAACACGGTCTGTTCCCGTGGAGGTAGTCTCATTTGGGCGTGCGCCGGCATTCATTACCACCGCGTAATGAGCCGCGCCCGCTTGAGAGCAGGCCTGCCAAAGACTATTTAAGGAGATGCGAAACTCGGTTGATATTTGAACTAGATTTTGCCTCAAATTTCGTCCACATATAACTCGTAGGTATATCGATTTCCCTCGAACTGCATATCCACTTTGAAGAAGTAATAAAGTGCAAATGAGACTTTCTTCCTTCAATTAAAAGCGAAAGTTTACCATACAGACCGACAAACGAACTGACTTTTATCTGTAATATAAGTTGTAGTAATTATCGTAACAAATGACTAAAATAACATAGTACGGAGTAAATTAATGAAAAGAAGACACTTCAACTAAACAACGTCCAAAACACTGCATCGAAAACTATTTTTGGAGACAATAATTATATGACATCCTTTCACAAACCTGTAAATGATAACAGCGTTACAAATTGAAATCTTTTGTAGAAATACTATATTGTGTTCTATTTGTGTGGTTTGTTTATTATATCTGTTCAAGACGATACATTCAGCTAGATAATCAAAATAGTCGTTCATAAAAAGACCTTATTTAGGCAACAGGCAGTACTATCCCAATCCTGCTCGATTGTTTTTGTACTCTTAGAGCAATAGCAGCCTGTCTCTTGCATCTAAACCACATAATCTTTGGCATCCTCGTAAGGTACCTTTTAAAGGCTTTTAAAAGGCTCTCAGGGCTAATCAGGCGGCGGGATTACCATGCACAGCGCGTGCCGTTAGTCTATTTGTGCTAGTCCTTCTAGTTTACAGGCTTCGCTAGCACGTTCGTATAGTACCATGCAATGTAGTGCAATATTATTAGAAGAAACTTTTCAAATTATCGTTATGCCGAAACACAGGATATGACGTGTGCTGTTTCGTGTGGAATCTATTTTCGAGGCTGTATTTTAAAAAAAACGTTTTCTTAAAGGACGGCGACGATTCATCTGGTGTTGAGGGTGTTTATGGGTCGCGGTGATCATAAAACCTTCTGTTTCCATAAAATTACATAAAAAGCACTAGCAGAAATATTTAAGCATTTCATTTAGGTAAAAATAATTTGGCATCTTGATCTGACAATCTGGTTCTCACTATCATCCATTTTTTTCCATGTGGTTGATTTTTCGGAAAACCTTCCTGCCTAAGGTTTGTTTCAATAGAACTTGCCAACAATGTAAACAAAACATTCAATGAGATATCCATTATTCTAGCACTATTTTATTCTTTTAATGGTTTAGGATAATGATGTGGAAAGAATTGATTAAATAACACATGGATTTAGCAGTATTTGATGATGTAGAATGGAAATGAAAGACATTTTGAATACAAAGTTTGCTTACATTGTTACAAGTTCTATTGAAACACACCTTACCAATACATTTTCCAAAACATTTTAAAAGTCAGGTCTCGTCGTTAATTAACTCAGATTGCGCATGTCAGTCGGTGAGTAACGAAACAGTTTTACTTGAACCAATCCTTAAATATGCAGCCACTTCGGTCTTGCTCTTCGACTCGCAAGAACTAGTCCCTAACGACCTCTCCAGCACCTCTCCTGGTAAGATGGAGCCGGTTTCCTTGACGATAATGGCTGCTACCGGTTTTGCTCAGCTAATTACTGTATAATAAAGAGATAATCGCTCCATTTTTCTGCTAATGTGTGGCTGACGATAGTGGGAAGAGTAGTTAATGTAGGGAAAAAGTAAATGTGTTTTTTCTTGAACGTCGTACTGGGTTACTTGAGAAATTAAGTCGCGGATCGATGACCTAATCTTTGACAACAAGGGCTCATAGCAAAGCGCATGTTAAAAACTGTTTTCTAATCGAGCTCATAGTATGATTTTTAAATAATTGAGTCATGAGTATGATTCGAAGCTCTTTAAATGCAACAAAAACTACTATAGCTTCTTCAATGCAACTTGAAAAAACTAAAAAAAATTAGACTTACTCTAGGCACAGTTTGAAGTTTAAAGATGTCATTCAAAACACAAGAAGTACGCTTTAATCAGGATTCTCTTACATTTCGCTTTTAACAGCACACTCCTAACTCATCAATAGATGGCGTACGTAGCGAACATGAAAAACATATTGACATTCTAAAAGTAATGAACGTTTAAACCAAAACATGAGCACACCGTTCAAACCCTCGGTAGGTCAGTGGAGGGCCTTCGGCAAACATTTTAGCAGCGCAAACAGCGACCTCAAACACGAGGTGACGCCATGGGGCGATGCGTTTTAAAAACTCCGAAGCTCTGTGAGGTTAGGTTGTAGGCCAATGTGTCAATAGCCTCACGAGTTTAGCAACACCATTTGTATAATGTATTTTCATAAATTGGAACATGCTGTATATACAAATGTACTGTACATACTTAATTGTTTAAACTTTACCAACGATAGGATTGTGCAAATTACTGATGTAATTTTATTATACATCTCTTTTAACAATCTAAAACACTCAACCCCTTGTTTAGTATAGAAAAAATGCCTCTCTAAATAAACAAAAAAGAAACACCAACAATTCACCTTCAAATCGTCAGACTGACGAGGCAGTTCAGCCCGTCGATATGTCGAACACGGTTCCATCAGTGTAACGCACACCTTTCCCCGCCTGTGTTTGCCTGCGTCGCTAGGGACAAGGCCAAGTTACTAGCGGACTTAAATTTTAGAAATAAACTAAATAGAATGATCCATACTTTACAAAAAGTATTACTGACAGAATGTTTGTAGATACGAATGTAAAAGCAACATTAATAACTTCAAAAGTTGTGATTTTATAAAATGGGTAACAATGGGATTTGTTCTTAAAACTTCTTCTCTTGCACTTAAGTGTACAAATTCATTACCTTTTCTTGCTTTTAAAGACAAAACATACATTTAGTTCCCTTTTAATTCAGAAAAATTATATGGACACACCAAGATCTTTCTAATGAATCTAAGAGTGCCCTTTTGTGATTTTTGTAATACTTTTCGTGTTTTAAATAAAACTACCCATGTCCATTGCATTTTATTTATATCTAGGAGTTTAAACGAACAATAGATATTAAATTGTATTGTTTCTGATTTAATATTAAAGAAATAAATGGAATGGAAATAAAACTGCACCTATTTTTTCTTTCCTTTATTCGCCTGTGACTTAGACACTATCATTGTCCACCACAAACACTGTTGACGGCGGAGAGGCTCGATAAACAAGCAAACCGACAGGGGACCTGCCCTCTGCCCGCCGAGATTACGGAGATGTATTAATATAAATAAAGCCTTAATATATCAAAACCATCGAGGGAATGCGAGGGCAGTCTTTTGCATCTAAAATCTGTGACTTTTGAAGGATGAAGCGAAAACTATACCTAGTTCCAGCTCAGACTTTCCATAACCACTAGACATTATAAAGGTTAAGTTAGTGAAATTTATTTTAGACCTTAAAGAAGCGAGGTATTAAAATCGACCAACTCAGTGATGAGAAAGCGTGTTTTAATTACGATTACGAACGACATGGTGAACTACAAATAATAGAGTAAAAATCAGAGGAAAATCTTACACAATTTTTTTGGTTAATGTTTTTAAAGTCAAAAATTGGTGTTGAAAAATCATCATAAGTAGGTTTTAACTAAACAAAAATGTGTATACTACGTATAACAGTTATACGTAGCATTCTTAAATGTTAAAATGAACTAACCTTTATATATTCTAGTAGATTCCGAGCAGCGAGACTGACGCAAATTGCGAGTATTCAGCAGAGCAACTGAGTTACAGAGTTCAGCCGCAGTGAGTTAGATGCGTGTAATAGACGAAAACTGACGAACCGTAAGTTTAAAAATGCTGGGTGAAAATTGGTCCCACGTTGGGCGCCATTGGACATTTTAAGTGACTAGTTCCCTGATTGCTGTTGACCCAATTTTAAATGACCGATGGATGAGTCACATGAACACCTTATTTGTGGTCAACTAGCAACTGATGTCAGTCTACGATACTAGACACGAAAACGTAAATTAATGATTATTGTTAAAAGACTTACCGAATTACGGAGCAGCAAGTAAGACTTGTCAATAACGGGCACAAAAAAAATTATACCTAAGTTAAAAATGTTACAGAGACATTGGACCCGTGTTGGGCGCCATTTAAACTTTTGATTGCCTAGATTCCTGAGTTCCTTATTAAGTTGACTCGATTTTCAGTTCAGGGTTGGTATGGTATGGTATGGTGTATGACACTAGGTAGAAAATAAACAAATGAAACGTCTTGTGAGTGTTTAACAGACCGACCAAGTAACTTAGGTTTAGCCGCAGCGAGTAAGACGTGTTGTGTGTAATCGTGTTGTGTGTAAAAAATAGTTTAAAAATGTTAAGTAAGTACTACTTAAGTAAGTCTTACTTTGAGTACCTTTTAGCAAAGTAAATACTTCGATTTTTCTTCGGAAATTGACCCTGTTTCAAGGTTTTGATCAAATACATTAGTGGATTTAACGATACCTACTTGGTGTCAAAATCAAACTAAAATAGAATTTTACAAAAATAAGAAATCTTCTGCTATAGTACTCACCAAAGTACTTTCTTAATATTGAGAAAGACTGTTCTAATCCACGTTGTCAAAAAAGTTTTCAAAATATGAGTGAACACTAATACTATTATATTAGTACCTATTTAATAAACATCATTTAAAAGACAAAGACAATAAAATATTTCGCTTTTAAACTTTGCATAGGTACTTAACATGTTTGCAATTCACAATCTCTTCTTAAATTAAAGTGGCTACGCTACACAAAGTGGCTACACTTGCATCGAGTCAACTCATTTTTAAAACAGTCGCAAAGATAAATTTACAATTCTACTGCTACCCAAACTAAATTATTCATTCGCCACATTCAATCCTACTCTAAACTGAACGACATAAAACTTTAGAATGTATGAATCGTCCGTATAGCGCTACCTTGTGGTTTTATGTGCCTCAGCGACCATAAATTACGTCTAGTGTGAAAGTTGCTCGACTTAGGTGCGAGACTTTTATGGGGCTCGCAACTGTGTAGTGATTTCGAAATGATTTTTGAGGAATGAGATCTGATTTTTTTTTTTTTTGGGTGGAAATAAAAAATTGAGCACCCTTCATTTGGTAGGTAGGTACTTCTGACTCATACGCGTTACTAAAGGAATTGTCATTGACAAGAAACATATCAGTTTCCCAGCTCTTATTAATCATTGACTTAGAAACGGAAATTAAAACTAATTCATTGCGATAATAGTAAAAAATCTCGATAATAAAAAATAAGATTTTTCCTATACCTACCCTGCAGGGTACTAACAACTTGGGTAGGTATCAGGTAAAAAATTATATCAGTATTAAAAACGATTTTTTCACAACATTACAATATATTGCCATATAATAGGTCCTTTTAACAAAAGCAATTCTCCTTATTAGAATCTACCAAACTTATAAAAGCCGCCTTAGTTCTAAAAGCATTTTCCATTTTAGGTCTCACCGCAAAATAGTAACTTTATACCGTAGATACCTCTCAAAAGCATTATATCGCTACTCAATCTTCTTTCATAATTAGAGTGGCTTTTACCTCCAACCCTCCCACTTTCACCCCCACCCCCCCTGTCCTTTGAGCACGGGCTCATTACCTAGGTATATAAGCTGGTATATAGGTGCCCTGGGAATAACTAGACTTGTAGTTTTATCTAGGTTTGAATCTGAAGGATTTAAATTTAATTCTGACCTTTTGACTCAAAGGATAAGTTGAAATGAAAATGGCAATTATTTTCGCGTGTCTGAGAGTCAAGTTTAATAATTTTATCTACTGAGTTAAAATACAAGATTAGTGTATTGAGATGCTAAGCCTTTGCGGATTTGATACGTTTGCAATAGTTTTGAATATAGCAATCAGCCTATGAGATATTATAATGCATTGGAAATCTATTACTTATTTACATATAATTTTATTTAGTTCTGCTTGTATGTATCTTTTAAGCAAGGATGTTACAAAACAAATGTCTTTCAACAATAGCAAGAGTACAAAATATCAGCCTTGCAATGCTCAAAGCAGGTGTCCCCCCAGGCACTATGCTGGGTACCTAACATTACCTAGACTCAGTAATTAGCTGGAGCTAGCGCGTAATGGGTTCATTGCCGTCGCTGAAATTATACCCCTAGCTCCAGGGATTTCATATTTACGGTTTTAATTTAAGTTTTATTTTCAAAGAGCTCTGCGACAGTCTCTTGCTAAATTAATGATATAAAACCTGGGGAACTAGCTGACGTTTTTTTAATTGTGTTGGTTAGAATTACCTACACAAAAGCATCATAAGAGATATAGACCATCAAAGTGACATTAAGCAAGAAAAAGAGTCAGGTCAGGAGATTTTTGATAACAGAAGTGTCTTATTGTCAAATACTACCCTATTTTTTTGTGATTTTGGGACGGTTTCATAATACATCTCTTTAACTGTACCTACATAATTATCCCTACTATCAACCTCTCTAAAAAAATTACTATAATCATAAAGCAATGTCTTTATTGGCTTACTAGGTAGGTAAGTATACACGACCGTCAGCCCATCCAGAAAATACAGAACGTATTAAAAGTGTTGTAAAAGTATAGAAGGTTCTGGCAAAAGGTACCTAAAGCAATATTTTATCGGGCGTTGGCCGCCCGAATCCCGAAGTACTTTAACATATAAGTATACACTTATACCTTTACACACTGTCTATCGACCCGGTTATTTAAAGGTAAACCCAATACGTAACATAATTTTGATGGTGATATTTTTAATGTTAGAAAAATGACATACTTCCGTGCTCACATGGTTTTGCTGGGACCTTGCCAAGTTTTCCTCACGCTTTGGATAGTTAACTAAACATGCAGCTTTTTGCTTATACGAGACTGCAAAACTCAGGTAGCAATGTTATCATAAGATTAAAATAATACAAAAGCCACATTTAAGAACACACTGTATAAAGACTTAGTAAGTATAACATGCCACCCACCTCCTTGACCTTTCCAAGGACGCGCTCACCTACAATCCAGCACACCTCAAGAAAACATCAATCGCACCGACACATGCGCACTACCCGGCACACCTTATACCTCAACCGACCTCACGGCAACACTGGCAGCACACCACTAAGACTCAAACGTGCTTCACCTAAGCCACACCTGTTACGATTGGCAGGTATACCTGCCGTTACCTTGCCTCGACCAATCAGCGCGCATCTTACCTGCGCAGCTCGATAAAAAGGGGGCGTGGTGCGCGGAGGCGGCGTGATATAGCACACCTGTATACAGGTGCGACGGTTTTCTCAGGTGGCGAGCGGCGGTTGGTTGTCTTAGGATGGGTGGTACCTGTACCTGGCAGGTGAAGTCAGGTACGCGCAGGTATTGGTTGCGCAAAGTGGGTCGCGGATGTAGGTCAACGCTCTCCGGCCGCGGCGGGTATGTAGTATGTACGGGCGCCGAGCGAGCCGCTTTTATGTGTAGGTTTTCCTTGGATTTTATTTTAAAGTTGATTTTTAAAATTTTATTTGTATGTGCTGTTTTGTTACTGAAGCTTATGCTTAACTGGTCTTTGTAACTAGTCACGTTTTTTTAAGACAGTAAATAAAGTCTCCGTGTTTGATACACCACTGATATAGATCTTTTGGAAAAGTGGAAATTCAAGGAATTTCTAGGTTCTTTCCACTCCTAAAATATTTGATTTTATACTGATTATTGCTAGTTCATGCAACCTTCAAAAGCATAGGTACAGTCTTTCGGGTAGTAGGTAGGTACTATCTCAAATAATATTTAAATACCTTTTTAAATTTTACATAAACCTCTATCACCTAGGGCCGTACATAAGCGCCCCCCCTCGCCTGATTACGGGGAGGTAGGGGGCGCAGGTCGCGGCAAGTTTGAAGACAAATTGTGTAGGAGGGGGTGGAAAAAATGGCGGCGAGATGACGTCTTCGGTCAGGTTTATTTTTTAATAAAGCTTGGGACTTTAAGCTTTTATGAGACAAAGGCTTGTGGAATGTTTGTTTATGAAAGAAAGCTGTTATAGCACTTAGGTACCGAAGTACCTACTTGTAGCAACGAACCAAATAGATATTTCTACACCCACACAGATCTGCCATGCGTCGTGTGCTTGTAAGCATCGAATGGGGGTTTGCCACGTGTCCCTATAAATAACTTTGGATCATGACGAATCACTTTATTTTATTTAAGTATTGGAAATGGTTTACTTTCGTAATAAAGCATAAACTGAAGCAGGCTAAGGAAAACCATGACTTTTAGGTCGCCTATTCTGCAACATATTGACTTGAAATTTTGGTAGGTACCAACAGTCAACCAATTTGATTCCTAGGCCACTATGGACTTTGTCAACGTAAACCAAATCATAGGGAGTCTCTTACGTTTTGGTTGACAACGTCACTTTAACATAGGTAGTCCAAAGTGGCCTAGAAATCAAATTGGTTGACTGTACAGTTATTCTACTCTACATTTCATAAATACATAACTACGGCAAAAAAAAAACTTTCCAGTAAGATACAAGGTAAGATATTCCATTCATTTGCATTAAGTGTTTTTGTTCCAAAACATTATCGAGTTCGTTCCTTCTATCTTACAGAATTTTATAACGACGGGCTTCGTTTCACTTCCTCTTAAACTATATCTAATCGTTATCAATAAGTGTTAATGTCATATCTTGCATTCATTGGCTACCTACTGAGTGAAGCAGTAGAGATCGTTAAGAACAATATATTTGCGGAATCAAGGTATTATTTAACAAACAAAACTGAGGCCAAGCTCTTTCTTCACTATGAGCAAACATTAATGGTCAATTCGTACAGAATTTCAGTACAACAAGACTCCGTTACATCGTCTCGTCTGTATATCTATGTCAAGAATAACGTTCGATCGTCAACGTTAATTTGTAACCCATCTATAAAAAAATAAGAAGTCGTCAATGTCATTAGAGATAATTACCTAATGGCTTTCACTCCTTGTTTTGACAAGGTGTATTTTGCCAGTATCGAGTTTTAGACAATCACCAAAAACTTAAGAGAAACAAGTCCATAGATATCACCGCGCGGACAATTGCTCGGTTAAGGAGTATTTACTCAAGTGGTCGAAACAGAAGCCACCACGCGCTTCTGTCAAGTGGCTAAATAATTTGTAACTCTACTTGTAAAATATCAGACTGACTTTGGACCTAAGGTGGGTCCCCAAATTTAAGTTCTTGACTGTTAGTACCTAAGCTCCTTCCCAAATATCACGAATTCATAATTCCATATTCTTAATATACTTCATGGAATCCCAAAACCTGACGGAAGGAGCGATAACAATTCAATATTAAAAGCAACCCATCTGGCCACCTCATTATATACCGTGTTGTAGACTGCAAGAATGTTTTACTTCACTAGCTGGTTGTATCGGGGCTGGCGGGGAACTTTATATTTTCGCTTCGCCTGCCGCCGCGCTCCGAAGGCTTTGTTGGCGATAACTTCGCCTGCTCTGTTTAGATACCTACCTTGGTAAGTTTTACTTGGTTAAAGTTATCTGTAATTGGCTTTAGCTTCTTGCCTACCTACTTACTGCTGCCTACTTGTAGTTTCATTAAAACTCTGCCCCTTTTAAAGGAACGTAATGACGACGCAAGAACATATTATTTGGTTCTTGTTTTACAATTTGAATTACTTTACCTTACACTACCAAGACCTTCATTTGATTTTGCGGGTGGTAGGACCTCTTGCAGGGTCTGGCGGGATCGCTACCACGATCTTATCCATTAACCTACCGGCAAACAGCAGTGTTCGCATTGCTGTGTTCCGGTTTGGGGATAAGACAGCCGGTGAAATGACTAGCATAGAGGCATTCCATCTTAGGGTTGGCAACGCATTTGCAGTCTTGTGAATGCGAATGTCTATGGGTCACAGTTTCCACTTACCATCAGGTGGCCTGTGTGCTCATTTGTCTTCTCTATGACATAAAAAAAAATATGGACGGTTCATGTCATCATCGAAAGTTATAAATTTTTGATGCACCTAAAGTGAAGTAGGTAGGTACTTAAATAAAATACTTGGTCACTTTTAAAAAGATTGTGATTGTTGTGCATAGGTAAGAGTCTTAATTCCATACGAGCTCAAAAAGACTTTACATACATCAACTGAGATGTTGGTTAAATCAATATAGATCTTGTGGTTGTTACTATCAGTATTTATCAATTTTTTGTTAATCAGTTGAGTGTACATACCTAAGTTTACCTTGAGTTTCTAGGGTATCGTTAATACCTACTTTCTATCCTATATAGACGAGAATACTTACTTATACCACCTTGTCTGAGCACACGTTCTCACGTTTTACTAACTAGTCTGGTTCAACTCAACTTCGTCTAGGTATGGACCTATTCCCCAGATTGTTTATGCTAATACCGCGTCGCGCCTCGGAGTAAACACGCCTGTCTAGATATTTACGCAATACCTAGCACAAATAACGAGTGACGTGGAAAGTTTATTGACGTGTGAAATGATGTTGGTTTGTGTGTTTTTTTTTATCTAAATCATGTGATGATTTTATTTCTAAAATAAATCAAGTTGTACCTACATACATAATTATATGAAAGACACATACATATGTACCTACATACTATGTTCACCTCTTCATTCCCAGGGTGGGGTAGGCAGAGCTACAGAACTACCAACAGCTCTAAAAATTTGTAAATAATTCTGTTACCACATTTTGCAGTTAGGCTACCACGTCGAATTTTATTAAGTTTGTAACTGATTATATTTCTCAATCATGTAGTACTTAATCTAATTTAGTTTTACTATCATAATCATCACCATCATCGCCACCATCATCAGCATCATTATCATTATCGTCATCATCATCATCATTATTACCATTACCATCATTATTATCACCGTTATCATCAACTTTATAATCATTACCATGATGATAATATTCAGATTGACTGTTATTTTTGTGAAAAAAACCAAAGCGAGCAATAACAAAAGCTTTACGTACTAAATGTTATTTCAGCCCTAAAGCTACCTTCGAGCTTGCGCGACCGGCTGCCGAATTCATTCCAACTTGTTGACAAAAACGGAAAAAAGCGGAACTTTTCCGGGTGAATATGAAACACGGCGGGAAGTTACGGTGCAGCTTGCGAGCTTCGGGGGGAGCTTTTGGTTTGGTACTGACCGGGATAACTGTGCTCAGATGTGAATACGTTGAGATGGTGAAGTTTAGTGGTAGAGTGAAGTCTGTAAAATCAGAATCGGAAAATAAAACAATTAGACAGTAAGTTCACTAAACGTTTTAAATCAGTCTTGCAGAAACGAATTCAATATCAAAGTATACTTAGGTACCTAAATAGTTTATCCGGGTGATGTAGGGACAGCTAGTATTAATGGCGGAAAAGATGGGAGGCCTTTGCCCAGAAATGGGACACCCATAGGCTAGAAAAAAAAAGTAATAATTTAATTTATGTCTGTTTTAAATGATGAACATCTCAGTCAAATCTAAAATTCAAGTTTATAACCCTAGTGAAAAACCACCGTCATTTAAAATAATCAAAAACCGCCAATTAATGTGGCCCAGTGGCGTACACTGTCGTGCATTATGGCGGCGCGGGCAGTGAGCAATGTCTAATTTTCCGGTCTCGCCCGCGCAGATTGCACGCGGCCCGTGGGACGATGCACGACAGTGTATGTGGGAGGGTGTAAGGCGGCAGCTCTACACATGTAGTTTAATTCAGAGTTAAAGAATAATGAACTCATTCAAGGCCTACTTTATAAAAAGATATGAAGTACGACGCGAGTTTTGACGACGCGATAGCCTAGTTGGTAGTGACCCTGCCTACGAAGCTAGAGGTCCTGGGTTCAAATCCCGGTAAGGGCAGATATTTGTGCGATGAGCGCAAATATTTGTTCCTGAGTCATGGGTGTTTTCGATGTATTTAAGTATATATTTCTCTATATAAGTATTTATATCGTTGTCTAGTACCCATAGTACAAGCCTAGAGCTTAGTTTGGGACTAGGTCAATTGGTGTGACATAGTCCCCTGATATAAGTTGGCACCAAGAACTCTAATAGGTACTCTTGACGCTGCTAACTTTAGTTAAAAAAAACATTTCCTAAGGGCCGGTTTTATAACCATCCGTTCGTTTATTTTCGTATCTTTTTGACGTAAATTTAGTCTACCGGTCATCTTTTCCGTTTTATAAAGATTCGTTAGTTAATTTTTAGTAAATTTTACCTGCCGCCGGTTACAGAGCTCGGTGACGGGGGTTAAACTTACGAACCGTCATTTTTGACATGCTACCTATGTATTGTATCACCGCCGACAGAACAGCTGTTTAATTTGTGAATAAATAAACATAATAATTAACAATGCTTGGTTCTTCAGGAAGTGATAGCAGTGATGATGATTTTTTGTTTCATAATTTGGATACATCTGATTCAAGTGACAGTGAAAATATGTATCGCCGACCAAGAAATTTCAAGCCGAGACCCAATTACTGCAGCCTTTTGAACGATGCTGAGTTTAAATGCCGCTTTCGATTGTCGAAGGATAGCGTAGAGTTCGTATTGCAGAAAATTGGAGCCCGATTAGCGCCAGCAACAGCAAGAAACAAAGCTTTATTGCCGATCACTCAGCTGTTGCTAACGCTTAGATTTTATGCAATAGGCGTGGTGCTGCTCGCCGCTGGAGATTTTGTAGGAGTGTCTAAAGCAACTGCATGTGTAACTGTATGGCGAGTCTCAAGGATTTTAACCTCTTTAAGAGGAGAATTTATAAAAATGAGCAGTTCCAACTGTACGCAGGAAACATTTTATAACATCGCTAAGTTTCCATCTGTTATAGGTGCAATTGACTGTACGCACATTCGATTGCAATCCCCAGGTGGACCACAAGCGGAAGTTTTTCGCAATCGAAAAGGGTATTTTTCCCTCAACGTGCAGTGTATCTGTAATGCCGATTTGATTATAAACAATATTGTTGTTAAGTGGCCAGGGTCCTCACACGACGCAATGATATTTAATGCAAGCATCATAAAATCCCAGTTTGAAGAAAACACATTCGGATCATGCATGCTGGTTGGAGATAGTGGGTATCCTCTAAAAAAATATTTAATGACTCCGCTAAGCGACCCACGGACTCCAGAAGAGGTATTGTACAATGAGTCGCAAATTCGTACGAGGAATGTGATAGAACGTTGTTTCGGTGTTTTAAAAAGAAGGTTCCCAATACTGTATCTGCCAATCCGCTTGTCAGTGGACAGAGCACAAGCTGTTATCGTAGCAGCAGCTGTACTGCATAACATATGTAGACTCTCACAAGACGAACTCCCTTCGGATGCTATGGATGCTATGGATGATCCTAGGTTGAATGAAACTTCCAATGATGAGTCTAACGCAAATACGGACAGTAATACATTGTCAAATGACCGTTACAGGAGAGACTTAATTGATAATTATTTCAGGCAGCTTCTATAACAGTACAGCGTGTTCTTCAGCGGTTTGTAGAAACTGGTTCGAACTTACGCAGACCAGGAGGAGGCCGACTCAGGAGTACAACGGCACGGGAGGTTCGATATCTAGTCAATACTATTCTGCAAAATCGATTCCTGCATCGATGCCTGCCGAACGATGCAAGCCTGCATTGCAGAAAAGGTTTTTTTTATGTCAAGGAGAAGGCTGTGTTGGAGGTTACTTCAAAAGTTGCCCTGAATTTGCGAACCAAAATAAACGATAAAGCAAAAAAATACATCGACACATGTTTACAAAATGAGATCTAGACAAGAATAGGCGGGTTTTCCTTTAGGCACAACTCCGTGGCACAACTGACCAATGGTTTCTATTTCAAAATCAAATTTAATAGAGTCGACGGAGCTCCTATTTCTGAGTGTTTTGGCCCTCCGGGCCTGTTGAAGAACGAACATAACCTAAACCTACCTCATATTTATGATACAGATTTTGGTCAGTTGTGCCGTTTAGTTGTGCCATTGGGAAGTCGCTAGAATAGGCTCCAATCTTCTGCAAGGAGAACGTAAAGTTCGTCTCTACGCTCTCCTTCAACAATCGATCGCGGCATTTAAACTCGCGTCGTTCAAAGGCGTGATTAGGTCTCAGCTTGAAAGTTCTTGGCCGGCGATACATATCTTCATTGTCTTTTTGTGATTTATTAGATATATATTAAAACTCAGATTATATAAATTTTGTTTTATTTAATATACAATAAACTGATGTAGCGACGAACGCTGCAAAACACCAGACATGGACAAGGCTGTGCACAAATTTATGCCGTCGCCACATATCCTAAAGAACTAAATGCCACAATATGAGAGTTGCTTCAAAAAAAAAACACTGCCATAGGTTAGTACTATTATATAGTATGGCTGCGGCTGGGACTAAAAAATCCAGGTGGCCTGATCAATCGGAATCACTGATATCATTGTGTTTATTTTTTAGTGTTTGTAACTTAACTTTAAAGTATTTGGCTATTGCGTTGTTCCGCTCTATTTTTGACTGTATTAATTTATCTCTATTGTTTTTATATTTATTGCTTGTCGAGTGTAACTGTTTCGTTACAGGTGTTCTTAGTTCAGCTGGAGTCCAATTCTTCCAGCGGCTTGGCTCACCCTCCAACACTACACTTCTGTCTGCACTTGTTGAGTTTTGCCCTTCTTCAGTTGCCATTTCTATAACTATATTGTCCAGCACCGGATTAGTTACTATTTCGGCATCATCGTCAAAATCGTTGGGCACTCCGAAACAACTTACTGACGTAAGACCAATAACTTTGTCCAGAACAGCATCTGGCACGATTTCTGAGGGACCACCGCCCGTCGCCCTGAAAAGAATATAAGTAGTTTTGTTTTAAGTATATTGTATGTGGAAATCAATATTTTACATATTATATTAAGGTAAAATAGAGGGTAGATCAAACTGCTACTACCAACTGTTATTCTCTGGCTCGCCTGAGTAGAACTTGATTACTACTGGAATTTTGGATTTTTTTGTCCCATAGCCATACTATATTTATAAGTACAAACCTATTATTAATTGTAATGGCAGTGCTCCTTTTTTTTGCTGCCTTTTTCAAATTGTCCCATTTCAGACGTAACGCATTTAGTTCTCTAGGATATGTGCCGACGGCATTAAACTTTGTGCACAGCCTTTTCCATGCTTCGTCTTTTGCAGAGTTCGTCGCTACATCCGTTTTTTTGGACGTTAATATCTGTTCGTCTTCTACGAAACATAGCAGACGAGTAGTCTCGTCGTGGGAAAATTGTCGGCTCCGTTTCCTCTGCAAGACAAGCGTAAATTTAAGTCAATAAGAAAAGACAAGAGTAAATAAGTACTGGTAGCCTAGTTAGTAAAACGCTGGCCTCCCATACAGGAGGCCGTGGGTTCGATCCCGGGGCCTGCACCCTAAATGTTTATTAGGATTAGGATGTGCATAGTAAATCATTAATAACCACTTGCCATAATGGTGAAGGAATACATTTTGAGAAAAACTAAGTACACATGATTCTTAGTGATTGCTATCCCTAATGATTCTTAGTTTCCAAAACGCAAACGTTACATACCTTTGTTTGGCTTTCCATCACACAAAATGTCCTTTTTTATTTTATTTTTATTTACTTATCGCTGAACTTTCAACCGTCAACAGAATAAAAATATATGAAAAATATATAGGTACACAATAGACAATTAGGCGAACTACAGACAATATCAAGCAATAAAGGGTGGTATTTTTAAGTATCGAAGTCTCTTTTGTGGCAGTCCTATGGTTTCATAACGAATGTCAAAGTTTACGATTATTTGATTTATAAAACGCATACCAGTAAAACTTACTGCTACTTGACAAGCCGTTCGTTAAAATTATACTTACTGTCGTAAATTTGGTATCAGCTTTATAAAACCGGCCCTAAAGGGTGAATGGTTACTCGACCAATTTCTTATAAATGAATGAAAATGTAGTAACAAATCATAAGAAACCATAATATTAAGCCCTAAGCTTGTACCTGATTTGGATATCTATATTAGATAAAGGTAGTTATCGAGAAAAGTAAAAGCTTCTTAGGAAAGTTCTTGGTTTTATCACTCAAATATCTGCAAGGATAAGGATTAAGTATCCCCGTTTAAGGACCAGGGATCAAACTGTGGACCACCAGCATCCTAGGCAAGGTAACTATTTGTACCCGACCGATAAGAAGTCAATCCTAACTCATTGCACAAACAAATAAGTTTAGCATTGTTTTACTGCTGTCGACAATGTTAATTGACAGAAACTTCATGGACGTGTAATGTTTCAAATTTGTTTTTTTATGTGCCTAGTAGCCTAAACGCTTTTTCAAACATAATGTCATCCAAATAGTTAGCAAAATTCCCTAAAATTTTAGTTATTTTGAAAGAAACTTGGTATTTATTTTTGTTACCACTCTTACGACTTTTTGAATGGAATCTTAAAAGTTGGATCTTAAAAGTTGTATAGCATAGCGGTGTTGACAGCCATGATCCTGCGGCGTGCGCACGACAGTGTAGCGTGCACTGGGGTCTTTATTTTGCATATTTCATCTCGCCTGCACATACTAAGACCGGTAATGTAGCAGAAAACGTTACCTTTTCGAGTTTTATAGTGTACACATGTCAGTGTCTGGACCTCGATATTGGCTCGAGTTTTTATTATTATGTATTCAGAATGGAAAATAATTGTCGTATAGAGTGAAGTACCTAGAATAAGGCAAGGAGAGAGGTCAGTGCGACTTATAAAGGCTTTATTTAGCATTGAACTGAATGTACAGGTAGGTACTTACAAAGATTTTTTCAGTATCAAACTGTGGAACTTTTTCTAGTGTAGTCAAAGCAAATAAAAAAAAATGCTTACTCTTTAGTTTACCAAAGGAATTTGAAGCCGTAAAACTACAAGTTTCTTTGCGATTAAATGGTTGTTGTCATTAATTTGTTCATTGTATTTCATTTTGCAATAATGACTAAAGCGCCATTTATAAACTGGGTCACACAAATAATGAAACGTAAAGTTTGATCCGTTTCTAACTCTAATAAACGACCTACCAATCAAAGGTGGAACAAATCCAAAGTTGCCAACTTCCAACCATAAACCGATAGTGCAAGTTTTCCAATCTCCCGCCGCCTCGTATCATTTCCTATTTTATTACTGGCAACCCGACTTTGTCACGGCAACTTCGGACCATAAAATACCTTTTTGGTTCGATATTTGAATTTAAATTTAGAAATTCAGTTACTTGATTTTGACAGTGTCATAATTTAAAAGACAATGTTTCCTACTGATATTATAAAGAGGTAAATTAATTAAGTTACGAAACGTTTACGAAATGAGGTTTTATAGTAAGCCGGTACCCGAGATCGCGCTACCTTCTTATGTTTGTTGGTTTATTTAACAATAATTTGGTTGTTGTTGTTGAACGGGTTTTTGGCAGAAGGAGGTAAGTAGTTGAAGCATTTTTTTTATGTTTGAACGTGAACAGAATTTGTCAGATACTCAATGAGTTTGAGGGGGATTTGAAACCTACATAGATTAAGTTTTTGACTGTTTTTGGATAGCCAACTTTGTCACAGTCTTTTTCTAATTAAGTACCTACGAATATAGATTAAATTACATGATATCCAAGTGCATAAGACAAAGCAATAGGTATACAACAGTTCACACAGCGAGGTGCGGTATGGCGAGCACGTGTGGGCGCAAAAAACGCAACGAGGTGCCGCGGGGGTCGGCCCAGGGCTGGGCTGGCTATCGACAAGCTGTAAACCATCGATAAATAGTTTTAGTATGTTGTTCGATTGTTAAATATACTGTTTTAAATAAAAAGGTTTTATAATTAATACGAAATTTTGCACCGCGTATGGTATCTTAGAGATCGTTAGGCTAGTAATTTAACAGACTCAGTGGTATAACAGAATTATTGGATTCGACGACACGATAAACCTTGTATGTAGTGTTGTAACACTTCTTACAAAAGAAGCGGTCCAGTGTTCGATTCCAGGGGAGGGCAAATATTCGTATGATAAACATCAGTAAATTAGTATACAATGACTATAATTACCTGACAAACTGATTGATACCTATAGATTTCTTACATCCGGATTTTTAATGCTAAGGAAAGCACACGGAACCTTGACGGCATTATGGTCCGGGGTCCCGGTATCCGAGTACGGTCGTCAGGGAGTTGGTATCGTACTCACAGAGCGAATGGCTGAATGTATGCAAGAGCATGAATGTGTGAGCCCAAGACTTCTCTGGGTGAGACTCAAGGTAGGTCTCACCCGTTTATTCGTAATTGGGGCTTATGCCCCAGATATGAGTAAATTGAAAAAAGAAAGGGAGGAGTTTTGGGAAAGTTTGCATGAGGTTTCAACAAAATGCAAGGAGAATGAAAGGATTATTTTGCTAGGCGATTTTAATGGTTGGGCAGGCGTGCAAAGGGATGGTTATGAATCAGTACTGGGTAAGTATGGTGATGAGCGAGTGAACGAGAATGGCAAATGCCTTCTCAATGTATGTTTGGCTAAGAATCTCTGCGTGACCAACACTTTGTTTGATCACAAAGAGATTCATAAGTATACGTGGAGACGTCAGAATGAGAAGTCAATGATAGACTTGATGATTGTAGATGAACGGTTGCGTAGCAAAGTTGTAGATACCAGAGCATTTCGAGGGGTTAGCGTAGGTTCAGATCACTACTTAGTGGTAACACGAGTAAGGGGTCTGTTCACACGTTGGCGCCATCGTGTTCCCGTACCGACCACTGCGTTAGAGAGGATAAAAGTAGAGAAACTGGATGATGAAGTTATAAAAGATGAGTACGTAAGAAAGCTGAAAGATTGTTTTGAATATGTTAATAAGATGGATGATAGTGAAGTTGAGAATGATGTAAATAATGTATGGGAGATTATGAAGAATGGCATGGTCACATCGGCCACCGAAGTATGCGGTGTAGTAAAAAGAAGGAAAAGCAAGAATGAACGTCCGGAATGGTGGGATAGAGAGGTAGATGATGTAGTGAAAGAGAAGAAAAAGTGTTGGTTGGATTTTGTAGCTGTAGAGCCAGGACAAGATCTAAGCAACATAAAGAAAAAAGAGTATAATAGATCAAAGAAAAGAGTGAAAGAAGTTGTAGCTAGAAAGAAAGATTTACTGAATGAAAAGTATGATAGGAGTTTCTCTGACAACTTCCGGTCGAATATTAAACTCTTTTGGAGCTTGATTAAATCGGCTCGGGGGAAATCAGAGAAAACTAAATTAAGCGCGGTGAGAGATGAGTCTGGAGATTTAATATGTGAGGAAGAAAGAATGCTTGATAGATGGAAAACTTATTTTGAAAGCTTGTTTGAATGCGAAGATGTTTGTCTTGAGCCAGAAAGCACGAGTAAAGATGCAAGTAGCGAAGATGAAAGTGTGATTAGTATGAATGAAATTATGAAAGCTTTAAAAAGTATGAAAGCGAGAAAATCACCAGGTTGTGATAGAGTGTCGATAGAAATGCTGAGGAGAGGAGATGGCGTGGTGGGTAGTCTGTTGTACCGTCTTTTCAATGCATGTTGGAGTAGCGGCCGAGTCCCGGAAGATTGGGTCAAAGCCGTTATCGTCCCTCTGTATAAAGGAAAGGGGTCACAGCAAGACTGCAAAAACTACCGCGGTATCAGCCTCCTTAGTGTTGTCGGCAAAGTATATGCGAAGATTTTAATTGAAAGGGTATTGAATGTTACGAATGACAAAATCTGGGATGTACAAGCGGGATTTCGAAAGGGAATGGGATGTACGGATCAGGTCTTTTCACTACGGTCCATCACAGAAAAGTTCTTGGCTGTCAACCAAAAAGTTTTCTGTGCTTTTGTGGACCTGGAAAAGGCCTATGATAGGGTAGATAGAAAGGAGTTGTGGACGGTGCTGTCTATGTATGGAGTGAGCAGCAACCTGGTGCAGGCTTTGAGGTCCCTTTATGAGGGCTCCAGAGCCTGTGTCAGGATCAATGGGGCATACTCGGCCTGGTTTAATATCTCTAAAGGTGTTAGACAGGGCTGTGTTGCCTCACCGTGGCTGTTCAATTTATTCATGGACAGTTGTATGCGAGATCTGAAAGAGTATGATAAGGGTTTGCGTATGCAAGAGTTGCTAATCAAATGCCTCTTATATGCCGATGATCAAGTTATACTTGCCTCATCGGTACGTGAGTTGCAGGAGATGGTGACAGTGATGAATGAGGGATTTAAGCGAAAGGGGATGAGAGTAAATGTTGCCAAGACCAAGGTCATGGTGATAGAGAAGGACGAGGAGATGACTGAGTGCGTGATTAATATAAATGGTGAATTAGTAGAACAAGTGAGAGAATTTGTGTACCTGGGAAGTGTGTTTACAAGAGATGGTAAGTGTGAGAAGGATATCGAGAGGAGGGTGAATGCGGGGAATCAAATCAATGGGGCCCTGTACTCCTTTGTGAGCAGACAGGGCATTTCACAAAAAGCCCGACTGGCTGTTCACAATGGAGTGCTGGCCCCTACCCTGATGTATGGTAGTGAATGTTGGGTGTGGCAGGACAAGCATAAAAGTCGTGTAAATGCCGTTGAAATGCGCTCTTTGCGTAGTATGTGTGGTGTGAAACTGATTGATAGAGTAAGGAATGAAAAAGTCAGAGAGAAATGTGGAATAAAAGAAGATGTATTGACTAAGATTGAAAAGGGCATGCTTCGATGGTTCGGTCATTTGGAAAGGATGGATGAAAGAAGATTGACGAAAGAGATATACACATCGATAGTGAGTGGACGGGTCGGAAGGGGCCGCCCTAGGCGTACTTTTTCGAGTCAAATCGGTGAAATACTGGAAAAGGGCCGAATCTTAAGTACCCGAAACCGACGTGCGTGCATGACTCGATGTATGAATGTGGAAGAAGCGAAAGAAATTTGTCAAGATCGTAGCAAGTGGAAAGAAGTGGTCTCTGCCTACCCCTCTGGGAAACAGGCGTGATTTAATGTATGTATGTATGTAGGAAAGCACACGAGCACAAGCCATCTGATGGTAAGTGGAGTCTGAGATCTACGGCCATTAAAATTCTTAAGAATACAATCCTATGACTCCAAATGCATTGACGACCCTAAGGATTACGATGGAATTCTTATATACTACAAATTTCACCAGTTATCTGAACCCGACACTGGAAACACAACAATGCGAAAACTGCTGTATGGTGGTAGGTTGCAGGATAAGATAGTGAAAATACACAAAAGCAATCTTTAAAATTTTTGACAAGACTAATGTTGTAAATAATATAAGATGTATCGATATATTGTCTCCGGTCACATCCCTGGACCGGGTTTAATTACACGCGCGGGCGACAGGTTGTCGCGTGACGTCATCGCTGCACATTACTATAGCCAGAGGTGCTATAACCGGCAGCGCCCCCTTACAGCTTAGCTGTGTAGTCGCTGTCTGTGCAGCGCCGGAATACGTGTTAGTTTGAGATAAAGAGGTGTCCAACTAACGTTAGTAATTATTAAACTTTAATAATTGGAGATACAGCACAGCATAAATAAAGGTGATTTAAAGTACGATTTGGATAAAACGCAAAAAAAATATGGCTCTGGTTTACCAGAAGGTACAGTCAAAAGCACTATCATTGCACACCTATTGCGTCAAATAATTATGTCTACACAAACCTTATTTGTCAGTGGCATAGAAGTGTATAGATATTTTCGACGTCTTGGGAACGTAAACATATTTACAACTTTAACTGTCCCTACTTTCTAGAATGTAGGTATGCGTGATTGAAGTTTAAAACCTAATGCTTTGTTTTATTTGGGTCACAAGAAGATACTCGTGCTATGACGTCATTTTAAACCTAGCGAGTCTAAGGTGATGTCACCAACAACAAATTAAAAAAGAGTTAGAAAAACCTTAAACAAAATAGAATTTCAAGCCAACAAAGTGAGTTTATTTCACTTAACTAATAGAACATTAAATGAGCACTTAACCAGGCTGAGAATAGTGTTTCACCGCGACTTTTATGTCGCTCAAGCTCTATAGGCGGCTATACAGCGGTTATACGGTCTTCTTGCTGGTCGGTGACAATGTATGGCTTCCATCTAATCAATCAGTTACCTTGTATGGTTATTATACGGCTGCTGAGCTTTTACGGTTGCATTTGTAATTAATTACTTAGACTTTAGAACATGACATGAAAAAATGGTGTTGGATAAAAAAATAATTGAAACAAGTATCATTTAATAATAAGTATGATAAAATTGAGATTTTTGGAAGTAATTTGAAAAAAAGCTTTGAACAGTAATTTAACATTTTATTAATGTATTAAGTAATAACCCCATCTTACAATGACATTCACGGGATACAATCCGGTGGTGTAAATAAATTATTACAGTATGAAAAGTACAGAAAGCGCAAATAATATTGGTACAATATTAAATTTATTATCAATTAAATGACCTCGTGTCTAAGAATAAGATTCGCTAAGATAGATACGATTTCACATATTTTTATTATAATGTTGAAATTGTTGTTGATAAGGTACAAGTAGGTAGAATCGGCGACAAACAAACCGTGTCAAAACGTTCTGTGTTAAGATCGGCCGTTATTGTTAAAATATAACAGCCCTAAGTATTTGTTTAAATTGAGATTGAGTGTTTATCTGTAGAACTGGAAATATTTGGTGTTTCCATAAAGCGGGCGGGTCGGGTATTGCTGCCTGATAAGAAGGTCAGTGATAAGCACCTTTATTAATTGGGTAGTTCTAACTCTTCATGATAACACTATATGTAATGTGTTACTAATGTTGTTGAGTTTTTATCTAATATTCGTAAGAATTTGTAACATGTGAACAATAGTTAATTATAGATAGATAAGTTATAAAAAGTATGTAAAACGTTGTGATAGGTATTTGTAAAACAGCGCAAAATTTAATTCATTGAATTTAGAAATTAATAATAAAATGACTAATAATCTCCGTCTGCAAGTAGCGAAGTTCAGACAATTTCCGAAACACCTTCGAAAACAGTGGTCAAATATCTCGGGCATTTCTGTACTGTTTTTTTTGTATTTGAATTTGTATCTGTAAGAGACTGATTTATATGAGGTCATAATAATATCGTTTAATGTGTACTCTAAAATTTTCTGAAATATTATGTACTAATGTGGTAGCCGGATTAGAATAGTGCCACTCCAAGTCTTCCCGTGGATGTCGTAAAAGCCGACTAAGGTAATAAAGGCGTGTAGTACTGTTAGGCGATGGGCTTCCAACCTGTCACTAATACACTGGTAAACATCTTAGCCTAAGTGTGCAAAATGTGGTTACAGAATTATCAAAAAGTTTTTATAGTTGTTGGAAATTCTATAGCTCTGCCTACCCCACTCTGGGAATAAAGGCGTGAGTTTGTGTGTGTGTGTGTGTACTAGTCTAATAATTATCCTACCTTTTTGCTGCTTATTTTTAGAGGTTTTTTTTTAAGTTTGGACGGATACTTACTTTAAGCGTTTGTCTATTTCTTTATTACTTTGGTTTGAGACAATTCTTTAAAATTCTTCTTTCGTAACCAAAACACTATTTAATTGGAATGGCAACTATCAAAATAATAAGTTTCCTCGTGAAATACGAGCACCTAAGTAGAAAGTAATAAAATTTAAAAAAACTATGTGAGTTTTCAATCTTCATCAAAACGCCAGGTAAAAATACAATACATTCGTACAGAAATCAGTGTTTTATTTTTGTGTAAATTTGAGCACCTATTAGAAGCCGAGCAACAAAACTACTATCTCCATTTTGTTATGAGAAGCCATCCTCCTTTCCAATTTTAAAATTCGAACCACACGTAACAAACATGGCGGCTACTATTATGACAGTAACCCAATCCACAGAGAACACACATGGCCACACCTTATACACCGACCTTGCTCAGGTAAAGCGGCGACTTTAAAAGACCTCTTCCTTTTTGGATTTGACAAAATTATCCTTACTAACATTTTGAATCTTAACATGTTAGTACAAGGTTGAATGCCGATTGTTTAACATGTTAAGATAGTATGGTTTTTAGTATAAAAACTCTATAAAAAGCGACCTTTGTCCTGGCACACATGTGTTTCTGGGAACTGGATAATTAGCGATTCAGAATTTCACAGAATTCATTTTTCGAATAAGGTGAGGCAGAGTTGACTGATATGGGTATCTGATGATTAATAAAGAAACGTGTTGCAAGATCTCATTAGGAATAAATAATATTCTTAGTTACTGACGCCGTGAAAAACATCATTTCTTTACCTACTCGTTATTTTTGTGTTATCAAAACTAATGTTACTCATACCTACTTATTAAAATCATAATCAGTTATTTCGTAAGTATGCCACTAACGAGGTAAATAACTAATTAGTCAGGTTTAGGTAAACTAAATTTTAAATGTAAAAAACAAGGAAGGTGATTTTACGTCGCAAACGATACCGTAGAGTTTTGCTCTTGCAGATACCACTTGCGCCATCTGTTGTCAAGTAGGAGAACTAAACGACTGGGAGCCGAGAAAGACTGACTGTTTTCTTCGCTTGTAAGTAAATGTTTTCAAGCATTTCGAAATAAAAATATTTAAAATTCATTTGTGTTTATTTTATTAAGTTGGATTTAAAAAATTGAGTAAATTCCTTGTTAACTTAATAAAGTTTTGTATGCTTTGTAGCTGAAAATGTTCTCACTTTGAGCAACTTTAATTTCTCAGCAGTTGGGCTCCTTGTGGAAAGCACTGGTTTTCGGCGTGTAAAGTGTAACGATAATTTTGGTTATCTTTATCTTGATTAATTTTGAGGTTTTTTTCTTATACCTAACTAAGAGGTGGCTTGAATTTTAAAATTTGTGACTTAACGCTAAGGAAAACTTATCTATTATTATTTTCTTAGTAATTCTATTGAAAATTGTAATTCCGACTAGTTTAACTTTTTTTGTAAAATTATGTTACTTGCATGAAATATAATCAGTAAAAAAACCAATAAAATATTTTCGGGGAAGGTGACCCAATATAATATCTCGCGGTCTCTCTTCTTAAAATCATTTATATATTGTTTTTTTTTTAAACGGTGCGTGTATAAATAATAAAGTAGGATTCTAAACCTTACAGTTCTTCAGTTTTTAGAATAATGGTGACTGAATCACTCATAAATTCCTCGACTGATTTAGAAATTAAAATACTGTACTGTAAACTTTATTATTCCCTAGCTCTACGTGCACAAAATGGCGGTCAAAATCTAGTTAATCATAGATAAGAAGCCCCTTCAGCGAGTTCTTAATCCCGATAAAACAAATTTATTAAGGAAGAAGATGAAACGGCTGAGAATAAACAGATCTATGGCGGCTAGTTAGCGATATAGCTACAGTGTAGTATAGTGGCTAGGTAATCCACCTCGCCTCGTCAAATATTTGGAACGGTTGGCATAGAGTAGTAGAGTAGACGGGACACAAGTTTTTGTCTGTAAATCGCAATAGAATTTGGATCATAAAATTGATAATACACAGTGTTGATTGATATGAAGAGAGGAGGAGGAATTGTTATATTACACTTAATAATAATGGTGGGTTTTTTTTATCAAGGAAACGTATAAGTATATCAGTATTTATGAACCTATGCGATTTAAATACATTTCTCTTTTTGTTATTAAATTAATAAACCTAAATACCAAACGATTGTGTAATAAACTAGAATGGCGTGCCGTGGGTGGGAAGGTACTGGCTGAAAATCAAGGGTGTGATTCTCTCAAAAACGCGGTAGGACGAACGAATGAGTGAATGTCGCAGCGGCGAGTTTAGGTAGTCCCGGCAGAGCGAACAAAACACACATTAGCGCGTGCATTTTCAATTTGGCAGCATGGCTTCTGTCGATGAGATCGAACGTATAAGGCTGTTTTTAAGAACGTTACGAACTCAATATAACGTTACCCCAGTGTTCGTTTTACTGCCGCAAGGAAACACATCCTGTAGATGTCGCATCTTTGTTAAATCTGTGTTTTTTTTTTCACGACAGGTATTCATTTAAAGTGATTTTGTGTAAAATCCTATGCTTGCACACTTGCGCACGGTATTTTTTTCTTTTAGTTAATCAAGTATTCTTGCCAGTCCCTGCATTTGCTTCGTCCCTCACCCGGTATCAGGCAAAAAACTGAAACCTTTAAAGAAACCATGCAGTGTCTATGATTCTTAATCTTTGTCAGAGCGTGTCAATCACTTCCGGCCGCCAATTCCCGTGCTAGTGTGCGTGTCTCTGTTGCTAAATACAGTTTACGTGAGTTCTCGTTTTTTGTTACTACTTTTTGATCACTTCTACATCAACATTATGTTCTGTTAAAGTATCCGCAGTGAATTAAGGACAAGTCAGATTTCTACACTTCCACTTGTCCTTAGCTCACTGCAGATACACTATACTTATGTTTAACGTTGTTTGATTGATTTGACGTTACGATTTTCATCCTTTTTTTTTAGATAAATCAAACAATATTTTAAATAAAATTTATTATTTATTTAATAGTAATAGTAGTAGTTTAATAGTAGTGAGCGGTGATAGGTCTGACCTTGGTCCGATTGGAGACATATCTGTCCCTCAGGGCTCCAACGTCGGTTATAGCATATTTACGCTGCTAATGAACGACTTGCCATCCCTTAGCTCCACAACGGAATTTATTATGTATGCTGATGATGTATGTGCAGTTATCCATGGAAGCGATCATAAGGAACTACAGGATAATATTAAATTTACAATCCTTTATCTACTGGACTGGTTTGATGTCAATGGCATGCAACTCAATATAGAGAAGACTAACGTTCTCCAATTTTCACTCAACCGTAAGACACAGCCCCAACTTGATGTGACTATCAACGGCTCCCGGGTCACACCCGTTCATAGTGCTCGTTATGTGGGTTTCACCTTCGATGACTCTTTGCAGTGGAGTGAACACATTAACACATTATGCGGCAAACTAAACTCTGCATACTACGCCCTATCCCGCCTTAAAAAAACGCTATCTCAGGGCAACCTACTTATCGCGTATTATGTATATTTCCACAACCATTTAACATGTGGAATTGACCTATGGGGCTTAGCAGCTGATAGGGACAGACCCTTTTTACTCAAAAAAAAAGTAATTCGCCTTATATGCCGTGTTCCGCCGGATGAGCCTGCGAAACAACTTTTTATTGACTTAAAAATAATGACAGTTCCTTCTATATACATATTTGAGGTAGGCAAATATGTGAGGATGAACTTAAATGAGTTCCCAGTAGGTCACAGCTACTCCGCAAGAAGGCAGCCAGGACTGGCACCGCGTAATGTATTTATTGACGATGTATATTCCTTACAAATAAATGTTCTATTCTATTCTATTCTAATAAAGTGGATTACATTACACCACACTACAATGTTTTTTTTTATTGTTGAGTCAACACCTATATCTTCGTCATAACATAATCACAAAGTCTTTGGTATTGGTTATCCAATATGTTACGAAAATACAAAGGAAATTATAAAAAACATGCCAATCCTAGTAAGCTGTCAAAACAATCGTACAACTTCAATGACTGAGATGACATTTTAGAAAAAGCTTTTTCTGTCTCGCTGTATAAAAGAAGTTCTATCCATAAAACTGTGTACAGGTAGATTCATTAATGTTGGCACGAATGGAATGAACAAAAGTAATGTCACCTATCACTGTGAGTGCCGTCCTTTGAACCGATGTTCGACTTTCAAACTGGTTATTATTTTACACACTTGTATACTTTCGTTAACTCAATCAATCCATTCGTGCCATCTCTTGTGAATCGACCTTTATCTATCGGAGCATCGTGTGAGCCGTCTTAACGGCTAAGCTGCCTAACACCTTATCAAGTTACCTCGTCCGCTGACGTCATAACATGGCGGCCCATCATGTGACGTCACAAGATGGCGGACAAGGCGCCTTGTGCGTGCGCCGGACGCGCATCCGCAGCTAATGTTACTTTGGGCTAATACCTAGTCTAATGTCTCGATTCAAGCTTCTTAATTAAGGCAGTCAAAGGTTCGTTGTTCAGATTGCCAAGGTTAAAATTAGGGACGTAGGACGGCCATCTTTGATTTGGCATGCATGTGTGACTAAAAGAGTTAGCCAAAATTAATGAATTCTGTTTTTTTTTAAAGCAGAGTTTTTACTTTTCAGTACGTTTTTATTTATATCATGATAAAAATTTTCGTGTGTATTTTCTGCTGATTACCAATTAAGTGCAATGTGGTAATTTTGAAGGTAAACTGCGAAACATGGCTATACATTTCAAGGTTATAATTTCGACTTCAGGCAATATGACGAGAAAGTGTCACATTGAAACGCGATCCAAGGTACGGAGAAGAATGTCAAGATGCTGGAAAATCTGTTGCAAGTAATTGTACATAATTCCATTGATGAAGCCTTTTTGAGCGATGAACTCACGATACAAAAGCAATTTGATTGAAACTACTTAAAATGCCTGTCAGCCAATTATGAATTCTAAGAAAACCTTCCGACTAGTTAACGTCACAGACTAAGATGATAGAGCGCTACACATTAGTGTAATGGATAGTTTCAGCGCATGGACTAATGCAACGCCATTTATCTGTGGCAGATGATCGCTGATCACACGAGGGCTCCGGGACTGATATTAACTGACGGTTTTTCAGTCTTTTTCTTGACGTAATCATTTACTAACTTTTGCATGCCACTGCACCTGTATTTATTTAAACACTTTATTGTACAAAGGTTAACTTATCCCTTTAAGAGATCAGTTCCAGCTAATCCTTGAGAGATTGAGAAAAGTGAAAGTCGTTTCTCCTGAATCTTTAGGGAATTGATTCTTTTGCTTTTTTTTAATAATAGAGGTCCACCGCGGTATTTAGCAGTGATTTAGCCAGTGGCAAGTCAATAGAGTAAATCAGCAAATAGAATAAATCTAATGTACGGACATCTTCCCTCCCCGAAAGTTACCGGAAGACATAGGGAATTGATAAATGATAAACAAAGATAAAAATGTTTCTTACTTACATAACTACTATTTTTTTATTGTTCACTTAACTTTATTTCTGTGGCCATCTTTTATATTACTGTTTTGTACCATGTTTTATTTGTTTTCATAAAATGTATTGCTGTTGATGCCCCAAATAAATAAAATAAAATAAAAAACTACAGACAATGTTGAGGTCTCCTTTTAAGTATGCTAAATGTGTTTAAGTGTGTGTGCTCTCTATTCGGGACATTATTATAGTTTTCTTTACGGGACAATGCTCAGTTTTTACTGATCATTTGATTCAGTAAAAACTGTTTAGTCCCAGAGTGGGTTAGGCAGAGCTACAGAATTACCAACTACTCCAAAAACCTGTTGACAACTCTGTAACCACATTTTGCACAATCAGGCTAAGTTGTTTACCAGTGTATCAGTGACAGGTTGCAAGCCCACCGCATAACAGTACTACACAACCTTTATTCTTTTAGTCGTCTCTTACGACATCCACGGGAAGACATGGAGTGGCATTATTCTAATCCGGCAACCACACGGGTACAAATATAAAACGATATTTTTATTTCTTCGGTTTATTTAGAAAACTGACGTAGGTATCTAAATGTCGTAAGACTTTTATAAATGAACCTTTTATTTACCTAAGCGTCTCTAATGTAGAGTCCATTACCGTCATTTGTCCTGTAAAGTGGCTTGACAGCCACGTGGAATATTAATCTCGCTGTGACATGTCAGGGTAATGTGCCATGGGATTGAAATGTACAGTAAAAGTAATGGTATTTTTGGATGCTAAAGAGCTGGCATAAATGATCTATGAAACTTTTTCAACTGTACGAGTTTAGTGAGCAATATTATATACTTATATTGACTTCTTATTTTTATTTTGATTATATTAAAATTTATGTATACTTACCTATTGTTGACGATTCCAATGTAATTTCTTGTACTTTTGACATAACATGCAATGTATACTGTGACTTACTTTGGAAAATAAATATCATTCATTCATTCATTCATTCATAATATCCTTACACGCAAGTCGCATAAGTTAGTCGTTATTAGAACTCATGTGTACAAACAGTGTTAATATTGTGATGTAAATCTAAATCTTTTATTCATAAACGTGAATGGCTAAAGTGTGCTGCAAATATGCTCTGTGTTTATCTGTCATTATGAAATTTGAATTTGACAGGAAGGAAAAAAAAATATATTTTATAGTTCCAAATATGAGGTTAAATTTCTTCCTTTTGCAATTCTTTGGCCCTTAAGATAAATCTAAAAAGTAAAGGGCTTCACTAACTTCTGACTCCTGACTTAATCTTGTTAAAGGAAGAATCAACAGCATTATACTATATTCATGTTATAATTCAGCTTAGTCGCGAACGAAGAGAGAAAAGATTAGAGAAGAAAATCAACAAAATACGAGTATATCTAACGTCAAATTCCAAAAGCTTTCTGTAAAACCTATTTAAAATCTCATCTATTTTTAATAACTGCAAATTTATGCACGTTAAAGGGCGGATTCGACCAAAAGAAAATAACGTCTTATACCTAGATTAAACACCGGATTTGTTTAGACTAATCTCGGAGTAAGTCCTACTATCAAAATATTTTAATAAACAAGACTGAAGTTGAGCTTTCATTTTATCTTCTCAATTCCTACGTCACGTAGATTTTTCAGATAAGCTTATCCTTGATTCTTTACCTTGAAACGTGTGAGTTGTCAGTTCCCGAGGCGACGCTCAGATGTTAACCAGCGAACGCTCACCGCGGCGACAGTGGGTTCTATTCCCGGCCCGTAATGGACGCACTGAGGTGTGCGCGGGACTTTGATTAATCCGTCTGCCTGTATGTGGCTGCTAAAACCGCGACACCAAAATGTAAACTTTTTTAAAGATTATTTATGAACTAATAATAAAAAAAAATACGAAAAATAAGGGCCGAATCTTAAGTAGGTACCCAAAACCGACGTGCATGCATGACTCGATGTATGAATGTGGAAGAAGCGAAAGAAATTTGTCAAGATCGTAGCAAATGGAAAGAAGTGGTCTCTGCCTACCCCTATGGGAAACAGGCGTGATTTAATGTATGTATGTATGTAGGTATTTATGAACTAGGCCAGTTTGTCCAGTAGGGTCGTAAGATAGAAGAGTTAGGATAAAGCCAATAATGGAGCTATTAATTAATGGCATGCACCCAGAAGGTATAGTCATATAACACGGGATTGAGCCACTTGAAATTGCTCGTATTGTAATGCAAATCAGGTTTAGTCAGTTACACTAGTAAATTCAAAATGTATTACCCGGCTAAATTATGAAGACTATATAGCAAGTGGCTGTTTTGAACAGCACTGGATCTTAAGCATCTGGAATTTCCGACGTTGGCAGGGTATTTCCAATATTACCTTTGCGCATTAGAAAATTATATATTAAGGCATCTCTTATACATTTGACAGTTTGTTAAGTTACGATTTATTGTTATAAAACCCTGATAAAGAGATCAGTAAAACTATAAAAAATCACTAAAGAAACTTAATACAGTTTCTTCGTAAACAAACCCATTTTCAGAAACAGAAAAAATAACATATTAAATGACAATACTAATAATGTGTAAATTATGCGTAGGTACCTAAGTATTTAATTCTTGTATTTATTCTTTCCAACACTGCTTAAATAAGTTCTGCGCCATTCTCGTGGCCCCTCATGGCGCTATTGAAATATTTTTTCACGTTAGCTCAAAGATTTTCGGGGATTTAAATTAATCATTAGATTTACGAGCTAGTCTAGACACCTAGGTGCTTCGCGAACAAACACCGCGATATATCACGCCTGGCAAATTACTGCCAACAAAACAATTTAAGAAACGCATAAAAATCTACGACACGTACAAACACACATTAGACTAATATTATAACGTAAATTTTACCTGGTTTGGATGGTGGAGGGCTGCGGGCCTAGTTTGGGTGCGTTTATATCGCGTGGCAAATGCGGATAAAGCATCCGTCACTCTCGTACTTATATGCGTGTCAGAAGGTGACGAATGCCTTATCCAAACTTCATCAGGAGATAAACCCAGCCATATTAGTGCCCCTGGGCTTCAAATAGATGTTATGAAAGACATAACAAGGAATGTGCATGGATTTTTTAAATCTCATTTCTCATCCAAATATGAAAATACCGTAAAAGAGATCACCTAAAGTGAAATTAGAATAAAAATCGGTCAAGAAATACAAGCATTTTAAACTGCTAATCAGACAGAGAGATCAGAAGTGCACTGTGACGTCATTGTAACAGGTCGGCCATATAAACTCCACGTAAAATTCTGTTTAGCTTGAAAGAGATAGGAACAAATCTTGCTTGACTTATCTTCGTTATTTTTATAATTACTTATACAAAAAAATATTTTTCTCATTTTTTGAATAGTTAAGCTGTAAAAAAATCATGAATATTCCCTATAAGGCCATCATCTTACTACATGGTGTAGGCACCACGAGGTTGCGGTGTAGCGAACCTAGCGGCTCCGGGTTTGGATACCCGTTGGGGTATATTTTTTGATACGTACCTATAGTCACGAGATTTGGTACCCACCTTAGGTCCAAAGTCAATCTGACATTCTACAACAATAAGGCTGAGTTTTCTAAAAGTTACAAATGACGTGTCTAATGACATCGACGACATCCAGCATATTTTTCTTGAAATGGGTCCCAAATTAACGCTCGAGACCATACGAGTATTTGAGTTTTGGCTGTTGCCTATATGTTTGTATGTATGGAATTGTATGTCAGCTAGTAATGGAACAGTGATGAATAGGATAATATTCAGATGTGCATTGACTGCATCATTAAAACATACATACATACATTAAATCACGCCTGTTTCCCAGAGGGGTAGGCAGAGACCACTTCTTTCCATTTGCTACGATCTTGACAAATTTCTTTCGCTTTTTCCACATTCATCCATCGAGTCATGCACGCACGTCGGTTTCGGGTACTTAAGATTCGGCCTTTTTCCAGTATTTCTCCGATTTGACTCGAAAACTCATTTACGTAACTGACATTATCATTAAACAAAATAATGATAATATTAGTTACGTAAATCTTACTGCTTTAAAACACAACCTGCCATTTAACCAACTTGCAATCGGTAGTACTTGGCACGTCCCCCAAAACTTCGGCATCTGAAACATTCCCAAGTATCCGTGGAACAGAAAAACTCTGTCGTCTACAAATGATAATACTTCCATAATGACAGACGGCCATTTAAAACTAACTTCACCTCGGGTATTTTTAAAATATAAATCCTGAGCACTTCTACATGTTTGATAGATGGTAGATCGCTAACGACTGAAGACAGCTAGATACAGATAAATCGTGTATGCCTTTCGTTTGTGTATGTGTGTAATCGTGTATGAACATATGTCAGTCGCAAAATTACGCATGCACTGTATCATGTGTGCGTAAATTTTAGTATGAGCCATTGATGTTTTGACTTAACCACTACAATTAAAAACCGCATCCTTTTAAAGTTTTTGATTCGTTGCGTCGGTTTGTTGTTTTTGGTATGACGTATTGAAAAGGTTGCGTGCGTCGATGATGACGTTATAATAATATTAAAGAGCAAATGTGTTGCTATACTGAAATCAACGAATACTTTGACAACATAAAATTCGGCTCTAATATTAAACAGTTAAAACTTTTTTAGTAAACTTTGTAAGCTTTGTTCTTAGGAACATTATTCCTTTCTTTCTTATAGAGATAAATATTTAGTAAGCATTTGAAAAGTTTTCAGGATACATTTAAGGACTTTTGGTGCCATTAAAGTATATTTATTTTTCTTTATGGGTTATAATAATGAAACGTAAATAACTGTGACTGTACTTTTACTCGTTATTATATTTTATAGATCCTATTTCATTCTTCATTCGACAGTTTGCATCGATTGAAATCAGCTGTTATTTTTATCGAAACAAAATGTTTGTTAGCCATTAACATGACTGCCCTTATGTTCACCCACCAAAACATGCGCGTGGGCCGATCCATTGTAAATACAAAACTACAATAGCCGTATTTCACCAGCATAAATCTGCCAGGGCTATATATTATATATTTTTACCCGCTATTCCGCGTTAAGAAGATTTATAAGCTATTTTATTATCTCAGCGTTTATTAGCTTTGATATTTATCAGCTATACTTAAAGATATTGCTTAGATCCGAAAAAAGCAGAATAAATCTCTCGGGAAATTGGTGCGAAGTAACGCCTTGCCCCAGTTCCTCGGCGATAATTCATTTCCTCTACAGATATCAGAAACGTAAATGTAAGTGGGTGTGAATGTTTTGCTTTTGAAACACCCTTTACATACGGATGACAACGAATTTGTTGCGAGAAATAAAGAACAGAGCGGAAGAGAACCTACATATACAGGCTGTAGAATTGATGACCATTTCCAATTCTACAGCCTAGACCCAAAAACACAAATCGCGCGAGTGCTAATGTTCAGTGCTTCTATTTTCCTAATATAGTTCGGCAATCTTCGTTTTTGTATGAAACACAAATGACAGATATAGGTACCTACTGTCAGTTCCGAGTGTAAGGATGATAGCCGAACTCCATTAAGAAGTTGGGAGTAGGTACTGTAGGTACCTACTAAGAAGAAAACAAGTCTAACAAAAGCAACCTTTAAAAATCAAACTTCTGTTTGTATAGGTAATTTTTTTATCCCGCCACTTTCACATTTAAAAAAGTACCCTGTGACACTCGCGACGCTAAGACAAATCTATCGATACCTTGCTTTTCAAAATCGGGCTATCCGTTCAGCCTTTACAAGGAAACGAATAACCATACATACAAAGGAAAAAAAAAACGGCTGTGTGTAATAAAACACTTTAAAATTGTAAGTACGACGAAGTATTAACCCAATGTAAATTGTACATTTAAAAGAAATGAAAAGAACATTTAAAATTATAATTGTGAAAACATATCTTCATAGGTCTTTAGGAAAATACGTTCCTGAAACTTCTTTAATTCTCGAAGGATATGCTAACAAATTGCAGACAGACAAACTAACAGACAAAAGCTAGTTTGTGAGATTGTCGTGATCGATGGCGGTGATTAGACCGCGTCTTCACCGGCGCGAGGTGGTGACGGGTTAATGCGAGCTGTTGATTACCGCAGCGCCGCGAGGGTTAACCGATACCATAGAGTACATAATTAAGGTTAGGTATGTAGGTATTTTTAATAAAGGAATAATTTTTAAGTGATATTTGTAACGCAAATGCTTTGATAACCTGAGGACTTAAGATGTAATTCTTCTACGCTAGTTATATTAGTAACCTATTATTTTATCAAAACAACTCATTTTGCCGCCGGAGTGTATTTTTTTCGGAAGTCAAAAGTCTAACCTAACCTAACCGAATCTACGGGAATGATGTTTGACTTATCCTGAAACCATATGATTTTATATAGTAGAAACTAGCGTTCGATGAAATGAAATCGATGAAATCATACAATCGATGAAGTGAAATTCGATAAACTGATAGATTACCAATTATATCACCGTCTGACTTAACCCTACACCGGAACACCATAATGCGAGAACTGCTACCTTAGCAGTGGATGGGCTCTGGCATGGTGGTAGCAATCCGGACTGACCGGCAAGGTCCTACCACCACGAAACCTAACCATTATTCCATTCACAAAAAAATGAGAGTCTGTCTCTTAGTTGACATAAAATAAATACATACATACATACATACATAAACTCACGCCTTTATTCCCAGAGTGGAGTAGGCAGAGCTACAGAATTACCAACAACTCTAAAAACTTGTTGATAAATTCTGTAACCACATTTTGCACACTTAGGCTAAGATGTTTACCAGTGTATTAGTGACAGGTTGCAAGCCCATCGCCTAACAGTACTATACGCCTTTATTCCCTTAGCCGTCTCTTACGACATCCACGGGAAGATATGGAGTGGCACTATTCTAACCCGGCAACCACACGGGGCCGTCAGCGTTCAAATACAATAGGTAGTTTTGATATTAGTTATATCAACCAAAGCAATTTAGTTATTTAGTGATTCAACTTGCATCTTAGTTGGTGTATCAAACGTCCTGTTAGGCTCGTATGGAATAAAGATATGCACAATAATTATTAGGAACGACCAATATTTATTCCAGTGCAGTTTTTGACCTAAGCCAATACTTTTCCACTGCCGTCATTTCAATCAACACACAGATATTTCAAGTCGATCTTTCATTTTTTCTAATCCCTCATCTAACCTACTCTAAAATGTTTGTTTACGAGTTATCAATTTGTGTGAGTGATCCTTGATGGCTGGAGCGGCGCCAGCGCACGTCGGAAAACAATCGATCGTGGTCCCTTCGCTCAAGACACCGTATCGTGTCAGTTTGGTATAATAGTCGAAATATAGGGCATTGAATTAATTTAGAGGTGTTGGACGTTGTGTATGGTTCTATTAAACAAAAAAAAAAGGGAAATCCAAAGCGATAGACATTAACTACTGTTAGTATTTTCTAATTTAGAGGCAATGGACCTAAATAAACTGAATTTTTTAGTTTCATTTAATATGAGAATGTTAAAAGAATATATTATGTTAAGAACAAATGGCTAAAACACACACATAATGATATTCGCTCGAAATAATATCGTGTTTAGTGGCCTGGTCCTTGCCACATGAGTAAACTTAAAAATATTGTTACCCCTTTTAGATAACTTCAACGCCTTAATCACTAAAAAAACTCCCTCTCAAACCGTCTCATGCAACTCCATTTAAAACTAATGTTTACATTAAAAATCTTGTCTATAGCACGGTGGCACTGACATAGACAAATGCTGCCTTTAACCCCAAAATAAAACAAGTCTCAAGAAATTATCCTTCTGTTTTAAACTTTATTGTAACATATCATGGTTTAAATCAGCTTGTAGCTAAGCTTGGACTTATGTCTGTTTATTATTCAACGTGCAAATGTATACGAAACGGCGGCGACGTCGCAGGCGCACCTGTTAGGCACGCATGAACTAAAATAGTTCTTTTTTCAGATTAATGAGTGGACATGGCTGAAAAAATAGCTAATGCTGATTGACTTCTCGTTTTGCCTGTTATTTTTTGTTGCACGCATTGGCGTTTAAATATAGTTGCAAAATTTGCCAAGTCGCTTTTAGTAAGTCTTATTTTAGTATGTCATCACTAACAGTTACTTCAGTTAACCCAGGGTTAACCATAGTCAGCTTCAAGACTGGTTATGACACAGTGAGTAAAAAAACATTATCTCCGTGAGCAGCGAATCCAGATCCTAACGATCAATAGAAAACTTTTAGAGGGTTGGTGGATTTTACTTTAGACCACTTCTTCACTTCACTTCCACATTCACAGAATCCTAAAGCGTGTGGATCTCGAAAACATTTTTATAAATTTCCTCCTGCTCTTTGGTTTTACCTGTAAACTTTAAACTGGACTAATAGTTAGTTTGTTTATCCGTCTAATTTAGCTATAGTCAATAAATCACCAGTGACAGCGCGCTAATGACTTTCGCAGGCGGAGTCGGCTGAAAAAACAATATGTGTCGCCCTACAAACATGTTAGCATCGCACTGTTTGGATACTTTACTGTGACGTTGATAAATTTGTTAAAAACATCCGTGTGAAGTATATTTACTGAAAAACTAAAGGTTAATCGTTTTTTTTATGCGAGTGAAGTAAACAAGAACGTTATGTCGTAAAGGTCGATTCATTAAAGAGCAGCCTGCAGGCTACATTTCAAGAATGCAATATTAATACCGCAAATGCATTGCAAACCCTAAGACGAAATACCTCTAAAGTCAGGGTCAATAGTAATGGCAAAAGATGTAAACAAATGATGTTTGACACATAACCTCAATTTTTCTGCAAACAAGTTTACATTTAAAAAATCGTATAGTTAATTGTTGTTGAATCTTAAACAGAATGTGAAAGTAACGATCAAGCGTGGAAGTTATTAAATATACGTCCCGCGATGTCCAAAACTACGTGATTATGGAGTATTAATAGTAAATTGTTTGGTTTTGTTTACATCTTTTGCCAATTCTATTGATCCCGACTATATGCTACTCATTTTATTTACTTGTTGTGTTATTTCTTCACAAAATCAAACTAATCCGAAACTTGGCAGTTAAAGGATGAAATAGTGGTAATACCGATGCGGCGGGACCCAGCACAAGGTTCTACCATCACTAAAAATAGCTCATAGTAAGATCGGTGCTCAATGTATTCCTGAAAATCGTATTCCCGAGCTGTAGCCAATATGTTGTGCTTTAATAAATTGTGGATTAGAATAGCAAAAAAAAATACGGAAGTTGTCTAACAGCCAGTCTAGACAATTCTCGTTTCACAGCAACTACCGCAAGGAAATAGACATACATACATAATCTCACGCCTTTATTCCCAGAGTGGGGTAGGCAGAGCTACAGAATTACTAACAACTCTAAAAACTTGTTAATAATTCTGTAACCACATTTTGCTCAATTAGGCTAAGATGTTTACCAGTGTATTAGTGACAGGTTGCAAGCCCATCGCCTAACAGTACTGTACGCCTTTCTTCCCTTAGCCGTCTCTTACGACATCCACGGGAAGATATGGAGTGGCACTATTCTAACCCGGCAACCACACGGGTACACGGGCAAGGAAATAGAATAATTACGAATTCACTAAACTTTTGTCTTTTTTTTTCTTTTAAAAAATGTACCCTTGGATTTGCACGTGGATTTCAAATTCAATTAACTAAAATGTCACTGTCAGAAACACAAATTTGTCCTACTCTTAACGATTCACGAATAACAATCCTAAACAATGTAGACAAATAAATCATGCGCCTGTTATTCGTGTGAATATGACTGAAATATGTTTTCGCAGAAGTTTAATAAAAACATTGGAACTCCAGGTGTTCCCAACATTTGGCTGTAAACGTGTCTGCACCTAGCTTTTGTACATTTAACGGTGTAAAAAAAAAAGAAGCGCTACCAATGTTAAACCAACCGTGTACTAAAAATATACAGTTGTTTTTTGAATGGTGTTTATATCTGGCCAATGAACGCTACCGTTTTAAAAGCAAATTAACTTGTATTGTAAGCAGATTAGAGTTGGTTTTTGTTTGTGATTCTGAAGTAAAGGTGACGTGGGAAGGGTAAAGGCGCCACGTGTGGACCGCCTGCGAAATTAGAAAAAAATGATTTTTGGGTTCCGTTTGCTTATTGAGTTGAGTTTTTAATTTAAATATGATTAAATATAATGTATTTCGGTTAACTTGAGCGATTCCCATCATCTTTAAAAGAATGAATCATTCCTTCTTGCGCTGCGTGATAAACTTACCAATAGTAACGGGTTTTCTTTAGATAGCTTTTACACCTTGAATTTCTTGTTACATTTATTTAAAACCCATCTTCTTTTAAAACCTCAACAATTTTTATTTTTACTTTTGTTAACGTTAACGTAATGTGCCTATTAAAAAGAGACATAAAATAATAGATGAATAATAACCGAAAGTAAAAACTAAAATTAAATAAGACTAAATCTAAGACTAAAGATTATATATAATATTTTGTTATTGTGTCAAAACAGCGTACAACGGATAATCTTTTATGAGTACTATACGGAACCTATCTCTAAATTATTCTTACAAGTAGTTCGTTTAGTCGTTAAGTATAGAGGTGAATGCACCGCCGCTGCCGTAGTGCTACTTGTTAGTATCACTGAGCAGCAATTAATATACTTAATAACGCTTAAACAATGTCCAAAGAGAGATTTGTGTATTTTGAATTTATTAAATGAAGGTAAGTGTTTATGGTGGTAAAGCACAACTATGACTTTGTTATGTAAGGCCGGTTAGACGGACATTTTCATGGCAATAATGTTTTACTTTATTTATTATTACTAATACACTGGTAAACATCTTCGCCTAAGTATGCAAAATGTGGTTACAGAATTATCAAAAAGTTTTTAGAGTTGTTGGAAATTCTGTAGCTCTGCCTACCCCACTCTGGGAATAAAGGCGTGAGTTTATGTATGTATTATTAATTTAAAAGTAATACACCTAATTTAATTCACTCCTGAGACCACATAGGGTGTGTAGCCGGTAACTATGGGCGTTTCGCTCTAACATACGAACCTTACGGTTGGCGCAATCTTTGCAGTTAAAAGTTAATCGTTTCCCATTGTTCAAATAATCGCAAAAGGCGAATAAATTTACAAAAATAGTAAAAAATATTATATCATTTACTAATGACTTATCATACAACTTCAGTGTTCTAAATCTTAACACAATCACATTACACAGGAGAGAAATATCAATCAACCAAATCACCAGACACCTCAATAATACCTATACAACATAAGAAGTACATACATACATAACTATAGCTTAACTTAAGTAGCGTAATTCCTTCACCATTCATGAAACCAAAAAAAACGTAAGTACACTATTAGAGACATTTTAAATTAGACTCATAACGTAAGGTACTTTAAGTTGAACATGCAACAGGAAAGTTTGAGATAAGATTTTATGGAAGTGAAGCAGCTACTTTTGTTTTTAATGGGCAAGTGTGAGTGACAGACGTGTGAACCCGGGAGGAACGGTTTCACAGAGTGATTAAACTCTCAATCAAGGGCTGGAAATAGTGTAAGGGACATTTGGTTTTAATATTAGAAAAGGATAAGATTGAGTGATGTAACGTTGGATAATGTTTGCTGGGGAGAAGATTGGAGGTTATGGGACACTAGTTTCTGCCCGCGACATCGCTCGCGTAGATTTGGATTATCGTTTTTCCGTCGGGAATCCATCGCTATGATCTCCATTGCAAATTCATGCAGCCGTTGCAGCGTCAACGAGTAATAAACTAACACACACACACACACACACACACGCACACACACACACACACACACACACACACACACACACACACACAAATTCTTTCGCATTCAAAATTCAAAATATTTATTCAGTAAATAGGTAAGAAACTCCAGCAGAAGGTCAATTTTTCAATCATAAACTATAATAATACTTAAAACTTAATTTTAATGATGTACGCTAAAACTTACGTCGTGAAATCATCTGAGGACTTACGACTACGTTGAAAGATTAATCGAATAGGTGAGTGAAAGTTTTAAGTTTACAATTTTACTACTTCCCGTCAATTTCGACCTCTAGACACATCTATAAAAACTTTATTATGCAAATAACCGTCTCTACCGTCTCCGTCCGTAACTGCAACATGGCCGACTAAACGCATGCAAATTTTATTTTTAAAAAATTCAAGTGGCCGGCCACATGTCGCCGGGCCCTTTATTGCTTTTATTGGGTTGTCCACTCCTGCCCACCTTCCTTCCTGGCTTCGCTTTACCGGGTTTTGCTGACAGCTATGAGGCTTTTTTACGTATAAATGCAGGGGTAGCAAACCAGAGGTATTCGTGTTTTATAGAGATTTTTTTTTTAAACGCTAATTTCACCCGTTGTTTAAATACTTCGAATTTTATTGCAATGGTAATTTTATAAAGCCCCTTACGTACCGTGGGTTAGTATATTTCATTCATTTATTTAGAATCTTTTTTTTTATGACGTCATGGTCTAAACAAGTTTTCCATAAATGTGTAATACCAATGAAATATGGAACATCAAATTTTTTAACACATAATATCCTTAAGTTGAATGTTACACTCATTACCCTTCTATTTCCTTATATGGTTTAATTTAAGGTATAAGACAATAACTGAAATTATAAAAAAAAAATGCAATCTTACTTAATCAATTAATATAAAAAAGTCAGTGAAATAACTAGCAATAGCAAAAAGGTATCTCAGGGGTTAGAATCAGAGCATTTTCAATCGTGCGATTGCAAATTTCCATGAACCTCAGTCTTAGACCCAAGTTCTCTATGCCATAAAAAAATAAAAACATGATTTGACTGAAGATAGTTAGTTCTTTGTATAACATTGATTGTTAAAACTATACTTAACAGATTTTTATAACGCAAAGAACAACGACACGGCACAGTTTTAAAATCCAATCTACCAACACATAAGCTGCTGCAGAGCTTTCACATATCCCAAGACTGACGTATGAAATAATGAATATTTGAGAAGACAGTCCACATTTACGAGGTTCACCACGTGACGTTTTTATTAAGAAAGGTGGTTCGGATTACGGTCGTCGTAAAAGTGACCCCTGGCTCGTCATTATAGCTGGAGGGCCGGCGCATGATTGGCCGGAATTACTTGCAGTTGATTCGATACGTGTTTTATAAATAAATATCGACGATGGGATTTTTTTATTTAACTGTGTAATTATACAGAAATTATAAAAAAACGAACTTGTACACGATGGGTTGCGTACCGCTGTAAAATATGTAACATAACATACATAGTACGGACTTTGTCAAAAAACACGTCTCTTGTATACCTAAGGACTCCTTTAATTTTTACTTGTATTTTATTTTTATCTTTTTCTTATACTCGTTGTTTTTTATATTTTAAGTGTTTAACTATTACGGTTCAAAAAGTACAGCTCTGAGACAGACGGAAGGACAGCAGTACGTCACTATATGTAATGTATAATGTACTATAAACAAGATAATTTTGTTTGAGTAGCAAAAAGAGTACCTTAAGAGAGTTATTAACATTTTTTAAACCTTTCAAACAATAACATCGGCTTTAGCACACAACAAAGATCATCAGAAATAAATGTCGCTCGACCAATGTGTTCAACAAACAGTACTTGAATCGATCCATGTTGCTTGATTTCGTCAAGTTTTTCTTTCGGAATAACGTTTAACCGACTAAGTTACAAAAATAATGTCTGCAAAATACGATTTTTGTATTTTTTTTAATCAATGAAAAAAATAACCAATTAATTGCATCGATATTTTAACTTCTTTGAAATTTTATCATCTCGAAAACCAAATCTTACCATCATAATATTGTACATGAACATCAATTTGTTTTTATCTTAAAGCAATATTAAATTTCTTCATTGTTTTCATAACATGCTTACCTCTTTGGGTAATATTTTTTTAAAGCGAGGGAGGTTGGGGCGGGTTGGCATAATAAATGCGGCTCCCGAGAAACATATGAAATATATAAAGTTTGACCGGACACTGACGCCGCGGCCACCTACCACTTGCGGTCGGGTTATATAGGTTTATTTAATATTATAATGTTTTTTTTAAACGGTTATTTATAATGGTTATTTGTAAGGGTTTGTGTTGTTAATATAAAAAATAATGTTGTTGGTTGGTTGTTGGTTTATTGAGTGATAAAACGGAACAAGACAATTTGCAGATTATAAATTACCAGTATTATGAAAACACAATGATCGTAATTTCTAAACTGCTACAATTTCATGCAAAAAACACCGTGATTTCTCAAATATTTATTATTTAATAAGGTTATTCTATCAATCTATCAATTAACTGTGGGGCTAGTATAGCTGCGTCTATATCGTGTGTCAAATGTAAATAAAGCATACGTCACTTTCGTACTTATTTACGTATCAAAAAGTGACGAATGCCTTATCCAAACTTTGTCAGGCGATAAAGGCAGCCATATTAGAGCCCCTAACGGTTTTAAACATATGAGTACATACATAACTCCACGCTTTCAGAGTGGGCAGAACTACAGAATTACCAACAACTCTAAAATCTGGTTGTTAAAAAGTTTTTCATAGGTTTTATAATTATTTTAGTTTTCACGGATGACTTCATTTCTAGGCGCCTTGGAGCATCTTCTCTCATTCTTCTGCAGCCTTTTTCTCTGAGTCCATTTCGAATTTGCCTTATAATAAGTTAAGTTTTTTCCATAGTGGGCCGGCATTCTTTTTGCAACTTTCGCGTCATCAGATCATTTGTTTAAATTTCTTTAATCACTCCTTTCAAAGTTATTATACCGTGTGATACTTTCACTTTAAACCCCACTGGAATTCAGAACAACCAAGAAAATAAACTAGCATTCATGTAAGCCTTCCGCTCCTGTAGCAATATTGTATCTAGTAGAAGTGTCCACGTACAGAAGTGTTTGTATGAAAAATATTCCAATATCGGCCCTCCCCCTCCCCTTGGAGGGCCACGGGGGGGAGACTGATGGAGCGACACTGGAAAATATAAGGTGATCGTAAGATAGCCATCTTATTCGAGGGACGAAATTGTATGTCTCTTTATTGTAGGTAACTGGGATCATCTGACGTGATGACTTCTTTCATATTCTAGACGGAGATTTGATTTGGATAAAAAAAAATGCGACAGTGAAAGTTCCAAGTTCTTCTGTTTTGTTTAGTTTGTGAAATGTTTCAGTTTTGTTGTCCATGTCATGATCAATTTTAGTGTCTCGTTAGATTTTCAAAAGTCAATGCTTTATCATTTTCCCATGCCATAGTGTCGTTTTTTTTTTACAATAACTATAATACTTTTCATTCGTTTCAAATGATGGTATAGATGAATTAGCGAGAGCGTGGAATTGCATTTATGTAGTGGTATTGTGGGTTTATACGCAAGAGAAAGAGAGAGAGTAGTACTTAAGTATTTCTCTCTCTTTTTCTCTTGCCTATACACACACAATACCACTACATATGCAATTCCACGCTCTCGCTAATTCATCTATATGCCCTAAACAAGCACCAAACATCACATATTTTTTTTACAATATAAGGTGAGGCAGCACGTCTGCGATTTCTTTACTGGTTGTTCACGGGCAGTGGTAATCACTTTTCACGACGTGACTTGCAGGTTTGTAAGGCTCATCTAAAATATAAAAATAATAAAGTCAATGCAAATCTAAACCAAAATAGTTCTGCATATACTTATCTCTCTTTATCCTATAAACTAACCCAAAAATAGCATACCTACCAAAACCTTTGAATACGAAACATTATTGGAAAAATGCTCAAAATGACTACCAAAGTGAACACATATCACGGGTCAATTCAAATGATCTTCCCTAAACCCACCAAAAAACCAGCGCATCATTCACGAATCACAGCCATTCTCGCCATAAATTCACTTGACCGAAGCCACCCCCACCCTCGGATAGACTTTGAAATATGATAATGATTATTTACCCCGGCCCACGGCTAAGGTGATGTCCGACCGGAAACGGAAGGGAAGCTGCCCTGCTCTTAATTTCCGGTGGCACGCATCAGATCTCCTTATGATTATGAGATCGTGGAGGGATTCGAATAAATCAATGGAAGTGAGAGATTTTGCCCTGTTTTTGGTCTATGTGCGGAATTACTTTTTTCTACTGGTGTTGTACTGCCTCCAAAAAAATTGTGTAAATAATAATAATCGATCATTCTTCTGCATATTCTCCCACAACATAATCTATTCCAAATTAAATTTTAATATAACTGCAGTTTCGTTCAATATTTATTTGTCCTGTTAGCAACCAAAACATTCAATTGTTAAATTAAGATACAAAATCATTTTCCTTTGCTTTGCCTTAAGGTTTTTGATAAATCCTGTGTAAGCATAGAGTATCTTTGTAAAGGATAAGCATACTAAGATGAGTTGATGTTGTAAATGTGGAGGATTTATCACGATGTTTTGAGTGAAAAGAAAACCGGAATTGAAGTTTAAAGACAACAGACAAATTATCATATTTTAATTTGTTATTTACGATGATATGAAACATGAAAATATGAGTCCCAATCCAACTTGTGAACCTGACATATCGAATTTGAATCTACCTAATCGCTTCAAACTCAATTTCGTATCGTTTAAAGTAAGTACTAGCGATTGCCTATCTTTTAACTCAGCTCTGTCCTACGTTTTTTTATAAAGTGAAAAAAATAGAAAACAAATAATTCACGACCCGAACACCGCAAACAATGTGTTATGACCAACCAAAACTGAAACTACTACAGTATAAATCTACAAAAACTTGGTAATGTGGTCACTTTAATTCATACACCAAACGCATTAGCTCGGCATGAAAAACTAACTTTACCTATTACCAACCTATTGCCATTTTAGCCCGACTTCCCTCAAACTCTCATCACCTTTGCTTTGATATTTTTTTGAACTTTTACTTTCATTGCTGCTCAAGTAAGTCCTTATATTTTATTGTTTCTTTTACAAACGGCATTGGATGGTGCATGTAGGAAAGTTTTAGCGATATTTATTGGATCGCTAATGTTATCTTTTTGGTCAGCCGAAATTGTAAAAGTTTCCCCGTGTATGACATTGGGAGATGTTTATGAGCCCTTGATGAGGTTGAAGAGAAGTATATTGGGGTACATGTTGAAGAATAAGTAAAATTTCCGTTGGGCACATTTCATACCTATCTAAATAGTTTAAAAAAAAGTCTTAGTTCTTATACAGGGTGACACCTAAGACGTAATACAACATTTTATTTTCTAGATCTACTCATCAGTACGATCAACTTTTACTATGGGACTAATATCGAAATCGGTAGAAAAAAAATTAATCTCCCATACTAAAAGCAATCAGCTGGTTTCACAATTTGTATGGAGACGTCGATTTTGTGTTTACGTTTTCGAAGTTGGTCCCATATTAATAGTTGATTGTAATCATGAGTAGATTCGGGAAATGACATTTTGTATTACGTCTTAAGTGTCACCTAGTATATCGACACCTCCTAAGTATACTGGTGCAAGTGACCTTTTTGCGATTTTCGTTTTTTTGCATTTTTATGCCTATAATACTTATATTTACCTCCCACAAAAATTTCATGCGGAAATTCCTGCTACTTTCTGAAATAAAGTGACGTATACAAATGCAAGTAACACTTTTTTGTAAATCGGTAGGTTGTAAACTGAGTCAAGTCGCTTGCACCACAGTACGCGGGACCGATTCCGTGGAGGGGCTGAGTGTGAGCGGTACAACTGACAGTTGGCTCAGTATGCTCGTAAACCATTAATGCTAGCAGACGTTGGCTCAGTATACTCGCTTCTGTGTCGACGCGATATACGTTAATAAACGTGTTAGAATAATTAATTGGGGTACGCCCATTTTAACAATGTATGAAAATTTCAAAACCATTTCGAGGAATAGGTTCCTCAAACTAATCTCTGCCATTAAATTGAAAATACATGTTACAGTGAATTAATTATATAGTTATAAAGAAATGACCTTCATTTGACCCCTAAATGCGGTCCGAATGGCGCTATATCAACCTTTTTGTGGTTTTATATGAAACATATAAAACCTATCCAATGTTTAACTTAGGTACTTTTTTTTCTTTTTTATCAATGGCGGTCCACCGCGGTATTCTGCAGTGATTTTGCCAGTGTCAAGTGAGTTGAGTAAACAGTAAACAAAATAAATCAACAGTAAAAGCCGGACATCTTCCCTCCCGATGGTTACCGGCAGATTCCAATATTTTACCTCATTACTACAATTTAGATACCTAGCTGACACCTACGTTCGAAGACAGCTGTTGTCATAAAAAAATGTTTTTTTTACAAATTGACTATTAATCCTTATGATTAAATTAGTACCTATATTATTAAAGCCATTTCTCTTTTAAGTTGTGTGTGATAAATGTAATTAATTTATGTGATGAGTTTTTCCAAGAGGTTCAATACGACGGCATCGGCACCAACATTTATTATAGAAACGAATCCATAATGATTGAGATCCATATTCTTTTTCTACTCTCGTACCGTACCGCTAATATTGATATCGTTAATGGTATCAGAATACCACCAATAGCGTAACTGAAGCGGAAAAACAATTCTATTATGAGCGTTGCTATGGTTATAACAGTTCTATAATAACTAATGATGAATAATAATTAATGACCGGTTTTTTTTGGGGGTTTTCTAAAGATGAAACTTAGCTAGATCGAATTATTGCTCCCGAAACCCCCTGCATACAAAATTTCATGAAAATCTTTGGAGCCGTTTCCGAGATTAAGGTTATATTATATACTTATACAATAATTGCTCGTTATAAAGTATTGTAGATGTGATTGTGTTCAGTAAATCTGCTCTAGAAAGAAGTTATACAGGAAACGCTGTATTTATTTGAATTTAGGTGATAAGCAATGGCAGAATACTAATAATTCTCTGAAACTATTAATAAATTGTGTTGCGATTGTTTCTTTACATAATGTTTGAATAGACATGTTTTAAAAAGAAAACACGAATAATTAAAAAAAAACGTCTTTCTAAATAACCCCGCCATTTTTGCACAGTAAGCAGATGAGGTTAATTTTATGAAATAATTTATTTTAAACCACAAAAACACTCTTAATCATGAAAAGCTTCAAATGAAATCCTTATAAAAGGCTATACTATCGAGTAAAAATGTAAAAGCAGACAGTTATCTTTCTGGTGTATCCCAATTATGAAAATGAATAAAGATTGAATCTTGTAAGATACTAAGTAAGAAGTAATCCCAAATAAGATTGCTTTAAAAACAATATCTTATTATTTGGGTTAGTAAAGGTGTTCGAATGATAAATAGCAAAATGATTAAAAACGTTACTTTAAGATTTCAATTAAGTTTCTAAATTTCCATTACTACTAATTAATTGAAGAAGCGTTTGTTATGAAAGTTTCCATTAGGAACATAAAATAATTATGGCTGTTATAAAAATGTAAGTAAGTTTTTACCAAAATAACACCGTTTTTTGGCAAGTTACTACCTTTTGATTTTCAGAACACGGGTTTAGTCATATTTTTAAAAGTCAACCCTTATTATTTTAATATAAAGAACATGACAATATTACAAAAGTGTACTGGTTTAAGTGACATGACTTTTATTGTATACTGGTACTAGTGATTATTATGCCCAAATAATAATAATAAGGGGTAACAGAGCAAAGCAATATCTTTATTTATAAATGATATCACCCATAATCACTTAATTACCTATAAAAATAATAAATAGAAGCTGAATTGTAATGATAGCCACAAACAGTGTATACTGGATCAAGTGGTAGTTAGCTCAGTATACTATAAATTGAAACACATGTAATACGCGTATACTAGTTTATCTGCGCTTTTCTCAAAAACCACTATAGTTTTTTAAATTCTAAATATGTAGAAGAAAACGTAGTACTTTAATTAAAATAAATCTAAAATTTTATTACATTATCTTTAAAGGAAAAAAAGTTATGCATATATTTATTTACCTTTGCACAGCTCTCCTGTAAAATCGTGATTTTGCACTTGCATCAGTGTACTTAGGAGATGTCGATATAGTAATACAAAGTGTATACTTTGATTCCTGTCTTTTTATTGTTTTATCTACTCATACTTTATTTATTTAAAGCAAGATTGATTGAGTTATGTAAGAAGACTCTTGTGCGATTAAATAACACTATTAAATCACTCTTAAAGTGTAATGAATAGTATTTTTTAACAATAATAACGGTGCAACAAAACACGTAAAACAAACCAAAACAAACGTAGTTTCCAATTAACAACACAAAACAATAACACTTACCATACCAAAACCGCCAAAGAAAAACCATCTCAACCACCACCACATACGACACATATCTTCACTAACCGATTCTGCATACGACTTTATTCTTTATTCCTAAACTTCTTCAATTGAAAAACTACCTTTGTTCTTTACAACTAGATTGCATTTGACTTTATGCTAGTGGGATATACGACTGTTTGGAGCCTAGAGGTAATCAATTGTATCGTACAGATAGCAACCGGACACCGGGTGAAGATATGAAAGCGACAATAAAAGGTGGTAGACCTGCCTCGTTGATTGGTACCGTCGAGTACACAAGCGTTAGAAAAAAACCAATAACCAAAATTGGAAACATTGATGTCCTAGGTTTAACATTCTTTTGACTGTATATGTTTCAATTTCCTTTTTTAAATGCACAAAAAATACGTTGATGATGTTATAATAACTTAATAACACGATAAAGATTTCCAATTAAATTACACGTTAACGATAGGTACTCAATCCTGTGTTATACTATCATCCTAGATGGCTGGAGATACTTTAAAGTTAACCATTTAAAAGACGTAGGACGTAGACTAATAATTCATGGAAACATGTCTCCACTAGCATTCTTTTAGTTCATAATAAGTATTTTTATACTTTCTCAATTTCTAGCAAGACGGGTTAACTAAGAGGTAAGATAAAGGAGCATAATTATTTTTGGACTTCAGAAAAACACATTGAAAATGCACTAGATAATTTAATAAATTATTGATAAAAATAAAAACGGGTACTTAAAAACCAAACACAGTTCGCACGAATAGATCATAGTAAAATCGATGCTTAAGCCTACTAATAATTCAGCATTGCATCATGTTCAAACTTCATTATTAAAAAAGTAATTACATGCATAGCTCCATAACCCTAAATTTAAAAGACATGAAATTCCTGGTTCTGATGGCCTAAGCCTATCCTCAAATCCCTCCCACTAGCCGATAGCTGAGCCCATGACATTAGCTCATGACGTCCATTAGCGGGCAGGTCGAAGACCCGCCAGGATGCAGCCAATAACGACCAATAAAGGTGCGTTTACCTCGGGACTGCCTTGAACCTGGGTGACACACCTACGCCGACTTATAGCGAGGTCGATGACTTGGGATATTCAGATGACATGGCAGCCATTTTTAGGATGGTAGAAAAGAAAGGTTTAAAAAATAGCGTGTGAAAGACAGCGATGGAGATTTGGTAGGTATTGAAGATAATGTCGATACCCACAGGATAATCATTAGGAATTTTGAGGTCGCCATTAACCGTCACATTTGGTTGGGTCAATTAATGATAGACTGGGAAAATTGGGAAGCGCTGAATAAATAAATAGGAAACAAAGAGCCTGTCAGTTTATACCACATACCAAACACAAGTCCAACGGAAGACCAGCGCTGACTTTAATGCCAGCATCACGCTGAGTTGGGACCATTTCGTGGCTACTTTCTTCTTGTATTTGTTAATCTGTTCTTTGTTATGCATGTCACGAATAAATGATTTTCTTTCTTTCTTTCAACGTAATCTAGAATTATTATGACATTCAAAGGGACATATAATGATTCTAAAGTGAAAGCAACAATAATCAGTTCGTGAGCACTAACATAATAAGGATCCCTCTCGTGACAAACAATTGAAATGATAAATTTAAGACTCGCCTTGAGCTTGCGCAGTGACACACCTACGGATCGATGTAGTGATTGAGATGGTCAGGTCAATGACTCAGGTTTTTTGAGCTAGTGTAGTCTATCTAGGTTTTGACATTCATTTGACATATTATTATCATTTCTTTAATTGGGGAGATAATCTTACAAACATTGACCTAGTTGCAAACTAAGTTCTAGGCTTGTATTTAGTCTATTTATATATTATAATATAGTTTTAACCACTATTCCGACTACTGTTTGAGGTAGGCTTCAAACTTAAATTGATGTTTCACACACGCATTACGAAGGTAAGTCATAATTTTGTGAAATAATCAATTAAACGAACAACGTGGTATGACTGCTCAGCTGACATACAAAGGTACTGGCCGCCTATTCCACGTAAAGCCATTAAGCGATGCGCCCGCGCTCGATTGCGAGCAATTGTAGCCAATCAGCGTCAATTGCTTCCCCCCCCTCTGCTGGCTTTCACTTCTCACCGGTACTGCTGGCGACAGAAGTGTCAACCGTAAGAATTACTTTTCTTTCCTTTGCAGTAGCAGTTAGCATTTAGTATAGTGTGTAGTGTGATGATGAGCGGGCACTCCTCGTACTCAACGCCACGCTCGGTGCTGAGCCACACTGCGATGTGTTCACCTCACGCATTTCAAAAATGGTTGATGAATGCAAGAGAGTGATTGAGAGAGAATGAATAATTAAGAATATTTTAGAAACATGTTTAATTAAGTTTTAGGTTAAGTTTGTAATGCAATGGATCACTCTGTAAATTAAAAATTAATTGAATAAATAAATAAATGTATGTATCTATTGTATTGAGTCATCAATTGAAGTCTGTAATGATCATTTGTTTATTGTTTATTTTAATATGTACTTTATATTTAGAGATAAGTTCGCCTTTGTATTTAATGACAACGTTGTAACGTTTATACTCGCACTATACAGAATGTCCCAAAACTCAACGATAATCCGCCAAGGGCTGATAGAGCAGCTAAAAAGCTATCGATTTAACACTTATGTATGTTCAGCGATTTTCGCTAGTTTCGGAGATATTGATCATTTTAATCTGAAATTTTGTAATTTTCCCTTATGCCCATGTCACGAAAAATCATTAATTTCGTTATGTATTTCATAAGTTTTTCAGTGGTATCTTACATAATTATAATCATTACGAATTGGCGAAGTTTTTAAACCTATTTGCCCGTTTATTTTATCAGTATTTTTTTTAAGTAACCATAAAGTTTGTTTCTCCATACTAGGTGTCCCAGTGGTTGCTTTTCACTTTGTATGAAAAAAAACAACTTTAGGTGATTACTTAAAAAAATACTGACAAAATAAACGGGCAAATAGGCTTAAAAACTTCGCCAATTCGTAATGATTATAATTATGTAAGATACCACTGAAAAACTTATGAAATACATAATGAAATTAATGATTTTTCGTGACATGGGCATAAGGGAAAATTACAAAATTTCAGATTAAAATGATCAATATCTCCGAAACTAGCGAAAATCGCTGAACATACATAGGTGTTAACTCGATAGCTTTTTAGCTGCTCTATCAGCCCTTGGCGAATTATCGTTGAGTTTTGGGACACCCTGTATACATAATTTTATCAAACTTAACGAATTTGAGTACAAAAGACGAACTTATTAAAAAGTAGACGAAGCGTATTAGGCATTCTAAGATTTTAAATTATAAAAAAAGCCTTTTACTTCGGCTTCGGAACCGTGATTATCTCGCACGTTAGCAATTTTTTAAAATGACATGTATTGTATATCCTATTTCAGCTTTTAGTATAGAGACAAAAATATTTGTAAGTACAAATCCAAGTATCTAATAGTTGATTGTTCTACAAGGGACTAAAACAAGCCATAATGATACGAGATGTTTAGCCACCCAAGCGGAGCGCGGGTGGCTATAGTTCGAGTGTCATTATGGTGGTTTAGTCCCGCGTTAAACACTCTACTTTTCACTTTGAATGCGAGGAAAAAAACGACGTTCTACATAATATACAAAATTACAATATTGATTATAACAAAGTTTCTTACAAAATTGTTCCGCGGTTTTTTTTGTTTTAAAGTGACGCTTTAAATGCTTGCATATTTAGCCAACAGATTCACACTTGAAAACTAACTCATCTCATAAACTCACGCCTTTATTCCCAGAGTGGGGTAGGCAGAGCTACAGAATTACCAACAACTCTAAAAATTTGTTAATAATTCTGTAACTACATTTTGCACTTTTAGGCTAAGATGTTACCAGTGTATTAGTGACAGGTTGCAAGCCCATCGCCTAACATTACTATACGCCTTTATTCCCTTAGCCGTCTCTTACGACATCCACGGGAAGATATGGAGTGGCACTATTCTAACCCGGCAACCACACGGGTTGAAAACTATTTTATAACTAATTGGACCATGCATTATAAAATGAATTATCCTTAATGTAGGTATGTAGTTAAATACATTCATGTTCGTAATCATTAATCGTGTTTCACGAAATTAAATCGTTATTTTTATATTTTTGCACAGTTGTCATTTTGAGGTTATTTCCACACCAAAAAAATGGTCCATACACAATCACTGAAAATGGCGATAATCCTCCCTTCACAAACATTGTGATTGGCTGTTTAGGAGTTTCCAAAATAAATAAATAAAATATTACTTTAGTCCCTAGAGATTAATAAAGAGTTTTAGTCCCGATGTGCAGAGACTAAAGTAACATTTTAAGAGCATGAGAAGTGAAAAACATATTAACAAGGCCATAATTTAAGTAAGATAACTGAATTACTTATACAATTTCATTTCAACCAAAATACAAAGTAATAAAGTCACAGGTGAATCCCATAGCCAATTCAAAAGAATAATCATAAGAAAATACCCCAGCTTCTGAAGGCTTCACAGTCAATATACTCGCAGTTTCATAGGTTTATACCACGTTTATACAGATGTGGAACAACAATGGAGAAGGGACGGCGGCGAGCCGGTGGTCGAAACAACCGGCCTTTGTTGGGAGGTCTCGGGAAAGAGTAGCCATGGGGAATGATCAGAGGGGACACTGAAAAAAAATACAAAGTAATAAAAGGTTTAGTGCGGAACTATCTATTTTTGAGGTTTGTTAATTAAAAGGAACAGCCAAAAGCAGTCACTTTGCTGTCTGATTATGAATTAAATTACTTAACACCTACATTAGTTTTTGTATAATAAGTAACAGTTTGTTGGTGTGTTGTTTGTGTAAGTGTGTTTTTGTTTTTGTATCTCTGTGAGTTTACCTTTTTGCATTTTTAAAAGATTGGCTTTTGTTGATTGATGTTGATTTTCCCAATCTTTAGATTAATACATGACACTAAAAAATGTCAAAGAAAAGGACACAGCTACGAGCCCCAATGCAAATGAGTTCGTCCGCCAGAAAAAAAAATATTAACCTAACTTTAACATAAAATTCAGGGAGACCTAGATGTTTAGTAGAAAATCTAACATAAAAACCATATAGATTATAAATAATATTTTATTTTCCAACAAAAAAAAATATAACATTCCACGGTAATTAAAAAAAAAACATTATTTCGCAAAATGTAACACCCGCAAAAAAGTTCGTCTTCAGTTCAACCGACGCAGAATAGAACGTCTACCATTTGGTGGCGTCACCTTTTGCATCTAAAACGGCTTTGATCCTGAACGGCATTGAATCTACTAACTCTCGACACTCTTCAGGGGTTATTCCATTCCAGACACAGCTTAGTTTCTCCTTAAGATCAGCTTTTGACCTAGAAGGGTCCTTTCGCAACTTCTTCTTCATTTTTCACCACAAAGTTTCTATGGGAGATAAGTCTGGGCTGCTGGACGGCCATGACATGGTAGGGATTTTTTTGGACTTCATCCACGCCATCGTTGTCTTGGCGGTATGGCATGAGGCACCGTCTTGTTGAAAAGTAAATGCATTTCTAAGTTTCAACTTCGGTATAGACGGCAGCAAACTCTCTTCCAAGATGCTTTTGTATTTCTCGGCATTGACGGTTCCATCTATAAATTGCAGACGGCCTACACCCTGTGCCGACATACAGCCCCAAATCATCAAAGATGCCGGAAACTTCACCTTTCGCTTAAGACAGTCATTATGAAATGCCTCTCCTTTTTCTCGAATGACTTTACTTCGTTCGTCGCCAACTGTGACGTCGAATTTCGATTCGTCGCTCCATATTATTCTTCGCCACTGATCGGCAGTCCAGTTTCTGTGTTCTTTAGCGAATTTCAACCTGTTGTTTTTCTGTTTTTGAGTAAGTAACGGTTTCTCTTTAGCTGTGTAAAAACCGTAGCCCATTTTCTTCAGCACTCTCTTGCAGGTGTCGACTGATATATTCTTTTTAATAGCGTCACGCCATAGTACGGTAAGTTCTCCTGCTCTTGCACGACGATTTTTCTTTATGATCTTCCTCAGAATCCTGTTTTCTGCTTTGCTAGTTATTCGTGGATGGCCAGTTTTCTTTAAACAGGAGAGTGTTCCGTGTTTTCGATGATGCTCGATGATCGTTTGAATTGTAGATCGTGGCAACGACAGGTCCTTGGATATTTGGTACGTCGATTTGCCCTTATTGTTATGAGAAATGATAATTTTCCGCACTTCTTCGGGGACTGGTTTACCTCGTGCCATTTTTATAAAATAATGATTAAGAAGTAATGATAATTTGCTTGTAATTTGGCTTTTTATTATAGCCCGTTGACATATTAGATGAAAGAGAATATTCTTTATTCAATTTGTACTTTTATTTTTCATCATACCACTTAAAAAGCCGTTTTTATTTTAAATAGACGACCTGTTTTGCGTCAAATATGAACTAGACGTAATTTTTTGCTTACAAGATGATAACTTTATGATAGAATTACATTAAGATCGTTAAAATGATCACACTTTGTACAACACAAGATTAAACTAGGTGTAATGACCTCGTGTGTAGCGTATTCCATTAATCATCAAAGTCAATCCGAGACTAAATATCTGTCTTACAATTAAATATTGTATTTTGAAGTGCAACTAGACGATCTATTATGCATTGGGGCTCGTAAAACGTGTTAGACATAATATTAGCGTAACAAGTATATGAACATTGAAAAAAAATGCCCATAATAAAGTTAAACTCGGATACTGTAATTATAATAGTTACAGCATTATTCTCAGTGAGGCTTGTCGTTTGTAGGGCATAAAGAATATTTTTGATAAATAACGTTATTGTTAATCTATGTCATTTAGACAGAAGCGGATAAAAGGTGCCGCGGTGCGAATCAAATCTACCTTCCAGGGCACAATACAATGCTTTCATACATATTAAGATTTGGGGATTTCCTTGTATAACCGCAGCTAGGAGGGTAAGCCCCTTACACTAAAGCGGGCTCGTCATTTTCAAAATGTATTCGGGATTTAAGTTTTAAGGGACCGAATAGTTTGTTTCTGTAAAAAATGTTTATGATTTAACCCGATTATAGTTAAGGGAACTTTTAAATTTTCCGGGATGTAAAGTAAACGTTAATCCAGGGTATAAGCTCTCCATGCCAATTATTTTACGAATTAGTCCAGCCGTTGCCGCGTGAAGGAGGAACTAACTAACACACAATCTTTCGCATTTGTAATATCGTCGTATCCTACGATAAGAGCCACAATCACCACAGTGGCTTTTTGTTTTTATTGTAAAATTGAGTTCTACGTCTCAAGTTACATAAGATGACATCAAAAAATTTAAAATAAACATATTTTATTTAATAGTAAATTGAGTTTTTGAATAAGCCACAATTGCATTGGACTTACTTTCAACGCGGAGTAAAGCCCTAAGTATATTGCTGTCCTTTTTCACCGTGCGATACCGAACGGCGGGTGCGGGAGGAGGGGGCGCAACCGCCGTTTCTCCATTACTCGGCGGACAGCGGTATTGAGTGGTTTGGCGTTCCAACGGCTTTAATTTTCATTCAGAAGATCGTTTATATTAGTTTACTGTATGTTTAAAATAAAATACAAAATGAATCGTCGAGGGCACAGATTAGTGAAAATGGTGGCAAAAAACGATGGTGAACGAAAAAGGAATGTACCAAGTAAGTTAATTAAAACGAATTTTAATAACCTAATGATTATTGAAATCATTTCTAGTACTTTTTTTTTACTTTATATATTTATGAATTTTTAAAGAATATACAAAAAACATATTAACATACTTAGTGTCAGAAACTAGCACAATTTAATTAAGTAGTGCACATTCCGTTGATTAAAGCCCGAACGGTAATTGTGGCTTTATTTTACGGAATTGCTTCATTTCCATTGTATGGCAAATGGGTGGCCACAATGACATTTGTGTCCTTTTTCTACTCTCAAATTATGTTTTGTTTAATTATTATTTAAATTTTCGGTTTTGTAGGATATAATTTAGGTGGCTTACAAACTATACGAATGTTTGAAATTATTTTATTGCTTTTTGGTAAAAAAATTACTTTTGAAGATGTCCGTTTGCGTATTTTCTTTTTGGGCTCTAATGGCAGTTGGGGCTTTTTTCGTGTATAAAATGGAGTTAAATATTACCAAATTTACCCTGTTATTTTCTTTGTTATGTCAGTATATGAAATTGCATGAGCTTTTGCTAATGGGATCTTATAAATTCTAAATATTTTCTCAGCTGGGATGTTTATTTTTGACAAGCTCTTCTCGTGACATCATCAGATACAATTTGGTTAAATTCGAGTTCATCCACCGATCTTTGACCCACTACAATCCGTGTCTTCGTTACATCGTCAACAAATAGACGAATGCGCACATTTATAATATTAGTATAAACGTAATTACTCATTTTTATTTTTATTTTTTAGAGAAAAGAACACGTGCAGAGTCTCCCTTGCCTCCTGGGAATGAGCAAGAAGTTAATTATTTACTGTATAACATAGGCCAAAAATTGGACAGTGTAAGATTAATGAAAATGAGACTTTATAATTTACTGCTTTTGTCAAATTAGTTGTTTTTTTTTTCAGATACCCAATTATAAAAGCATTTAATAAAAGCATAATAAAAGCATTGATCAAAGCCGACTGGTTGATTAAAGAACGCAGAAATATTACCCATCGGGAAATAGAGCATGAACTTGGTATTGGATCACCCGCAGTTTCAAGCATTTTACATGATCATCTTGGCGTCAGGAAGGTCGCTTCGCGTTGGATACCGCATTTGCTGACCGAAGAGCAAAAAACCCGGCGAGTAGATTGGTGCCAGTTTATGCTCAAAAAATTCGACGGAGGCAATTCCCAACAGGTTTCTAATATCCTTACTACTGATGTGTCCTGGATATACTACTATGACCCTCTAACAAAGCATCAATCTATGCAATGGGTGTTTGAGGAAGACGGGCCGCCATTAAAAATTGTTCGTGGCCGTAGTGTGAACAAAAAAATTATCGCCGTTTTCTTTCGCCGCGGGGGGCCAGTAGCTGTAGTTCCACTCGAAGATCGAAGAACAGTTACTAGCCAGTGGTACACAGAGGTCTGTTTACCCCAGGCATTGACAAATTGACAGACTTGGTGAGGATCGTCCAAAGAGCGGCACTCATGGAATTCTTTTTCACCAAGATAATGCACCTGCACACACCGCGGCAATAACAATGAATTTTTTGACCAGTAAAGGTGTTCAGCTGGTGTCGCATCCACCCTACAGTCCTGACCTGGCCCCGTGCGACTATTTCTTGTTCCCCACTATAAAGAAAATGATGCGTGGTCGGACTTTTATGGACTCGAACGAGGCAGTACTAGAATTTGAGCGACTTTTCTTTGACCTTCCGCAGTACGCATTTTTTAAATGTTTTGAGGATTGGTTTTATAGAATGAGGCGATGTATTGAACTTGGAGGAGTATATTTTGAAAAACATTAAAGTAATTTGTAAAAAAAATGAATGGTTTTCAATTAACTAAAAATATTCATAGCAACCCTCGTATAGTTTTGGACAGTCCTACATCCAGTTTCACTATTCCGACTCCGCAATTGTCAGCTGCAAATAACAATATATTTTGTTACATTTTGTTCTTACCTAATATTTTATGATAAATAAAGATTGTGCTCAACTAAAATTAAGTATTTTTTCTTAGTGACTAATATATATTCGAAGTGTGATTGTTAAAATCTGGCCCTAAGGGCAGTAGTGGCCCTGAATGTTCCGACGATAAGAGGCACAATGTAGGTAATGGCTCTCTTAAACCTATTTACCCCGACGAATAAGGATTTAAGGGACAAAATATAATGATAAAGTACTATTACGAACGTAAATGCAGTTTCAGTAGGACTCTAGAACACAAAAAATTCCACATGATCTAATTGCAAAATTATATATTTTTTAGTTTTCTTTTAAAATAAACAGAATAATGCTTCTCCTGAAAAGTAAGCATTTTGCAATTGTGGCTCTTATCGTAGGATAGGACGATATTAGTAGGATGCCAAACTCATAAAAAAAAAGATGTTTTTTTTTAAATTGTGTGTTGTAATCAATAACTAGTTAAGTATTATTATTGCTGTGGAAATATTGGTGTTTATTGTTTATACTCAATCAATTCATAAACTGGAATAGATCCCTTAAAGGGATAAATTCATCATTGTACACGTTAATTTTAAGTTTATGTAAGTATGTAACCTTTTTGTCATAATTGTAATGTTTTTTTTGAACCATTAATAATTTACATACAAACTTACAATGAGGTACTTACAAGTTCCCACTAGGTATATGGCATTAACAGCGTATAATAATAATATCTACGTTCTAAAATGTTTTTTGTATCTCTTGATTTTTTACTTTTACATCATCGAGGTTTATAATATTAAGAATATACTTATTTCGCTGTCCACACATCCGTTGTTTGATAATTTTATTACTCTATTTTGACAAATATTAATACTTCCATTTATCAAGCGATGACAGCTCACAAATTTCGCAACCAATTTCTAACCTCTAAAATGAGCGTTTCCATCGCGCACGCGTTAGAAATAAAGCAAAAGTAAATAAATAAGTCGCCGGGGCTCTGTTTATTGTGAGAAAGTCGAATTACGACCGTGCGATATTATAGCATTCATAACACGGGGATATTTTAGTTATTACATCATGAAGATCATCATCACACGGATATAGGTAGGCCAAGTTTTACGAAGACACGGTTAACCCAGTTTACGAGTATAGGTAGCCTAGTTTCCAAGTCTTGGATATTTTCTCTGTATTTAACTATGTATTTGTCCAAGTAGTTAGCGTTGTGTTAGCGTTGTGTATTTGTCCAAGTAGTTAGCGTTGTGTTGTGTGTAGTTGGCGTTGTGTGTTGTGTTTTTAGAGTTGTTGATAATCCTGTAGCTCTGCCTATTCCACTCTGGGAATGAAGGCTTGAGTGTATGTATGTGTATATGTTGGCTAAGGACAAGCCTTAGTTTGGGTTCTAGATCAGGGCCGAATTATCCATTACACAGTGTAGGCGACTACCTATGGGCCCTGTGGGGCTAGACAAGTTGCCATCGTTCACGAACCCTAGCGTTAGGCGATCACTTTGTTGATCACCTGTCACTTGGCGCTGTCAAAATTAAATAGGCTAGACAATCAGTTTTCAGCGTGTCAGTTGTAACGAGTGATATATCACGTGACTTACGTCATTCCAATACAATTTTCGATGACAACACATGTAGCCAGTGATCACCTAACGCTAGCGTTCGTGAACGATGGCAACTTGTCTAGCCCCACTGCTTCGGCTAGGGAACCGTGCATCACCTAGGGTGCGCGGGGGCATCAGAAAAATATATATTTTAAGACGCAAGATAGGTTTAACTATCCTTTAAGGCCCGTCTAAGGTCCGGTTTTATAAAGATCCGTTAGTAAATATGTCAGATCAAATTTTAGTAACTTCATACAAGTTTTGACATTCCTGACCAAAATTTGATTTAACGGATCTTTATAAAACCCAGCCTAAGTCCTCTTATGTGAGAGTTTCCGATGAAATATTAATATTCATTATATTCCAGCAGTAAACAAACGCCGACTTTAGTATGTAACACGAGACAGCATTAACCCACAAGTTGCGCAATATTTACCCTGCGCAAGCGCCAGGTGCGAGTCGTTCTGCGCAGGATTCAATTCGCCTCAGCTAAGCCCTATTTAGAACTGTTTCGCGACATTACTCATGCGCAGGGAGATGTATGGGCGTGGATGATAGGTTGAATTATTGAATGGGAGAGAGAAGTTTTAGATACTTCATGGATTTTATGGATCAAGTGAAAATCTCTCGAGAAAGTGTAGTCCCAAGAAAGAAAGTGGAACTAGAGGGAATACTCGATTTTTGGGTACTTACTTAACAAAGTTGCACTCGTCACACGAGAATTTGCCCTTACCAGGAATTAAACCTGGGACCGGTAGCTCCGTAGGCAGGGTCACTAGGCTAACAGCATCGTCAACAACTTGTGTTATGGTAGAGCTTCGATCTGACGGCTTATTGCCTAACGCACTGGCAATCGCAATCGACTTCAAAGCGGTACAATGGTTTTCATTTTGTATGCAGACAAGCTTTCGATTTTCAAAATGAAAACGATTGCGATTGCAAGTACGTTAGGCAATAGCCCCTCTAGTCTATTGGCGACAATGTTAGCGTACTATTCTCAAGTAAAATATTCCCCTCCTCATTGTTTTTCGTCTCAATCAAAATCAATATGTTTTGCTGTGAGTTAGCCACATGAGTCCTCTTTTACACGTCAGTATTATGGAGTGAATCTGTGTACTAGAGCTTTGTTGGCTTCACTGAAGGGAAGAAGCAAGATACTCTGTAGAATCCTTTTTTACTCCATTATCTGACGTCGGTTTTTGTAAAATATGAACGAAACGAGACGCAAACGAACATGTGGGTTACCCCATTAAAAGGTAATCGACGTTGTCCATGAACACCGAAACCTCGGGAATGAAAGCTTTTTCCTTGAAGACTTCTAGTTATAACTGATGCTGAGAAGTAGTTTTATAAGCTGACAAAACCTTACAAGTTTCAGGTAGAGAATAAAACATAGTTGAACGTTTCATATAGCTCTGTCTGTTGCTGACTTCAACTTGACAGACTTTATGAGCTGACACGGGCTGTTGGTTCTATAGTTTGACATACGAGGCAAATGATTGTGATCCTTTCGCTTGGTAATGTTAATGCTACATCATAGCACACATTGTGTGTTACTTACTTTCGGATTTATTCCAATTTAAAAAAGCGCGAATCGAAACCTTCATCTTGACGACACGTGAGTCTAGTTAATAGTGACTCTGCCAACGAAGCTAGCGTTCCCGGGTTCAAATCCAGGTAAGGGCAGTTATTTGTGTGATGAGCGCGAATATTGGTTTCTGAGTCTTAAATGATTTCTATGTATTTAAGTACCAATGTTTTTCTCTTTAATAAGTAATTTTATCGTTGTCTAGTACCCATACTATAATTGAGTGATGAGTGAGATTGTACCCTGATATTACATACATACAGGTCGATTCACAAGAGCTGGCACGAATGGATTGAACGAAAGTAATGTCACCTATCATTGTCTGAGTGCCCTCCTTTGAACCGATGATGTTCGAATTTCAAACCGAAAACCCGTTACTATTTTACACACCAGTATACTTTCATTAATTCACTCATTCAATCCATTCGTGCCAGCTCTTGTGAATCGACCTGTACATAAGCTCACGCCTTTATTCCCAGATTGGGGTAGGCAGAGCTACAGAATTACTAATAATTCTATAAACTTATATTTTTAAGTTATTCATTTAACTATCTTAAAGTTCACAATTGATCAAAATACTAATATACCCAACAGATTATAGACAGAGTGTTCTCTAAAAATAGACCTAAATGTAAAATAAACGTTTTATTACAAGCACTTAACATTTCTAGACAAAACAAACCCACCTTCCCACCTGCCAACTCCGTATTAAACGCTGCACTAAATCAACCAGCAACAAAGTCTACGTTTAAATAAGCACTTGCTTTGAAGTGACTGACACTCGCGTCTTTACTCGCCTATCCACTCGCACGTTTAGTTTCGAGTCACTTGAAAGAGCGGTTTACTGCGGGTTAATTTATAGCGTAGAAAAAGTTATTTTTGAGCGCAGGTGATTGTCAGATCGAGTGCGGAGATTAGAGGGTAGAGGTCCCAATTATGGTTTCTTAAATATATTTTTTTTGACGATATTGTGCGTCTAGTTGGTAGTGATCCTGCCTACGGAGGAAGAGGTTCTGTATTTGATTTTTGGTGAGAACAAATATTTGCGCTATGAGCGTGAGCGCGTTTTCTATGTACCTAGGTGCTTAGTACCTATTGGACATGCCGAAAACTTAGTTTGTGATACGATCAATTTGTGTGAGATTGTCTTTTTAATACTATTTCTTAAAATAATTTGCCTATTTACATTTTATTACGTTACAAAATAACAGCTAACCAACCACTTACTGATTTTAAATCCACAATTAGTATTTACATGTTAGAATGTAAAAAAAAAACTTGCTTAATTTATATTCGCACAAAAAAATATTGGGACTTTTTTATAGGTACAAGCAAAGCATGTTTATAAGTCAACACGCAAAAACCTAACCTAACATATCCTAAACTAAGAGGTAAGAAAACACGTCCGCTTACTAGCGTGTTTACCCTAGTCGCTATTTCGATTTGACGTTTACGAGTTAGTTTTGTGTTAACCGTTGATCCAGTTCAAATGTTTGTTGCAGATATTCGGAAACGTCGGTGTTCGCGGTGATCGCTGACGCCGAGCCAAACAAAACCTATTTATTCTATACATCACACACAGTACAAAACAAAGTCTCTTCATCCGTACCTCTGTTTTTACGCTTAGATCTTTCAAACTATGCAAATAATTTTAATGCGGTTTTTTTTTATGGCGTAGAGAAGACTAACGAGCTCACAGGCCACCTGGTAAGTGGAAACTGTGACCCATAGACATTCGCATTCACAAGACTGCAATGCAATCCTAAGACTGCAAATGCGTTGCCGACCCTGAGGACTAAGATGGAATGCCTCTTATGCTAGTAATTTTCACCGGCTGTCTTATCCCCAAACCGGAACACAACAATGCGAACACTGCTGTTTGGCGGTAGGTTAATGGATACGATGGTGGTAGCGATCCGGACGGACCCTGCACGAGGTCCTGCCACCCGCAAATATCGTTTCATCAATAAACTGATTCAAGAGGATGGTTTTGTATTTATAATGAACTAGCGACCCGCCCTCGCTTCGCTTCGGTTTATTTGAGTTTTCTGTAACACTCGTACATGAAACAGACTTTATTATACATAAAAACCTTCCTCTTGGATCACTCTATCTATTAAAAAAAATCGCATCAAAATCCGTTGCGTAGTTTTAAAGATCTAAGCATACATAGGGACAGACAGCGGGAAGCGACTTTGTTTTATACTATGTAGTGATTCTGGTTTATGTACGGGTGTTACAGAAAACTTACATCAACCAAAGAGAAGCCAGGGCAGGTCGCTAGTTATTAGTAAAATATGAGAAGAATGTTTAAAGTACGTTGAACGTAATTCAAATTCAAATTCAAATTCAAATATTTTATTTCAGATTATAAATCCATAATGGTTAGATACAATAACTTAAATCTAGTGTTAGTATACTTAAATGACTACTCTATTCTAATATGCACACAAACAAACAAAATTACGTTACATTTTTCGTGGCGGTGTCGCGACAGGTGCACGCAGCTGAACGCACCGTTCAAACAACGGCGAATCCCAGCGCTGGGCCAGCATGCTTAGTATGCCGTTCGCGCTGCCGCGGCTGCGGTGGAAGAGTGAAGCTAATGATTTGTAACTAAAATAAGCATATTGTAATCGTTTAGCTAGGAACAAATTTGTAAAAATAACAGTGTTCATAAAAAAAATTCTTAGTTGTATTTACAAACTGTATTTTTTATTAGATAGGGCATTGGTGGTCAATCAGCTTGAAAGGTTTTACAACTATTATTTATTTATTTATTTATTCAATATTTATTACATAATACACAACATTAATACAAATGAGGGACTGAATGCCTTAAAGCGTTCTCTATGAATCAACCACTGTGGAGATGGCTTCTAAATTGGACAAAAAATTTAATTAAGAAATTACATGTCGTAACATTTATTTATTTATAAGCTTATATACACAAAATACAATAAAGCAAACTGAGGACTTAATGCCTAATGGCATTCTCTACAACTCAACCAGAGGGCGAATGTGAAGAAAAACTAAGGTCGGTGCCAAGAAAAAGGAGCGTTGACTAAAAACTGTTTCAATAAAATATAACAAAATATATTTAATGACATTGCATTAGGTACGAACCTTTAACTTTTGAATGAATTGAATGCTAGTCATTTTGCATTCATCATTATTTATCTGCCATAAAAATAATTTTCTAAGAAGCGGTACAAGCCTCGCACCCGTTGAATTCCTGCAATTAAAATCAAAGAACATCGTTCCTGTATAAAAAAAGGTCTCTCTGGGTTTACCGTACTGTCATCCCAGTATCACTAAAGTTAAGGAATGACTCAAATTTCTCCTTTAGTAGAAGACGTCTTCAAAGCGACCATTCTAATAATATCAAGATGCTTCAGTAATCCCTTATAACTCATAGGTGTAGACAATAACAATCAGCTCTATTTAAAACAACATGATGTATAACCCTGGGCTATTCTAAAACATATCGGCGACATAATAACGCGTAAATCAAGCGAGTCGCGGGCGACACCCGTGCGACAATGTTGCGACGCGGAATAGCCCCCGTGATATATGTCGCACGACAGGTAATAGTCGCCGTGGATTTGGAATGAGTTCAAGCGATGTTTAATTGGTAAGAAATTCGTGGTACACGCATTATTTATTAAATTTACAGCAACATTTGACATGTTTATAATTATTTAAGAAAAAATTGATACGTATTGAAAAGGTTTTGATCATTAATTGAAATAAGTGATAAATTTCTGTTATTCAAATAGGGAAAATGCAGCCAAAAGACGCCTACTACCTGCTTATACACCTTTCCCAAGGATCTGCACGATGATGGTCAGTTTTATGCGATTCAAAATTCAAAATATTTATTCAGTAAATAGGCCACATGAGGGTTCTTTTACACGTCGATAATATAGAGTGAGTCTACCAGCGTTTCAGACAAGACCATCATTGCGGAGAAGAAGCGCCGCAAGAAACTCCAGCAGATGGTCATATTCTCATCCAAAGGTTTTTAGCGATACAATGCGCCCCTTCTATCAGTCTTACGAATAATTATTTTTCTCGTCTACAGTACTTCGTCTCTGGAACTTTCCTAACCCAACGGGTTTTAGTTCTGAAATCATTTTTATACTTATTAAATAATCAGACAAAAGAAGTTCTTCCATTTGCTTACAAGTACATTGCAGCATTTGTAAAATTAAATGGACCATGAAAAAGATCCCATCAGGTCACCGTCAGTAAAACTTGTGAACGATGTAAACAAATTAATACTGTTTGACACATAACCTCAAATATTCACTAAGCGTGTTATATTAAAAACAACGTATAATTAATTGTTATATCATCTTAAACTTAATAAATAATGATCATAAAATAATAATAATGTTCATAATGATCTAGTGTATAAATCATTGCAGAGATCTCACTTGATCTTTCAAAGTACGTGATTATCGAGTAATCTTGGTGAATTGGTTCGTTGGGTTTTGTTAACATCTCTTGCAAGTTCTATTGACGGCGACCAACCAAATTAATAAAAGGTAGTTGTGGCGTTGGAGGTCATTCTGCGTGAAAAAAGCTTTATAAAGATAAATTTTAAAGATTCAATTCTCAAAAGGAGTTTCTCCCTTAATACGTTAATAAAAAAAAAAACATTACTATTCCTAATATTTCCCCCACGTTGTTTGAGAAAATCATCATAATTATATGCCTTCAAGGCTCGACCAACAAACCACCTCGTCAGGCAATCCAATATTTCAAGTAATATTGTTTTTAGAACTCGAGAATATTTTCAAATAGGGTGACATTCATTTTACTTACGACTGAGTCATCGAAGTAGACTCACTAAGATACGCGTTGACTCATGGTTACTCACCTGATCCCCAATTCCCGAGTGATTCATTCCACGTTTCTGGCTTGTTAACTCCGATTGACTTCGATTACACATATTCTAAATAAATATTTGAATCACCTTTGATTTACGCTGGAGCTCAAGATCCATCAAAATCTAAATCAAAATCACAATCAAAAAGATGTATTTACTGAATACAGGTGGTTATACAGTTGGTGTACATAATAAACAATGGATCTTTCCATGTTCTGCCGGTAGGCGTGCAAACTTGGGGGTTTTTATTATTTATATTTCCTATAATAACAATTTATGATATTTACTACATTTCCTTTATAATAACTTAGTATTACTTAGTCCTTATTTTCTAAAATAAATTCATTGATTGCATAATACGCTTTATGTATTGATCAGAAAACTCTTCAAAGCGCTTTTGAATTCGGTAATACTGTCCTTTTCAGCGATGTATTTCCATTATACATCTCCCTCTTTTAGTGCTGCGGGAGTAATTGAACAGTTTTGGCTTATTCTACTGGGTAAAACCATATTGCTGTAACGGTGTGTTAAAGATAAGGTTCGGAGTAGGAATTAATCCATCGACAAGAGCAAAGTTTGTAAACGATATTGATGAAAACCGTATTAAGTTTCACATGGTATGGTATAATTGTTATTAGCTTGATCGTTATTATGGTCAAGTAAATAAAAGCTATCGTAACGTTAACGACACAATAACATGTCAAAAGCAATATCGTTTTACTTGGTAGAATACAGGCCCTGCTGCAGTAACTTTAAATTATTGGATTGCTGAAATCGTATCACGCTGTAGCTTCTTCTTATTGGTGTAGACACTGGAGATGCATTAAGTTTGAATTCTAGCAGAAACTATTAAGAGAATTAAAATTATGATTCCTTCGCATATTATTATAATATTTTGTGACATGTATATCATCCCACTTCCTTTCCCAATGCACAATTGGTCAATTTAATACCAACCTACTACCTAAATTCCAACCATTAAGTTTGAGTACAATTCGATAACCCGTCTAAAATGAAAACACATTGTACTACTTCAAATAAACGTACACCGCAAGTGTACATATACATACAGTGCACTAGCGAGGTAGCTCTTAACAAAATAAATGCATGTATCACCTAAAAGTGCATGTACAGCTGTTGCTTCCTCCGCAAGGTGAGCTATTTGCGCCGCGGTGATTTAGCACCATAAGCGGCGGAAATCCATAGCGATGAGTGTCGTGGTTCCACGTACCGTATTTATAGTTGGGTTTAATCGAGGTGTCTGAGCGGCGCGGGTCGGAGCCGACTCTACTGATTAGTTTATTTTTTATTGCAAGGGTCGCCACACTTGCATTTAGGCCACCTGATGGTAAGTGAAATCTGAGCCCTATGGACATTTGAATTTATAAAACTACAATCTCAATTCCATGGCAGAGAGCAACGTAAACTACCTACCAATTTCTAGCAATCTGCTGTTTTTTTTTAATTGATAAAAAGCGGAATTCATTTGTCTCTATGTACATGTTAAAATGTATATGTAGAAAAATAATAGCATTAAAAGTTTTAAAAAACACTCATTGAAATGGTACCTTTCGTTACATTATCGTGAATTTATCCTTTACATGTTCATCAAGGTAAGTTAAAACATTTCGCCCACTTCATTCCACTTGCTACGATCCAAAAAAACTTTCCTTGCTTTCTCCACACTTTATAAGTCTCTTCATACAAGTGCATCGGTTTAAGGTCTCCTGACCTGGCCCTTTCTAAATAAGTCTCCGATCTGATCGTGGAACGTTTGCCTCGGCCGCCCTCTTCCAACATTTCCATTTACTCTTATTTTACTCTTTTATCTGTTTCTTCAATCTCACTTCATCTATTCTCTCCACACGACCAAACCACTTCAGCATTCCTTTAATAATCCTATTCACTACATCTTCTTTTAATCGACAACGTTCTCTACAAAAAACACTTATTTGCTACTTAGACGATTCACGTTTAACTACCGTTCCTACACAATAACAACCACAATTTCAGTATGGGTAGAGTCCGCCCAGGCCCCAGGGCGGGCGGGCGGCGTGTAATTAAGGTGCAGGTTGGCAGATGACAAATTGCCGGTGGGCGGCCGTACGGTTTGACGGATATTGTATTTAAATACACGACACGCCGGACGCGCTGCCAAGGTATATCGACTGTCAAGAGAGGTTGAAAGGAATTGCTCGTCGTTTTTGTGTAACGAGGATGTTATAATGATTGATTGGTGTCGTAATGAACTAATATCAGCTTATTAGATAAAGTATAAAAACAGTAATAATAATATATTAAACAACATTTTATCCCTATTATGGAGCAGACTAACTCGAAATCTGGGGCTCTACGTGTAGAAAACAACACGTAACGAAGGAAAAAAAAATTTTCATGGTGATAGGACAAAATTTAGAGGGTTGCACTAAATGACCACTTTTTTTTTCAAAAATAACGACCTATACTTTCTTGACAATACCTAACTGATGTCGATCACCGTCATCATATTTTTCGCTTGTTCCATCTTCGGTGAATTGGGTAATCTTGAAAATTAATTTAGAAACTGGTCAATGTGCGCAACGTCTAAATTCCAAGTGATTTTATTACAAATTTTGAACAAGTAGGTATTTTAGATAAACAAGACAAAACAGCACAGCCATTAACCTACAAAAACCTGATGAGCAAATAAATTAATAGGTAGGTAGGACCAAGTTAGAATTTTTGCGAATTTTGTATGGTTCCCCATACAAAATTGCAAAATTTGAAAAAACAAAAACAAAAACACCGACTGACAGGCGTCAGGAATGAACACTTCACTCTTAATTCAAATATCATATAGTCCTAAATTGATTGTTGCCAAACAAATGAATAACACTTATCTTCTGTAAAATAAGAATCAAGTGTCCATTATTGGTGCCTTGTCCATTACTAGTGCCATCACCTTACTATCTTTTCAGATAATAACTTTTTAAGGTGGAAACCCATTACACCGTGTCGTGCTATAACCGTGCTATGAACGTGTCAGACAAAAAAATATTCTTTGTTTTGAAAAGTATGAGACTATGCCCACTAGACCGTTCTGTCACCGACTAACATACTAAGGAATAATACGTTCATAGCACGGTCATGGCATGGTGTGGTGTAGTAGTGGGTTTCCACCTTAAAGCTATCTACAGCTTAACCCACCGGCACTTTTTAAACCCAATTAGGCCACAAATAAACCAAACCGTCGATACAGTCGCCCGGTTTAAGCCGGGATATAAATTCGGCTGGAGATATAAAAATATAATAAAACCCGCTTGTCAGACTATTTGTCACACAGACGGACGCTTCCTAGTCGTGTTCGGTGGTTGATTTACTCACGCGCCTGCGCCGCTTGGAGTTTAGAGTTCTCTGGAATATTAGCAAAAGCCATGAAATGTGTAATTTCAAATTGAGAAGACGACATTCCTTTTATTTGTATTTCCATTAAAATTTAGCAATACTACACTAGCATGTTCTTAAGTTGATTTAATTTTATTATTGCCTTCTCATAGTACCAACCTGAAATTGTTTCTGTTTAACCCATTGGTTGAATGGTAGAGAATGCATTAAGGCACACAGTCCGCCATTTAAAGTAGGTAACTTTGTGCATTGTTTAATACAGTCTAAATACATAAATAAAAATGGATGGCTGATAGGGTTCGTAACGTTATCGAAGGGTCTATCTATATCGAATGGCATAGTCTTTGTTGGTTTTAATGCATTGTTTGGTGTTTTTTTATAAACAACTAACCTAACCTAGCTTAACTAATCTACACAATCTTTTTACTTTTAAACAGTTATATTATGTAAAAGCCAAGGAACCCAATCGGTTATTAATTATAAAAATATTAATATAATGATGTCATTAATTAAAAGAAACGTATCATTAGGACAGTTAACAATATCAACAAGTCGTTTTAGTAACAGCCTTATTAGTCGGACCCAATAATTCGTCCGTATGTTATGAAACTCTAACGTTCATATTAAAACTAATTTAAATAAATAAAATATTAGGAGACAATCTGACACCAATTTGACCTAGTCTCAAACTAAGCTCTAGGCTTGTACTTTGGGTACCTACTAGACAACGATATAAATACTTATATACTTAGAGAAATATATGTATACTTAAATACACAGGAAACATCCATGACTCAGAAACAAATATTCGCGCTCATCATACAAATATCTGCCCTTACCGGGATTCGAACCCAGGACCACTAGCTTCGTAGGCAGGGTCATTAGCATTACCCACTAGGCCAGCGCGTCGTCATTATACAGGGTGTTTGGCAGTCGGGTGTAGGGGTTTTAAGGGATGATAGTAAGGGTCATTCTGAACATTTTTGACCACATTTACTATTATGCTAAGTTTCACGGTTTCCGAGATATTGATCATTTTAATAGGATTTTTTGTAATTTTTCCTTATGTCCGTGATACGAAAAACCCCTTAATTCAAGTATTAATTTAAAAAAAAAACAGTGTTTTCTTGCATGACTTGAATCACTATGAAATAAGGAAGTTTTAATGCTACATGCCATTTTTTTTCCTTACAACTTTTTGAGTAACCTCACAAAATTGGTTTTTCCATACTTGGTGAAAAACAAACGCGGGGTTCTCTTAGTATGGAGAAAGTAACTCTTGCGCGTTTACTCAAAAAGTTGTAAAGAAAAAAAAATGGCATGTAGCTTTAAAACTTCCTTATTTCATAGTGATTCAAGTCATGCAAGAAAACACTGTTTTTTTTAAAATTAATACTTGAATTAAGGGGTTTTTCGTATCACGGACATAAGGAAAAATGACAAAAAATCCTATTAAAATTATCAATATCTCGGAAACTGTACAAAATGTGGTTACAGAATTATCAACGAATTTCAAGAGTTGTTGGTAATTCTGTAACTCTGCCTAAACTTACTCTGGGAACGAAAGCGTGAGATAATTGTTTACTCGTATACACGGTGCCTTTGACCTTGGGGCTTTAAATGCAACCATCGATTCTAGTCGCTAAACTGAACTACTTTTGTTCTGCAACATTAAAAAATAACTTAAATTTAGATAACTAACTGATGTTAAAGTTTGGTTGTAAAATCAGTGTATTACATCATGGCCATAAAAACACGATCTCATGGTACGGGGGTGACATTTCCTTAGTACGAGGGCTAAAGAAAAATGTAGAATTGGATGGCGTACATTGAAAATTACATTTAACTTCTATGAAAAAAATAAAATTTAAGTTGGACATATTTTTAACATCTTACAGAACAAAAGTAGTTCAGTTTCAGGAGTCGAAACGATCCATGCATTTATTTAGATATGAAATAACTATTGTAGTCGCCCCTTGCTAAATCGGAATTTAATTTAGCCATCTCATGGATATAATTTAGCGCCTTTTATAGGTTTATGTAAACCCCTGGACGGCCATGAAAGTTCTCTTGAACTTTTTACACCAAACCTCAAATAGTTAAAAGGTTTGTGAAGAGACCCTAAAATTGCGTAGCTGTCAAAAACTATCCATACTAGTTTAGCTTCGGGCGATAACGTTTCTTCACTCCCTAAATCAAGTCCAATTTGCAAGACTTTTGAATATTTATGTTGTAGTTATTATATTGAAATAGGTCTGTACGATTCTGATTTTTTTTTTTACTTTGTTTCATTCTAAGAAAGGAAAACGTACAGACATAGTATTTCATGATATCTTCAACATATTCCAAAATCGTAAAAATTTTACTATTTTGAAGGGGAGATATACGTTTTTTTTTAGATCAAGTGTACATGACAATGTTTCATGAGATGTTCAAAGTGTACAAATAATAATTACTTTAATCAAATCCTTAAATAGAAAAACCAGACGCATAATAATGTATCTTTAAAAATAATAGAATAACATCAAGTGCACACAAAAAATAACCTAAGCACATATTTAATGTCTTTATAATCAGGTCGCATATTACGTGCAAGAGGAGACGGACGCGAGCCATAAACCAGATGTCATTATTGTCGCTTTGATGTCTCTAACACTCCGCCAAATTACCCATGGATCATTCTCCCGCCTTATCTCAAAGACTTAGAGTATATTTTTGAAAATTTTGTGTTGGTTTCCTTGGTGAATATTATATGTAATATGGTGAAGAGCTTTGATTTATAGTTTTATGTAAACACTGCGTTGAGTGAACCGCGTCAACTGGGCCGGTGTCGCAATGGCGCATTTTTGAGAGAAATATAGCGTTTTTATCGGCTACGTGAGGCAATCATTACAAAGCTAAGGAACATGAACATGGTTGTGACTGCAATTCAGTTTTAAGGGGTTTTTAATGGTGTGGTCCACAAAGGCAAATTATGTTTTTAATTCAAATGTCTCGTATTCAGAGTATGCAAAGTATTCTTCAACACTACCTATATAGTAATTATAGTTAAATATTTTGTGCTCTTTTATTGATTTGAGTTCTGACATACCTATGATCACAATGTATTATGCATTATAAGCTGTGTACAGTCGGCTAAGAATGTGGTCTACCTACGCGCCCTAAGGTTGAATTTCATTTGCACGTCATGATACAACAAGTTCTATTTTCCCTTGCAATAATATTATGACAGTGACAAGTGTCAACGTTAGCGATTATATCTTATCTTATCTTATCTTCTTGGTGGGGTCCTTACACTTCGACCCTATGGGATGTTTTGTGTAAGTACCCCTATTTTAGCTCTTAATCCAATGCAGCCTCCACCCCTTCCAAATCATGGATAGTGGAGTGCAATGGCAGTGCTTTGAAATCGTTCGGCTCTAGGTAACCACAACCGAGGATTATCAATATTATCATTCTTACTCCGGCGAGGGCGTCAAATTCTCACAATAAGTGTTTCATTGTTTCCACCTCCTCGCCGCACATTCTACAATCTGTGTTGTCATAAAGGCCCATCTTTGCTAGGAGATAAACACTCCGATAACGTATCGGAGTTGTCTTCTGTTGTGTTTCCAAAGTTTTTTGGTCCAGCTCTGGTCAACTCTTTCTATGAAGAGCTTTGCATGCCCTAAGCCTACCGTACTTTAGCGATAGTCAGATCTCACAGAATTTCTCTCAGATCGATAGTGAGTGGACGGGTCGGAAGGGGCTGCCCTAGGCGTACTTTTTCGAGTCAAATTGGTGAAATACTGAAAAAGGGCCGAATCTTAAGTACCCGAAACCGACGTGCGTGCATGACTCTATGTATGAATGTGGAAGAAGCGAAAGAAATTTGTCAAGATCGTAGCAAGTGGAAAGAAGTGGTCTCTGCCTACCCCTCTGGGAAACAGGCGTGATTTAATGTATGTATGTATGTATGTACAGAATTTTTTGTCAAAACTGTTAGACCACTTTCTAGGCTGATCGTACTACAGAGGACACAAAATGAATAAAATATTTTTCAAATTCATCTGCACGGTCGGAACATTTAGCATAATTGAGTTTCTGATGTCAAACGACACGCAAACAGTGTCATAACTGTCGAATATTAAGATTTGTGACCTCGTTTTATATTACTAACGTCTCATTCCGACTTTAAACGGATAAAACATCAGTGTTGTATAGTTCCAAAATTTTCCTTTAGAAATAGAGTGATGGTGAAAACTTCTTTAAAATCCATTTAGTTCTTTCTGAGATTAGTGCAAATGTTTTAATCGTGATGTTACGAAAACTATCTTCTGTAGTATACAACAAACTTAACAAAGAATTTCAATTGTACCCTAAATTAACCTATGAATCTCTCCAGCTAACCCTGAAGTAGTGACATGTAACTCAAAATTTTTCACTTCTCATGCTCTTAAAATGTTACTTTAGTCTCTCTACATCGGGACTAAAACTCTTTATTAATCTCTAGGGACTACAGTAATATTTTTTTAATTTATTTTGGAAACTGCTAAACGGCCAATCACCACGGTGTTTGTGAACGGTGGATAATCGCCATTTTAAGTGATTGTGTATGGACCATTTTTTGAGCATGGAAATAACCTCAAAATGACAACTGTGCAGAAATATAAAAAATAACGATTTTATTTCGAGAAACACGATTAATGATTACGAATATGAATCTACTTTATTACCTACATTAAGGATAATTCATTTTATTATGCATGGTCCAATTAGTTATAAATAATTTTCAATTAAAATTTGTGAATCTGTTGGCTAAATATGCAATAATTTAAAGCGTCACTTTAAGACAAAAAAACCGCGGAACAATTTTGTAAGAAACTTTGTTCTAATCCATATTGTAATTTTATACATGTAGAACGTCGTTTTTTTCCTCGCATTCAAAGTGAAAAGTAGTGTGTTTAACGCGAGACTAAACAACCATAATGACACTCGAACTATAGCCACCCGCGCTGCGCTTGGGTGGCTAAACATCTCGTGTCATTATGGCTTGTTTTAGTCCCTTGTTGAACAATCTACTATGACAAAACTTTTTAAAATATTAACGAAACGTAAGCCCCTCATCAACACGTCCCCCGAGATTTAAAACATGTTCAGTTGATTATGTTTACACATAGCACCGGGCTATAGCAGGTTCGCTTCCCGGTCATAACTTTGGTTGAACAGCCGATTCGCACTCAACTATTTTAGTAAATTGGGCAATTGGATTAGAGATGGCTAAATGCTGATATAACTTTTTACGAGTGCATAAGTAGGGCGAAAGGATCAACTGTAGGTGTTTCTCGGGTTTTATGGCCGCCATTTTGAAAACATACCTTGCATTCTTGCTGTGAGGTGTTTTTATTAGGCAAGTTTTTTTTGACCTACTACGTCAGAAGGAAGATGTTTTTCGAATGTGTGTATAAATATTATAAAGCTAAAGAGTTTGTTTGTTTGCTTGAGCGCGCTAATCTCAGGAACTATTGGTCAGATTTGCAAAAATCTTTCAGTGTAAGATAGCCCATTCATATATCATACTCACATAAACCGAAGCGAAGCGAGGGCGGACGCTAGTGTATGTATATATGTCTATTCATCTCCAGTATCGGATGCTAACAAGCTAAGCTTAGCAATCGTTCAAAAAACAGAATCTATCAGTCAATTTCATACAAACTTTTTATGGTATGAAGAAAACCAACACAAAGGCCACCTGATAGTAAGTAGAAACTTGGACATTTGCTTTCTCAAGACTGCGGTCTCAAGACCAATTCGTAGAGAACCCTGAAGACTAAGATGGAATGCCTCTTTGCCAGTAATTTCACCGATGACGACACTGGTACACAACATTCATAGACGTTCTTAAAGAACTACTTTGTGCAAGGCTTTTACAAACTTGACAGGCGCTTTACCGTGCTGTTAAAGCCAATGACGTCATCAAAAACAGCTTAAGATCTAACGGCTGAACCGTTTTAAGTGCGGTCAGTCCTAATCCTAAACTACAGGCGGCACGCGAGCCGAGGTGATCAGGCCGGGGCGGCTTCCGGTGGGCCTGGGTTCATTTCCGGTCAGGTTTCTTGGTGCTTTGATGTTTGATGGTCGATGGTGAGTGAATTATGGGTATAAATAGAGGCATTGTCTTGTATATGTAAGCTGTTTTTATAGTAATGAGAGAAATAAAATGGAATGATAGAAAGGACTCTTGCGAAAAACCTTTATTCCTTTATAATAAATATGTTATTTAAAGTTTGCGTAGTACAAGTATGTGTGGTGTGAAACTGATTTATTTATTTATTTTAGGAATAACAAACAACCATACAATATGTGTTACAATATAAATTACAACAGGTATTACTTTATGCATGATCAACAACGTTATCCACATATTACTGTAACAAAGTAATTACTGTAAAAAATTGATTGATAGAGTAAGGAATCAAAAAGTCAGAGGGAAATGTGGAATAAAAGAAGATGTAGTGACAAAGATTGAAAAAGGCATGCTTCGATGGTTCGGTCATTTGGAAAGGATTGATGAAAGAAGATTGACGAAAGAGATATACAGATCGAAAGTGAGTGGACGGGTCGAAAGGGGCTGCCCTAGGCGTACGTTTTCGAGTCAAATCGGAGAAATACTGGAATGGGGCCGAATCTTAAGTACCCGAAACCGACGTGCGTGCATGTCTCTATGTCCGAATGTGGAAGAAGCAAAATAAATTTGTCAAGATCGTAGCAAGTGGAAGGAAGTATGGTCTCTGCCTACCCCTCTGGAAAACAGGCGTGATTTAATGTATGTATGTAAGATGGACAGCGTGGGCTTAGTAATTGGGTCGTTTGACACCCTTTGGGTACTGGGGGGTAGACATAGCTATGCAATTCATTTTACGGTAAGCGTAAAGGACAGAGCTATAGCAGTTATATAGCTCGGTCTTTATCTCAGCGTAAACCGTTCTGAACCCCCTAGAACCCTGAAAACAGTGTTTTTGTTTGATTTTAGTAAAATGTTCGTGATAATTTATCCTCACGCGAATATCAATCTTGCTAGAGCCGTTGACACGAACTGTTCTCTCGGCGCATTAACGTGCGAAATTTTAATAAAACAAAGGTATTTTAGGAGCAGTAAATATGTTGTTCTCACCACAATAAAACGCCGATTGCTGTGGAACGTAAAGAAACACGGTATTATCTCGTTGACAACTCAACTTATACAAGCGGTAGACTATTTTTTATTGGGAGGGAAGAGAACTAGGAAGAGTATGAAATTATGCAGATTAGCTGGAGAAAAATGCAGAAATTTGTTAAATTATAATAACAAACTGACTTCAGAATGTCTTTATCCCTCAATTTTGTGAAAAAGGTAAACACGGGTGCACCTGTAAGTATATAAACAAGTGGCTATGTGGTTAAGACTGCGCCGAGCGTCCAGTGGCGCCCTCATTACAATTATTGTGTTTTCCAATCCACTATAGAATTTATTTGTAATCAGACGATACGTTTTTGTAGCGCAAGTAAAAACACAATTTATAGGATACGTAACAAACTTCAATAACAATTACCCTTTGAGTAGTCAGCTTAACGGGAAAGGTGGCCACTTTTTTCCGTTAAGTTAATGTGATATATCCTATAAGTTGTGTTTTTATTTGTACATACCATCCAATTTCAAGAAAATACTTTACTTAATTAGAAAACACAATAAAAGTAATGAGGGCGCCAGTGTACATGCGTAACCACAAAAAAATGCTTTTTTTTCTGCTATTGTTGCTGTGTCCAACAGGGTTCACATATCATAAAAATGTATTAGTATACCTTACCTATGATTGTACAACTATATCTGTAAAATGCGGAATTTCGATGTGCGGAATGCAATAAATGTATTGAGTACCTATTAAATAAGTAAGGGAACAAGTCAAAGTCTCTTCTGTTCTTCAAAATGTATCAAACAATGTTTATAAATATGCAAGCTTTTGGCAAGCCATTGAAAAAATGCTAATACTATCCATTCGGCTTAAAGCTCGCTAATTAATAGCCCAAATAAAAATATTTATCGAGTGAAACGACTTATACGAAGGTAATAAAAATTTCAAAACACCAACACGTGTATAGAATTTAAAATAAACAATTAATTCAACGCGGGTGAGGTGGGATAAATCAATACAGAAATAGGTTTTTTATTATTGTAACCGTCTTAGACAAAACATGTGGACGCCATAAATATTTAGATTGTGTCAGGACGAGTGCGAATTGCTAGTATGTGTTGTACGCACGCAATAACAAGGTAAGACGATCTCTGTACCTACTGAACGTTTTATATCTTAACTAGCGACCCGCCCTCGCTTCGCTTCGGTTTATGTGAGTTTTCTGTAACACCCGTACATAAACCAGAATCTATTATACATATAAACCTTCCTCTTGAATCACTCTATCTATTAAAAAAACCCGCATCAAAATCCGTTGCGTTGTTTTAAAGATCTAAGCATACGTAGGGACAGACAGCGAGAAGCGACTTTGTTTTATACTATGTAGTGATTTTGAACTCGGCCGTCTGTTTGCTATTGAAACAGAAATAGATTTTATTATATAGGTACCTATCTGTATCAGAGGACAATTGGAAGTTAGTTAAAACCTCGTTGTTAATAATCAATATAATAAATAATGCTTCGAACAGAACAGTACGGGCCCAGTATAAGCATCTCCTATGTCAACCTCTGAGTCGTACGGATATTTATAAAAGGAATAATAATAATAATAATAATGTCAGGGGACTATGTCACACCAATTGACCTAGTCCCAAACTAAGCTCTAGGCTTGTACTATGGGTACTAGACAACGATATAAATACTTATATAGAGAAATATATACTTAAATACATAGAAAACATCCATGACTCAGGAACAAATATTTACGCTCATCACACAAACATCTGCCCTTACCGGGATTCGAACCCAGGACCTCTAGCTTCGTAGGCAGGGTCACTACCAACTAGGCTATCGTGCCTTCAATATGTGTATTAAAGTATATAATAAGCATTCCGATAACCTGAAAATTTTGCAGGGTTTGGATTTCGAATCAAAGGTAACAAAGTGGCTATTGCGACATTTGTTTTATAGTTAACGAATATTTGGTTGGTAGTTCAATAAGAATACTTTTTGTCATCATTTAATTAACTGTAACTTCTTATATTAATTTACCATTATATTGTTTTTTTTATTTGTGGAACATAGAATAAAACTTCTTTGCATTAAATTTCTTAAGTTTTAAGTTCTTGATTGATTGATTGATCGTGTCCGCTCCGTAACGTTGTCGTCATCGGGGTCGTCGTCCAATCGTGCCTGAGCAGATACCGGCTGCTTGGTGGTCATGGTGTCATCGGATTGATGGGAGCGATTAAGCGTAGACACTATCCATTAATTAAGATTTGATACTCCTATTTTTTTTAAATAAATGCAAATATTAAAGGTTTTTGTAACAGTAATTCGGCGACACGTTATCCAAGTTGGTATTGATCCTGCCTTTGAAACTAGAGGTCCACCGTCGCTATTGCCAAACGCACTCGCAATCTCAATTGGCTTCAAAGCGGAACAATTGTTTTCATTTTGTATGCAGACAAGCCTTCGATTTTCAAAATGAAAACAATTGCGATTGCGAGTGCGTTAAGCAATAGCCCCTCTGTTATTGTATTGTCAACGTTTTGATCGCTACTTTTTACTTGACAGTAATGCTGGTGTAACTTTAGAGCCGCGTCACAAGATACGTCAAGTCATAGAAAACTGTTATTATTGATGCATCTTGAGACTGGCATTACAGTTGAGATCAGTTTATTAATACGGCCCTAAGTTTTTTTTTAATTTCCATAAAGTTACACCACCATTACAGTCAAGTAAATAGTAGCGATCAAAACGTTGACAATACAATAACAGAGGGGCTATTGCTTAACGCACTCGCAATTGTTTTCATTTTGAAAATCGAAGGCTTGTCTGCATACAAAATGAAAACAATTGTTCCGCTTTGAAGCCAATTGAGATTGCGAGTGCGTTAGGCAATAGCGATGCAGGTCAAGACTATTTGTTTCTGAGCCTTGGGGGTTTTCTATTTATCTGAATGCTTATTTTATTCTCTATGAAAGTATGTTCATCAATGTTTAGTAGAAGTGTAAAGCTAAGTTTGAGACATGGCCAATTGGTTTACGAGTACGGTTATCCCTTGACATTTATTTATTGATCCACCAATAAACAAAACAGATGATAAAATTTATTTTAAATTAATCAAAACCCAGAAAAACCGTAACTGTCCCCCTAAAGGCAATAAAAACCTTAAAAATACACAATAAAAACCCCAAGACTCTTTTAATCTCAACCTTTTTAATTCATTAAGACCCCAGTCCTCAGAGTGTTGCCATCCGATTACCATATAAAACGCAGTATTGTGGCAAATAGGTAAATAAAAAGGCAATCGGTCTCGCCCCGGTATCGCCTGGTATCGCCCGGTATCACCCCGTGGGGACCGGGGTGATTGACACGTGTTTACTTTACCCCACCGTGTAAGATTTGAGGGGTTTTTTTTATTACATTTGTCAAGACGTGGGAAAATAAGAGGTGTTTTGACTTGGTGTGAGACTTAAGGTGTGTTTAATCTTTTTTATTAAAATATAGAAGCATTTATATGTTACCCCGTTAAAGGATGACCGCATCATTCGTACCATTACATATGTATGCTTTAGCAATTGTTTGCAAGTATTATCAATTAAAAAATAATTAAAATAACTTCAAAATCAATTTTCTTAGATACTGTCCATTTTTAATGTAGTGCATGTGCTGCGTGTTCATCGTTATCAGTATCGCTGTTGCTTGGTACAAGGCATGTCGTGGTACGGGGGCAGATCATAATAATCAAAGTATCCGTCGACTGTCATTTACACTTGTCAAATTGCTGTGCTTTACATTGCTGGCAATTGACATTTTGTTATAAAGTAAACAAAGCCTGAAAAGTTATTTTAACCTACTTTAAAAAAAGCCAGGGTGCTGGTAACACACAGTATGTATGTATTTGAAATGGGGTTACAGAACTATCAACAAGTTTTTAGAGTTGTTGGTTATTCTTCAGCTCTGCCTACCCCTCTCTGGGAAGGAAGGCGTGAGTTTATGTATGTATGTCATCATCATCATTATTCAACGACGTCCACTGCAGGAAATAGGCCTCCCCCTAGGATCGCCACAACGACCGGTCACGTGCTACCTGCATCCACCAGGTTCCCGCAACCTTCATGAGGTCGTCGGACGATCTCGTGGAAGGTCTACCCTCGTTGCTTTTTGTGTTTTTTATTTTGTATGTGTGTTTAAATTAATGTTTATGTGTGTTTGTGTGTGTGAATGCAAATTAAGTACACTAACTATCCATTCCACATGCCACATCCATCTTGGAAAGTGTCCTCGGCGGTTGCTCTGGTGATGGTGAGGACTCGCTTAAGAGCGGCCACAGGGGGCAGCACGGGGGGCCCGCGTTGCCACACGCGCAGCGTTCGCGGCGCGGCACCCGAGGGCCTGCCGGCAACTGGCAGCCCATAATCGGGAGGGTATGGTGGTTCTCAGTACAATTCTCACATTAAGGTTCTTTTACACTTCGATAAAATTGAGTGAAACTGGCGCTTCGGAGAAGAGCATCATTACAGAGACACTTTCATGGGCCTTTAGAGAAAAATATTCACGCGAGGATAATTGTTCGGTAAAAGAGAATTTTCACTAAAAATATGCATTATGGGGTTGTTTAGCATCACGCGCTTATGTCAAGTCTCATGCATTATTTTTACATATAAGAACAGTGGGGTTATTATGACGTATGCAATTCATTTTACGCTGATAGAAAAGGACAGAGTTATGTAGCTACAATAGCTCCGTCTTTTACGCTCACCGTAAAATGAACTGCATAGCCATGTTATAATAAACCCCCAGTTCATCTTTACTCTATGACGATACGAAATTCAACGTCAATATCGATTTGCTATCTCATGTAAGTTCTTTATATAGACTAGAGGGCGCTGATATCAATCGCCACACACGTTTTCTCGATAACGTTAGGTACTTACTTGATAGAAGGTAAAACTTGGCTGGTATTATCATCAGTTTACGAATACAATATGCGTCTTGAACTTATTGTTGACATAAAGAAAGCCAGCGAACACAATAAGTTTGCTCAAAGAATCCGTTACGTAAATTGAGCAGGTACATCATCCGCCCCTGTGGCCTAATGGATAAGGCATCGGCCTCCTAAGCCGGGGATTGTGGGTTCGAGTCCCACCAGGGGTACTTGAGTTTTTGCTTTATAATTACTACTTTTTTTTGCATTTTTTAATTATTATTTTTTCCGGGTTGCTTTTGTAAGTAATAAAAAAATGGAAACACTTTTTTATTGCAAACAAAGCTATTATTTCCTACAATTGTTATATTATTTATGATAAAAAACAAAATAGAAAAACAACCTTCAAAAACGCAAAAAATATCTTGATTTAAATAACATGGTAATAGCCAGTAATAGGTCAGTCAAACTGAAGTCGGTATTTAGTTAAAATATTGTGGGCCACCGACATCAGACTGGCTGACCTATTAGTACAGTCACGAGATTAAATTTGGTACCCACCTTAAGTCCAAAATCAATCTGACATTCTACAACAATAAGATTGAGTTTCCTTAAAGTTACAAATGACATATTTTTCTTGAAATGGGTCTCAAATTAACGCTCGTGACCGTACTATTTCAAATTAAGTTATTTTTTGCGGTTTTTATTAGCTTTTTAGTAATCATTATATTGATGTTATGAAAAGAAAAAGAAAGAATTATTTTGTCCCATTTCTCCAATAAGAAACTCTACGCAAGAAACGCTGCGGGAAATATTTAAATGGGGCTCCCATAAGGCAGTGTTTTTTTCCGTTTAATAGTACGAAACCCTTCGTGCGCGTGTTCAACTCGTACTTCGCCGGATTTTTTATCATGTGCATTACAATTGTTAAAAAATCGAACAAGAAATATAATAAAAATATCACACCTCAGAATGCCATATACGTAAGAGATTAACCGCCCAAACAAATAAGCATACAGAACACCCGCGCAGTTCCTCATGTTATACCTTATAAAACAAATACAAATAGTATTCAGCTCATAAATAACGAGCGAAGCGAGCAAACTTAATACTTCATAATTACATGCGGTATAAGACATTATTTATACCACGTATATCGTCCAGAACTAATAAAATACGCAGTTCAAAAGCATTCTAAGTAGTTTACGACGTCTCCTAAACTACTAAATAGTCGACACTTACTAGGTGATATTAGATCATAGGTGATTCTCGGTATACCTTCGGCGTGGATGCATTATGGAGAGTGCAGCGTGGAGTACTTGGCTGTTTAGTGTCGGGAAGTAATTGAGAACGTTGTTGTTTTTTTTTCAAATTTTGATTTTGCAAAAACATAATGAACACAATGTCACAGTATACATTGCATGTTATGTCAAAAGTACAAGAAATTACATTGGATACATTTTAATATAATCAAAATAGGAATAAGAAGTCAGGATAACAATAACAATATAGAACTAAGGAGTTATCACCGTTAAGGAACCGACCGTTAAGAATGTCGTAGAATATTTATTTATGGCTACAAGTTTTATCTAACCTGCCTGTTTTACGCCTTTGGCACCTGACAAAGGCTTAAAACGGCCTTAATTATAAGGTGCTGCAAACTTTTGTACCATGTCGCTTTAACGACTTTCACAGATAAGTGCAGCAGTTCGAATATGACGTGAAAGTGACAAAGCACCAAAGTGTAAAGCTACTTATATTATAACGCAAGGTCGAAGCAATTTAGCAATATAAATCTACTAGCGACTCGCCCTCGCTTTGCTTCGGTTTATGTGAGTATGATATTATAACCTATAGCCTTCCTCAAGAAATGGGCTATCTAACACTGAAAGAATTTTTCAAATCGGACCAGTTAGTTCCTGAGATTAGCGCGTTCAAGCAAGCAAACAAACAAACTCTGCAGCTTTATTATTAGTGTAGATTATAAATAGTATTACCTACCAAGTCGACTACCAAGAGATGTATCCGGTTTTTCACCTTATTGCATTGTAATAACATTCAAAAGTGGATACATCTCTTTGTAGTCGACGATCGATAAGTTTTTATAGTTAAGTATATCAATTTGCCAACGACTCCGTCGTCCGCGTAAAACTTATTTTTCGGGACGATGATAGTTAAGGACAAAGCATGTTTTAGCTAGCCCAAGGTTATTCCACGTTTATAAGGCGGTTAATCTTATCTCTTGGCCGTACTTACATAGTCGCCTTACATACCTTAAACCATACCGCGTTCCTATTGGTCGATAACCGCACGGCACGTGTCTTACCTGGGCTCTCGACCAATCAGCGCGCGGCGCACCTGCCGGTCGGTGTTGAGGCGGCACCTGACATAAACCGATGCTTTCAATGTTGAATGATGTACGAGGCGGTGTGGGTGGGAATACCGATTGCTTCTTTTAAAAGGATATACACTTTACTATCATTTTGCATTTGATTGCTAGAGATATTATAAAAATCTTATTCTATACTAATAATTATAAAGCTGAGGAGTTTGTTTGTTTGCTTGAACGCGTTAATCTCAGGAACTACTGGTCCGATTTAAAAAAATCTTTTAGTGTTTGATAGCCCATTTATCTAAGAAGGCTATATATGTCACACTCACATAAACCGAAGCGAAGCGAGGGCTGGTCTGTCCTTCTGTATGTACGGTACATAAGTATTATTTTGTACATTTAATAAACGACTGCCTGTTGAGATCGTCGCGTTTTTTCTCAGCAGTGGTCTCTTGTGAAGCGCGCTGGTAGATTTAAGACGTGTAACAGTACCCGTGCGGCCTGCTTACTTAATAAACATCTTTTATCTTGGGTTGCCGTGTGGTTACCGGTTTAGAATAGTGCTACTTCATCTCTTCCCGTGGAAATCGTAAGAAGCGACTAAGGGACAAAAGGCTTGTAGTATTGTTAGCCGATGGGCTTGTAACCTGTCGCTAATATACGAGTACACGTGGTAAACATCTTAGCCTGTTTGTGCAAAATGTGGTTATAGAATTAACAACCAGTTGTTAGAGTTGTTGATAATTCTGTAACTCGGCCTACCCCACTCTGAGGAAGGCGTGACGGTATTGTATGTATGTATATTTTATCTTTTTTTATCAAAATATATTTCAATGAACGTATCATTACAAAGAATTTTCATTTCATCGAAAGGCATGCCTACAAGTACATGATCTAACCGTACCTACCTTCGTAATTATTGTTCAAGATATCCAGAAAACGTCATGGTTACAACAGAAAAGAAATTCTTTAACCTGAAATAGCGTTCGATGAAAATATACAATTGATAAAGTGTAATTCGTAACAAATAAAGTAAAAACACGCTCAACGAAATAACAGAAGGTAAACAAAAATGGCGATAGCATTTCAAAAAAGATATGTATGACACCTCTTGGAATAACACGTTCTATAAGTAACTATTCACAGCAAGACGGTCTCTTTAAAACAGTTTCGTTATCTTAATTTCAAATTACACGGTATTTTAGCGGCAACTTCGGCGGAAATCCGGGGGTAATGAGTGGTAACGATGTGTGGACGTCTCACCTGGATGTGGCTGGATGACCGCCGGTGGTCATTAGTGGTGAGAGCTGGGACACTATCGATGATGTCTATATCGATAAACTGGTAGGTCATGATGGTAACGGTGTGTGGACATCAATATGGTTGAACTGGGAGGGTAATTAATTATTATTTACCGGCTGAAGGCATAAATAATAATAAAACAAAAATCTTTATACCGGACCACAACTTTACTTATCTATAGAATGTCAGTTATGAGCTATGCTAGGTTAAGGCAGGTTATTTAAAAAATACAATTGTATTATTCACTGAACTACTTACTTGTGGAAGCCTATTTGTAGTCGGGTAACCGTCAGCGATGAAAATTGAAACCTCTTGTTATTTAACAATAATAAGTAGTTACTGTATGTCATAAAGTACTACCAATTTATGTCATCTGCTGCCTTAAATCAGTCGTTGTCATTTTACGATCTCAAAGTAACATTTAGGAAACCACCAATGATTAAAAAATAAACCGAAACTTCATCGTTTTTATTTTTTACTAGGTAGGTAGTAATTAAACTTCAGAAACGTCAACCCATAATTTTTATTACTTTAATTTTAAACTAGGACAGAAAAATAGTCCACACAATTATCATCGATAATAGTAACGCGGCCAACACTATTAGCCAGTTTGTAGGTAGGCGCCAACTCTGCTCAAACAAATCAAAAACAACTCGACTATTGAAAGGTGTCTCTGACAACTTGGCGGGAAACAGAGGTGCATTTTCTACTTTTACACTTTTAGACTTGGCACATTCTCGCTTGGGACATTTTTTATTAAATGTTTAAATGAAATGATGATGAAAATAATAAACTAATATCCTTGATGTTCTAAATCTAAAACGAGATATAATCGCGTAGATACAGTATTTATCACTCGACGTTTCGATCGTTCCCACGAACCACTAAAATCGAAGCTTTGTATGCTGAGTCCCTGTCACTCTCATCACTCAAGACTAAATCAAGAGAAAGAGATAGAGCTAACGTAACTTCGATTTTCAAAGTAGAGCCTCTATTTTACGACGTTAAATAATATTGATTTTGAAGTCTTATGGGATCTGTTTTTAACTCAGCCGCCATTCTGTCGAGAAGATAAGAAAGGCCAAAAGAAATATTGTTCAAACCTTCAAGTGGCAAGAAAACTGTAAAATGAAATAAGTATCATTTCAATTTTGAGTTAATGTCATGAAGGTATTAATTGGTTTTTGACAGCAACCTCATGGGTGCTTGCCACACGAAGGGTTAACGTCCTAGAACACAGGCCCAGTTGCTAGGTACCATTCTAGGTACACAATCACAGTACACATCATCAAGCACTGTCTTTTTCACTCACCGTAAACTGGGCTGCATAACAATGTCATAGTTCATAAATAAATTCAATTGCAAAAGAATTGTGACCGACTGGCTAATAAAACTTACCTATGAGGAGACGGAGATTATTCTTCATCCCATTAAATGAGTTAAATAAGAAAAATAAAGAGCACATACACACACACACACACATAGACACAAACACACACACACACACACACACACACATATGAAAGCCCTTTTTATGGGTTATTAATTTCTTTTAAACAATTGTTATACTATTATGTTAATCTAATTTTAGAGTTTTTATTTTTTCAATACATCTACTTGTGGTATCCTCTACCAAACACTCACCAAATACTATGTCACTGGAAGAGTGCTGGTTCTTATGGCACAGGGTAATCCTAATTTAAGATCCAGCTGCATCAATACTATTGTTGTTTTATTTTTCTATGTACAAATTGTCCACTTATATTTATTATTTATTTATTTATTTTGTAACTGTTATTCAATAAATTTTATTATTTTTTAATTTTTTTTATTATATATTATAGTAACCCCTTGAACTTGTTACTGAAAATATCAAAATCACTATAGTAATTTATGCCCATAATATTTGAGGAGCTCCTCAATTCCTCACGGATCTCTTCAACAGATACTGATTTGGTGATAATGGGACCACCTAGGGTGTGTACTTTTTTTTTACCACAACTTGTTAAGATACCTATTATAATCAGTATGGTGGGGCTGGATAAAAAAAAAATGGGACTCTGTTTGTCAATGCTCAAAAGTTACACTTACTTTACGGGAGTGTTAATCCTGTAGTTGACAGAAATAGGTACTTGCGTAGTCGGAAAATGAATATGTTACCCTACAATGATAATTCACTCAGTTTGATAAAAAAAACACATCATAGACTTTACTTAAAAAATACTATTACTAAAATATGTAGGACACTTGCGAGAGTTTTACACGTGATAATTCACTTTAAAATATGCTATAAAGAATGTTTAGAGTAGTTTCTGGGCAATTAATGTGTCGTGTATCTTGGTGAGCCCGCTAGTGACATCTAGCGACAGTAAAAACTTCAATTATGGTTGACATAGTATTTTAAAATTAACTCTGTCATCGACATATTTATTGTTAAAACAGAGCACACTGTGTAGGAGACTACCTTTTTCCTGAGTTGACGCACGCTTGGTTTGTTCAGATATTTATGATTCTATAAATTTTATATATCGATTCATTTTTTTTAAATATTTAGCACCTGTTTGATAGTCAGTTTGCACAATATGAGGGACGGACTGCAATCCAGCGCTGTTTGAGAACGATCCCGCCGGAGCAAACGCTGAACGAAAAAAAAGCCTTTGTCTAGTTACCCAAATTAAGAGCTCTATGTTTATTATGTCATATTTTATGTGTAGCAATAAATGTTTTCTTTATTTCATACATATTTTATGTAAGACTTTTAGGCAGGTACTTGATCGATAGGCTTGCTTATTTCGCCATTGTTCAAGGCTTGTCAATTTGACACCACCTTAAGCATTGCAAAAGCCCAATCGATGTCATCGATGACAAAATGTTAATGCAAAAACACGTTTTCATGTTTGTTCTTTTAAATAAAACAAGATTATATTGCATTATATCTTCTTTATTCATAGTACGGCTCTTACTTTTCAATCCAGTTAGATCCGGGATAATATTACACGTTAATAAAAAACCGTATTAAATAAGACCCCTGCCACACGGCGCGACCTCATTAGGGCGTGCGCCCACGACGCAACCTGCTGCTATCTGATGCTGCACTGGCGCGCGGGAAAAATATACTTCCCGCGGGAATCAGTTTGTTAAGGATAAGGACACACTGGAATTAGCAAGCTTAGACATGACTAGCATAGAGGCATTCCATCTTAGTCCTCAGGGTTGGCAACGCATTTGCAGTCTTAAGATTGCATTGCATTCTTGTGAATGCGAATGTCTATGGGTCACAGTTTCCACTTACCATCAGGTGGCCTGTGTGCTCGTTTGTCTACTCTATGCCATAAAAAGAAAAAAAAAGAAAAAAAGACATTTTTTGGCATCTGATGGTAAGGTCTGAGATCCATATATATTTTGCAATCCTTAACATGCAAATACGTTGCCAATTCTCAGGAGTAAGATGAGATACTTTAATGCAAGTAATTTCACCGGTTGTCTTATCACCACACCGGAACACAACAATGTGATCAGTGTTGCTTGGCGGAAGATTAAAAGATAAGATAAGAGAGCGGACGGACGGCCACTGCTTAAAATTACGATGTCTTTCCGTTTGTTAACTCCTCCGTAGGTATTTTCATTTTTTCGAAAGCGGTGTTATACTGAAACTGATTTAGCATAAGTACGTAGGTACTTATAATAAAAGGTTTTATTTATAAACGATATCAAAAAATAAAGTCTTCTATCATAACATTGCCATACGATGGAATTATGAAATTTCGGGATTTTGATCCATCTGAAATTATGATCCTGTGGCATTATGTAACCTGTATGTACCCACCCCCACTAAAACACTACTTTTATTACATGGCGTGAGTATACCTACCTATACAAGTGACAATAAAATATGTCATTGTGCTTGCCCTCTTTGCTATCATATTTTATGCAACTAACGTCTTGGTACCTAGTTGCTTAAAATATCACAAGTGTGGCACCTTAATTTTGGTCTTTCATTTTTGTTTGTACCTATGGATCTCAAAGTTGGTCAATTGAAACGTGTTTTTCGATTGATCCAGAAAATAGAGTGCAAGAAAAACAGCGTAACTGGTTCATTTTCCCGTTTTTGTACCTATAAATTACAATTTTTTTTGGATCATTTTCATTTTGATGTCAAGTTTTTTTTTTGTGTATCTAATATACTTTATTGCCTTTAGCCTTATCGCCCCCCGGTAAAAAACCAAGCCCTTCCCTCCCTCTGGACTCCGCGGCCGTGTGTCGCGGACATAATTCGATATCTTTTTTAGCTGACGTGGGTCCAATAACAGTGGCCATTACCCACGTGTTCTAGGGGTGGCGAGATTGAGCAATTTTCTATGAGCGATATTGCTTTTTTACCTTGCTCGGGAACAAACGTAGTATTACGGTTATTCCGAGATCGCCGTTTAATAGCGAAGACAGATGGATGTACCGTCGTCGAAAACATAAAAGCATTATGAGTTTGGACGCTCTCGGAAAAAATATAGAGATTCTCAAATAATTCGTAGATAAATCTTGAATTGACTTTAATGTTAGTAAAAGTTAACTCAATTTAAAGCTAATTTTAATTTTAGATTCTTGAATCTTGGAAAGTTTCTTAATGTAAAGAGCAAAGACTATTTATCTTGCGCTTATACGTTGTATTAATTTAATGGTAAGAAAAATTGGAATTGGTTTTTAATATTAAAATAATAATATAGGGCGGGCCAAACATTTCTGGCCCTACTACGCTACGCTACACTACTTTATTCTAAATCTGTTTAGCTTAGTGAAATGGCGCTGTTAAAAAAACCACCAAAGTGAGGTTAACATAATTTTCATACAGCAACACCGTCCATTTTCAAATTTAATCTGCGCCGCATTCGTTTAATGTCACTAGTCTTTTTATTGAATGTTGCCAGCTCCGCAGAATCATTATGAACCAACTGCACTATTATAATAACGAATTACCGTCAAAATACGGAATGAGCACGTCCGCGTCATCAGAAAACCACCGAAATAATTGACACTTCGCAGCGCATCGACACTTGTTTTACATTTTTCTTCCAACAAACAGGTTTTAATAGCATTCCTTGCATTCTAATATATTATTAAATAATAATGGTTTAAAACAGCTGTTGTCTACCGTTATATTTACGAGAGATTACCTGAGCAATGTGGTTTAAAAAAACTAATTTCGGTGCCAAAAAATGCTTGGCAGCGCGCCACCAAGGTGGACGGAGAGATTTACGTCAAAATATAAATTAGCTTTGAACTAGATTTGTCTTTGGTGTAAGTAATTGTGCTGGCCACATTATAGACGGACGGTTTTAAAGGCTAATGTTTGTAGTAAAAAAGATTATTGATAATGTTGTGTCATGCTTGTAATGGGATCTGTTTAATTTTTTTCGAGGAAATTATCTGTATAATCGAATATAAATGCTTTAAATTTGAAAGGAATCAACAAACTTTTTTAAAAGTATGAAAGATCTGGTGGCAGGAACTCTTCAAGCAAACTAATAACTTTTAATAGTTTTTATTAGAATTAAATTACATGAATTTGAAAATTAATTAGTCAGGATTTATTAAGCTAGTGATCTCTTCGACGATCCAAGTCAGAATGCCCCACCGGGCACCAGCTCCTGGCCAAGAAAACCACCGTTCTGGCGGCCAAATCCAGCTCTGTGATTGGCCCACGACACTCTGTCGCAAGCCAATCAGAGAACCGGCTCATACTGGCGCCAAAAATTCAGCTAATCAGGGCATGTCAGTGTTGCCATTCTTAACTAATGTAATTAAGTATCGTTTACACGAATAGAAAACTAATTAATTAAGGCATTAAATAACTGAAACCTAACAATCGACCGTCCTGACATCGTGTGCGTCCCTGCACACGACACCAGGTGGCAACCTAACAATCGGTTATCTTGGCCAGTAGCTTATGTACAACATTACGTTAAATCTACGGTTGAGAATATATAATTACAATACTATGCACGTTAAATAAAGTTAACCGACTATACAAACCTAAGAATGCTATTGAAAGTAATTAAAATTGCAGCTAAAACGAATGTAATTTACAAAAATATTGATCAACTACTAGAAATTACTTACGAATTACGATCAAATTTACAAAAGTAAAATGATAAAAAAAAAAAAAACAGGCTAATCTTATTAACAATGTCGAATATGTGAAGCTTGAAAAGTAATTAACAACTTTCAGTAATCGATTTACTGGAAACTAAATACAGCGAACCCAAGCGGTCAATTAATTGGGTTACCAAAAACAAGATCAAAACAATATTACAGTGAACCCAAACGATCAATTTTTTGGGTCACTAAAACAGAATCGAAACGAAGTCACGACCGATCGATTATGTCGTACAAACTATGCAAACGAGTATTCTGAACGATCGATTAATCAGAATACCTTTATCCCTGAACGATCGATTAATCAGGGTTCCCTAACCTCCTGAACGATCAATTCATCAGGATGCCTATCGACGCCCGTATGAGCCGATCGATTAATGCTCATAATGGCTGCCGAAGGACTTTCTTTCTCACTCGTTGCACCAAGCCGCGATCCGATCGATTCTCGCAAACTTGCTCTGCAACAACGAATAACATCGTGTAAGTAAATGTTCATCAAAAATACAGAACCTAAATTAAAATCAATCATCAATTTCATTCTATTATTAACTGACATTATCAATCGGAAATATCAGTATCAGAGCTTTCATTAACTTCATTTTCATTGACCTCCAAAGCGGTCACATGAATCCACGGCTTGATGCGATCGGCGGCGATGGTAGTTGGCCGCTTGTTCTCTGTATCAACAAGCCCTGGTATAGGTGCTACAACATACCGATCCCTGCCTAAGACCTTACTTACACGATATGGACCTATGAAGGAAGCCATCAACTTTTTGCTCTGTCCGTTATTATTAAAACATGTTTTTGTAATTTTTACGAGATCCCCTTCTTTATACGTACGGGAAGGCTTCCTTCCTACGTCATATCTCTCTTTTTGTTTAACCTGTTCTTCGTCTATTTTAGTTTTAACGCTGTCACGAATTACCGTTATATCATCGGCTTCGCGAGTACTCGCTGTGGCATCGTTAAGCATGGGGTTCAATTCACTGTTCATACGAGTCCCAAACATCACCTCTGACGGTGTTCTACCAATGGTTTTCTGAACAGTGTTGTTGAGTCCCCATTGCACGCGCCCTAGATGATTGTCCCAGCTCTTTTCGCCATGTTTGATGCTCAGCGCCCTAAGAGAATCGAGAATCGTACGGTTGTACCGCTCAACCTGTCCATTGGACCTAGGGCTGGCAACTGCATTTAAGACGTGTTTGATTCCCTTATCTAGGCAAAACCGCTTAAAAGTATGAGAGGTAAAACAACTACCGCGGTCGCTCACGAGTCGGTCGGGGTTCCTAAATATACAGAAGATATCTTCTAGAGCTCTAATTACGTTCTGGGTATTAGTGTTTCTGACAGGCTTGAGGAAACAAAACTTGGTGAAGCCGTCAACTATTACAAGCAAGTGAGTAAAACCCCTACTTGACTTCACAAAGGGTCCAAGGTGGTCCACATGAAGCGTGTGGAAAGGAATCTCTACCTTCGTGATGGGGTGTAGTAACCCCTCCCGAGTGCTGTTATTGTTTTTGGCATACGCACATTCTATGCAAGCATTCACGTACTTCTTGACAAATTTGGACATTTTGGGAAACCAATATTTACCTTTTACTCTTTCTAAGGTTTTCTCAATCCCAAAATGTCCAATGTCGTCGTGATTGAATTTACATACTTGCCACCTTGCCCCCTTTGGCACTACCCACCTAACCTTCTCTTGATCCCCGTCCAGGCATCGAAATAATTTATTATCTTTAATAAGGAAATTCTGTTTAATGTAATTTAACCCTTTTTCGTCCAGATCACTTTTCAAAACGTTCATAATCCTACACAGCTCAGAATCTCCTAACTGGAGCGTGTGCAGCCAACCCTCGCTACTAATAGTCATTAAAGTCGGAAACTGATCGTCGAGGCATTCAGGTGGTTCGACCGGATTTCGAGACAGCGCGTCAGCATGACTCATTCTTATCCCAGCCCTGTACTCTATAGTACAGCTAAATTCCTGTAAAGTCAGCCACCAGCGCGCTATTCTCGGAATCAAATCTCGTTTTGAAAACGTAGAACGCAACGCACTGCAGTCCGTAATGACCTTGAACTCCTTCCCTAACAAATAAACTCTGAATTTACGAAGCGAGCAAACCATCGCTAGAGTTTCTAACTCGTAAGAATGGAAGTTCTTTTCTTCTGGGGAGGTTTGCCGACTGTAAAAAGCTACAGGGTGGAAATCCTCGGAGCCCTTCGTTCGCTGTAAAAGAATTCCGCCAATTCCTAATCTACTCGCATCAGTGTGCAGCTCCAACTCCGCGTTAGGGTCATATATAGCGAGAACTGGCCTAGTAACCAAAATCGACTTCAGCTTCTCGAATGCTTGCTCCTGATCATCGCTCCACTCCCAGCTAGAATTCTTTTTGAGAAGCTTGCTTAGTGGAAACGCTATTTGGGCAAAGTTCTGTGTGAATTTACGGAAGTAGCTGGTCAGCCCTAGAAACTGCCGGACATTATGCACGTTCTGTGGCCGGGGAAAATTGACGACGCTGGAAATCTTCCTCTCACCGGGCCTGATACCACTAGCGCTAACCTCGTAGCCTAAATAATCAACCTTATCACGTAGGAACTCGCACTTTGACAGGTTCAGAGTAAGGTTCGCCTTCTCCAGCATCTGTAAAATTTCTTCAAGACGTTCGAGACACTGAGATGGGTCTTTCCCATAAATGAGAACATCATCTATGTATGCGGTTGCCTTATTGAACCTAGCCGATCCCAGTATGCTATTTATCATCCGCTGAAAGACGGCAGGCGCATTAGCTAAGCCGAACGGCATACGATTGAATTCGTATTGGCCGTCCGGCGTAACAAATGACGTCAGATGTTTGCTCTGCTCAGAAATCGGCACCTGATGATAGCCAGAAGCAAGATCGAGGATTATGAAACAGGATTGCCCAGATAGCCGCGCGAGTTCATCCTCGATGATGGGCATTGGATACCTCTCCTTAATAGTCATTGAATTCAGCATACGATAGTCTACGCACAACCTTGAGGAGCCGTCCTTTTTACGCACGAGCAGAATAGGGCTAGCGTAATCAGACACCGATTCTCTTATCACACCGGCATCCAACATCTCACCGACCATCGTACGCACCTTCTCTCGTTCGTGATGTGACAACCTGTATGGGCGATAAACAACTGGACGCTGGCTATTGAGTTCTATGCTCATCTCAGTTGCACTGGTACAACCTAAGTCCTTCAAGGAAGAGGCGAAAGAATGCTTGTACTTCTGCAATAGCTCCATTAATGTTTTCTTGACATCTTCAGACACCCCTTCACCGATGCGAACCAGACTTTCATCGAGCTGCAAACTATCTACCGACCTTGTAGACCGCTCGTCAACAATCCGATTTACCACATCAACCATTTCAGCGCGACAAAGCACCTGTTTGGAAGAGATGCCACAAGATTCAGAGCAAGGCAGAAGTATTACGTCAATTTCCCCTTTGTTCAAACGAGAAAGTCCCCCGCTGACTATGAACTGCTCGTTAGGTTTCCCCGCTATACTGCTTCTGATAAGGATATCACCGTCGACCGCTGATTGAGTCTTCAGCCTAACGGAAGCTGGACCATAAAGAACAACAGGCCTAACCGGTGAAAACTTAAGCAGGACATCATCTTCACTGGAGAGTTCAGGACCAGGCAACTCCTTCCCAATATCGAAAAACTGCAATCTATTCTTGTCCTTATACACTAATATATGAGACTGCTCTGTGAAAGTCTGCCCCATGAGCACAGGAACCTCCAGCAAATGGTCATCTACGACTTTACATGTCACATTAGCCTCTACCCCATCGACGCTCATATTAAGACTCACATTCCCTACTGCCTGAACTACATTATTACCAAAACCTTTCATGAAAGTAGGGACGTTGTCGTGAGATAAGCCTAGTTCCTTCACTGCAGATTCCTGAATGAGAGTAACGTCACTCCCGAAATCTACAAACGCCTTGAGTTCAGAATTATTCACCTTTATTTCTTTCAAAAATTTGGCCCCGGGGTCACTACGTACGTTCGAATCTCCGTTAAGAAAATCTATCCTCATAGTTTTCTGCACTGCACTAGTTTCAGTTACTTTGTCATTAGTTTTAACATGGCACTTTTCAGACGTGTGCCCAACTTTATTACAACGCGTGCATTTCAACAGCGGCTTAGGACAGTGCAAGAAACTATGGCCCCTTTCCTTGCAATTGTAACACCCTGTGAAAATATTTGGCCTAGCACCAGATTTCGGGCCCGAGGCAGAGGTAGCGGACGCATTATCAGAATACCTATTCCTCGAGTACGAACGATCCGGATTAGATTGATTGTAATCCCTGTTACTAAGCAAGTACTGCAACAACTGATCGGGATGGGTGCAACGAAGTGCCAAAGCTCCCGATTTAAGAGTCCTATCTGTAATGCCATGTATTATGCATTCGGCTGCTCGGGTACCCACTATCTCGCATTGGTTCACTAGACTTAGCTTCTCATAATAATAAACCTCAATAGATTCATTATATTTACTCCTTCTCCTAATCATATTTTCCAAGGTCTGGCCATAATTTTGTTCGCATGGAAACGCAGCAAGCAACTTCTCCTGCCATTCTTGCCAGGTGTAAAGTATAGTACTTAAGCTTTCATACCACGTTTTGGCCAGACCTTGCAACTTTTGCATAGCAAAATGAGTAGTAGTTCTCTCATCCCACCCGTAGACCGAAGCGCACTCATTTACTTTTCTCAACCATACGTCCATTCTTTGATTTTTAGACGAGGGGTCAAAATTCGGCAATATATTTTTATGATCAATTTTCTGCAATGGCTGTAGAGTGCTTTGGTTCACGGGTGGTAATGAAAGACCATCCTTCAAGTTCTTAAGCAAGTCAAACAAGTCTCTCTTAGATAAGGAAGGGCTACGTGACCTGTCAATCCGTTCGCGACGCTGTTGCCGTTGTCTGCGTTCGTTGTGTGGCTCCGCCCGCAGCTCAGCATCCCGTTGCCGCGCTGCCTCGGAGTTGCTTCGGTGCCGGCTGCCCACCCGCTGCTCGCTGGTGGGTCGTGATGCATTGCGCTGGTGCTCGGCGGCGCGCACGTGGTCTCGTTCCCGCCGAACTTCCTCTTCCAGCATCCGCAGTCGCTCTCGTCTCAGCTCGATGTCCGGTTCCGGCCTGCGCCGGCTGGTGCTTCGACTCCGCTGGCGGCTTCGGCTCCGCGTGGCAGAGTGGGTGCCCCTTCGACTCGGCGTCGCGAGCCTGCGTCGTCCTGGCGGCTGCGACATTGCCTGAAATCTCACGTCCCCGAATTTGAGAACCTAATTTTGGAAGTCTTAACGTAGGTATATAACGTAGTAGCAAGTTAATGAAAAGAACACAAATATTAAGGGTATATAAGACCTCATTCACTAAAACATGCTTCTAAGGCATGTATAGTTTAAAAGTAAGTATGTATGAACTGGTCGCTGGCTCTGATGGACTAATTAGTATTTCATTTCATCTCATTTATTTCAATTGTATAATTCAAGTACATTTTATTACAAATGTTGTTTATTAAAGTTAAGTATTAAATTGTCAGCATTCAACTGTTATACCATCGACTAAATACATACATACAATTACGTACCTATGTTATCCCGCACAATAGGGTTCAAATGTAATAAGTATCACGATATAGAATAGAGTAATGAAATGAGTACCTTATATTGAGATGACTTTGATTATAATTTTTGTTTTCAAACTAAAAACAAAAGTTGTACGAATAAGGAACAATGCGAATTAAGATTTACTTACTTATAATTGCTGTTAATACGTGTCCTAACAACCGGTTTAAAGTAAGTAGATTGCTCCACAACTTCCTCTAGATTTGTTTTTAACCGCTCGGCTGGCTGACCGGGATGCGAACCAGATTTCGATTCAGTAGTTATTGTTCTTAAAATGTTATGCTACTAACGGGTTACGAAACGTACGGCATTTCGTAAACCATTTCAAGTTAAAAATAGCATGCGAGCGGGAAAAAAAATACAACTAGAGGGTAGATCAATCAAAAAAATTACTGCAGTAAAAGAGTGTCTGTATGTAAAATGAAAGCTTGGAAATATTAACGTTCAGCGGAATAAAAATTACATGGGAAACACATCGTTTAAAATTACTTTAGCATTCTTGTCTTTTAAACGAATTGCGATCAAATCAAACAAAGGTAACGAAACATTTTGGGCGTGTACTTACGTTTTAATTGTTCTTGTCACTTCTGAAGTATGAAAGATCTGGTGGCAGGAACTCTTCAAGCAAACTAATAACTTTTAATAGTTTTTATTAGAATTAAATTACATGAATTTGAAAATTAATTAGTCAGGATTTATTAAGCTAGTGATCTCTTCGACGATCCAAGTCAGAATGCCCCACCGGGCACCAGCTCCTGGCCAAGAAAACCACCGTTCTGGCGGCCAAATCCAGCTCTGTGATTGGCCCACGACACTCTGTCGCAAGCCAATCAGAGAACCGGCTCATACTGGCGCCAAAAATTCAGCTAATCAGGGCATGTCAGTGTTGCCATTCTTAACTAATGTAATTAAGTATCGTTTACACGAATAGAAAACTAATTAATTAAGGCATTAAATAACTGAAACCTAACAAAAGTAAACTATTCTTTATATTATAAATGGAAATATATTTATTTCTTTGTTTGCTTGCTATGCTTTACCACCTCAACATTTTGTACAAACTAATTTTTGTCCACGACTACGTCCGCGTAACTCTGTTGCTTACGTTATCTTCATACCAAATTTAATTAATTCGGAAAACAAACAAACATACTCGTACCAGTACTTTCACATCATTTAAATTTAAATTAGCTATCTGTGATTTGTATACTAGGAATTGATAATGTACTAAGAGTCTCGAATCTCACAGTCAAACTGTGAAAACAGTTTTGCAGGACGGATAAATAAATAAATAATACTATAAACATGGATAAAATACACGTAGTCGTATTGGATAGTTATGAATTAAAATAGGTAGGTTATTATAGCACCTTTAAAGGTAAGCTACCCGAGAGAAACATCGTAACATTTATCTAAAAAACCATCAAAAATTAGATATACCCTTAATAACACAACTAAATAAAATACAGAATACTACCCACGTATGTGTTCATCTGTTTATCGGTCATATGTCGTCAGTAAATGTGTTTTCAAGCGTTTAAATAAGGTTTTAAGGACATAACAATTACAAAAACACTGAGAGTGAGTTACGGAACGGCCTTTTTCTTGTTTTAATGGCGTCCTGCATCAGTGCGATTGTTTGTAAAGTCGAGAAATGGGTCTTTTTCGGTAATTATGTCTTCGGCAACGTGTGCCAAAATTACCTTCGGGATTTGTATATTTTTGGGAATTAATGAATAACAAAGTCTTAGGTTTATTCTTGATAATTATTTTAACACAAGCATCAATGTACGGTAAGCACCTTTATGGTTAAAAAAATATTGTTATAATTCTAAATGGTTTTGTTTTTGTTTCAATCGCTTACGTAGATAAAAAAGCATATTCACTCTTTCTTTGAAAACACCAATATTATAGGTTATACGATTCCATGAACGAACCAATTTCTTTTAAAATTTAAATTAAACAAAATTACAGGTGGATTTGAATTAAACTTAAACAAATCTCGCAATATGAAAACTAATAACTAAACATTATTTTTTTTTAACTCCCAAACTTAGCCACCATGTTTCCTGCCACTCTTTTCACTCGTTTCCATAAAGTAACAGCCAGGTGTAATCACCGCGGGCGGCCGGTGTCGCCGTCACGCGCGACAGGCGGCGCCGCGACAGCGACAGGCGACAGCCGTGACAGATTGAGGCGCTGCTATTGTCGCACCTTCCTTTGTCTATTTAAATGAGCATTTGTTTGGAAATGGCGCGCGTTTTTCCCGCTTTTTTGATGTTTGATTTCGGTGGTGTTGATTTGGTTTTTGTTTTTGTTTGTTTCTGGTTTAGACTGAGCAGAATGACCCTCTTCCTATATAGGAACTTGAATAGGGATTCATGTTCTAAAATCAATTAAGAAATCTTAGTCGTTAGCAAAAGGTAGTTTTGGCAACGCATTTGCAGTCTTAGGATTGCATTGCAGTCTTGTGAATACGAATGTCTATGGGTCACAGTTTCGACTTACCATCAGGTGGCCTCGTTTGTGTTCTCTATGCCATGAAAGTTCGTTCTCCCCTTTCTTTCCACCTTTTGGTTAAGTTGACCTCATCGTCGGTGTAGACCAAGTCTCTTTCCCATAACAAGATGGTATGTGCTTGTTTTAGGGAAAATTCTCCGCAGCCAGTGTAAGTGGCGAGCGTATGGCGAGAAATAAACGTTTATGTTTTGACGCGGAAGTACTTAGTACCTAATAAATAAAACGTCATATTATTTTCAGCATTACCATCATAAAAAGTTAGATTCAAAAAGATCCCAACTGTCATAAATAATCAAAATCGTAACAACAAGGAAACGGAACCGCAAAACAAAATAAACCTCACCTAAACATGGCAATTATATTTTTGACGGAGCACCCTTTAGCCTTCCAATCCTGCAACGAATTATTTTCCATCAAAACCCTAATTTGACGTTGTAAAGGGTCCGTCTGATCTTAATACCTGGCTGTCGCCTTAATTAAGGGCAAATACTTATTAATAGGGTGTTTCGGGACTTCGCTACTAATTCTAAAACGAAAAGTCAATTTGGGACGTTGCGGTCTCGCCCTGTTGTCTGCAATGTCGATGATAATATTGGATGAATTTTCTGTAGGTATAACGGTAAGAAAAGGTTCGTCACTTTTCGACTCTATTTCAATGCTTTTAAGGTCTGATTGAGTACCTATGTGAGGACAACCTCATATAAGAACTATGACATTATGTTTTTAGTACTAACCAACTGTTCGTGAAATATTGTAAAAAAAACACGTTCGGGTGACATAATAATATCAGGTTTATCAGTTCAGGATAACGGTCTCAAACATATGAAAAACTTAAAAAACCTTTTTAAATCAGAGGTTAAAATTAAAGTTTGGTTTCCATAAATTCTCGAAAAAAATACATTTTTTTCAATTCATAAATTACACTCACGTTACATTAACCTTACTAACCTGAATGAAACGTCACTTGCCTAACTCCAAAATGCTTAATATAAATATTTACCAACACATGATCTTATTGTCACAATATCCGGTCACTTCAAACGTTATTACAAACTAATATTACACCAACAAGATCCTAACAGCGTTTGATCTTCTCTGCTATAAACTGTATTGATCTAAAGTTACCGGCATATTTCTCTGGGAATTATTATGTTATTAATGCTTTATTTTCATTGGTTAATTTATATTTGTCATGATTCGTTTGTTGGCAAGTTTTCAGCCATTAATAAGTCGAAACAGTCATTATTTTAATGAACTTCTTTATACGTTTCGCAACACTAGTCAGGTAAAATTTGGCGAGCGCTTTCGTCAGCGTCGTTTGAATCACCGAAGCATAAACATGTATGTCAAAATAGAGGAAAGTGACTTCATGCTCTATATCTTCATGCTTGAATGCTCAATTTTGAAATTGAAATTGTGTCATTGTGTTTTTGCGGTTACATATTTTTAAGCCGTGTGGTTGCCGGCTTAGAATAGTGCCACTCTATGTCTTCCCGTGGAAGTCGTAAGAGGCGACTAAGGGAACAGAGGTTTGTAGTTTTGTAAGGCGATGGGCTTGCAACCTACGAGTATCAATAATATACAATGTGGTTACAGAATTTTATTAACAGCATGTTTTTAGAGTTGTTGGTAGTTCCGTAGCTCTGCTTACCCCACTCTGGGAATGAAGACGTGAAGGTATGTATGTAAGTGTGTATGTATATTTTTAATCAGAACTTTGTTAATAACGTAGAATTAAAATTGATATTGATACTATTTTCAAAGTTCCAATTTAGGAGCAGAAACACATTTTATAACCTTGTCGCGGCTATTGATATTCAAAGCACTCTTTCTTTATTACGTTACTATAATAAGGTACAAAAACGGCATCTACTTTTGATTTTGAATTTACAGTTCACAAAAGTGCTTTGTCAAAACAAACTTCATGCTGAAACTGAGGAGCCAAAATTAATTTCGGCAACGACATAGAAAGTGACAAGGTTCTAAATTTGCACACCATAATTTATTGGTGAACTGCACTCATATTAATAGACCCTGTGAGGCTAAAGAAAGCCATTTCCGAACATTGACTAAATTTACGGAATTGACGTAAGAGCTCGATGAGATGGTCTGACAGCTGCTTACTTCAATCTTTTACAGTTACGAGTATGATAACGGTAGCAATCGCCAAATGCATCTTGTCGGCTACTCAGCTCATAATACACTCTGTAGAGTCCTGACATGTCATCCACGTAAACCTTTAGTTTTTCGGCGGGTTATCACTCGCGCCATCTTTGAAACGTTGGACCGGAAATTAGGTCAGACCGGGCACTTATCTGACGGAAATGCCCTGGGCGCTCCTGCCGCCGACACCGGGATAACCAAGGAGATTAGGGTTCCAGGATTCAGATTAAGGTTTACGTTAAAAAGGGCGTTATTTTGTGGTGAAGTTTCCCGGTTCGATTCCTGGTTAGGGTAAATATTTGTAAGATGAGCGTGAGTATTTGGTTCTGATTCATATAATTACTTACTTATTTATGTTAGTATGTTTACCGTTTCCTAGTAACCCATAGTATTTGTGTAAGATCGTCCCACCGATCTGTCTGTATTTTTAGTTCATTTCTACTCGTGTCTGCTTATACCCTTAGTTGACAACAAAGTGGAGATGAGAGGATGGGTGGGTATTTTTGGGACTATTTTTGTATTATTAGTGGTGGTGGGTGGTAGAAACCGTCCCGTTCGCTACCACCATCTTACTAATTAACCTACCGTCAAGCAGGAGTGTCCAAGGCCATCCATCATTCCATCTAGGTGCTCAGGGTTGGCAACGCATGTATAGTCTTCGGGCCGTATTAATAAACCCGTCTTGGCTGAGATGCCCGTCACAAGATACGTCAAAGTAAACGTCAAACCATAGAACACTGTCATTTTTGATGCATCTCGAGACGAGCATTAGAGTTGAGATTAGTTTATTAATACGACCTTTACAATTGCAGTCTTGAGATTGCAAATGTATGGGTCTCAGATCACACTTACTATCAGGAGGCCAGCATGTTACTAGTTTGCCTTCAGCATGCCTTAAAAAACATTGCTAGTAGCCAACTAGAAAAATCCGGTACATTCCGGTTTGACCAATGGAGCATCTTTGACACGTCAAACAGCAGTGTTCGCATTGTTGTGTTCCGGTTTGGGGGTAAGACAGCCGGTGAAATAACTAGCATAGAGGCATTCTATCTTAGCCCTCAGGGTTGGCAACGCATTTGCAGTCTTAGGATTGCATTGCAGTCTTGTGAGTGCGAATGTCTATGGATCACAGTTTCCACTTACCATCAGGTGGCCTGTGTGTTCGTTTGCCTTCTCTATGCCATAAAAAAAAAAAAAAAAAAAAACGTCGCACAAATGGGACGGTAAGAAATATTTATCTACGACTGTCTGTATAGAGTGTTTCCTATACAATAGATTTTATTATAATCTGGCTTACATATATTGTTAGCACTAATTGAAGCCCGATGTAAACACTTCTATTTCATAAAGTCATAACCTGTAATACAGTAATAACCTGGGTGGGCAAGCCCTGTGGCTATTCTCTATCAAGTTCTCTATTCTACGTGGTAAAACCATATTACTTTTGTCATCTTATGGTATGGTTTTGAAATCAGCCGCCATTACTGTCAAATGAAAAAGAGCTATCATAAAGTTGACGATATGATAACATGTCAAAAGCTACATGAATTTTCCGAGTGGAATGGGATTCCAGAACAGCTGAGGTAAACCTCGAACCATGACCTAAATAAAAGAGTTAAGTGAAGACACCCGGTATGGTTAAATTTTCAGGCACTTAGGGCCCTTTTAATAAATTCATCTTGGCCGAGATGCCCGTCTCAAGATAATATGTCAAAGTAAGCGTCGAGCTATAGAACACTGACATTTTTAAAGCACCTTGAGACGAGTATCACAGTCGAGACCATGTCATTACATTTTAACTATAGATAAAAAAGATAGGTTTTATCAGTTGAATGCGTGTTTTTATGTGTCTGCATATATCTGTGCGTCTTTATCTAAAAAAAACTAAGAACTAGCGTAACTAACTATAACTTTAACGTAATGGACACTAATTCTTATTTTACAGAAGATAAGGGTTATTGATTTGTTTAGAAACATTTGATTCATAACCGGATGATCTTTGAATTAAAGTTACGTGAGCATTATTCGTGCTTTCATCTTAAAGTGTCCAACATTGGTGCCGTTACGTAACAGCACCTATAAGGTTTTATTATGATTTTCTTGTGCCCTAAATATCGATATTGACCTTACCTAAACACCGACGCGATATGGAATAGCAGCGTATGCGCCAAAATTATAACTTTAAGAGCTCCGCGAACCCCCGGATGCCGCTTGATAGTAAACAGTTTACGATTACGTATGTCCGTCTATCTGTCCGCTCGTAAACTCGAAGCAAATCTATTGCGCGAGTGCTTGGATTGATGGTGTTATTATTAGATGGAAATCAAATTAAATTGGTACTTGTAATTGAGTCTCGTGTGTAAATGATTTGATTCAATAAATAATAGTAGATTGTTTTACAAGGGACTAAAACAAGCCATAATGACACGAGATGTTTAGCCACGCGAGCGAGCGCTATAACGACAGTTTTCAGAAGTACTTAATAATTGTTTTAGTTCTTGTTACAAAACGAACTATCTCTGAGCCTACCAGGCTCATAATCATGCTAATTTATTACTTTTATTACACAATTACGTCATGAATTTAGAAAAAATAACGTACTTACCTACATTACAAAAACAAAAACAAAAAAAAGTCACATCACAAAAAGTTTTATCTTATCAGAACAGAGTAATGGCTCTTAAAAAAAACAGGTTCTCTGTTAAATCGTATTGTCACCGTAACGAGAGCTTATTTATTTGACAGCAGTGGTGTCCATGTTAAAAATATTTTATTATTATTTATTTATTAAATCAACTACAAAACTTAGAAATAAAACAAAAACCCTACAATACTGTTCAACACGATAATACGATAACACGTAACAAGATAGGCATATGGTTTTACCTAGTAGAAAAAAGGCCCAGGGTTGTATATTGTTATAAATGTTACATTCGCTTCATACACTCTTATGCTAGTCTAACCGACTTTACACCCAAACCAGCTTGTTAAATTAAAAATGTTACAGTTGCATTATAATGTTACATTACAAGTTATATAATAAGTTACAATACTATAATCAGAAACAACACCAACAAAACTCTACACTGAAATAAATACCTCTAGCACCTGACGTCTAAAGCAAGTAAACAAGAAGTCAATTTAAATGTCATTAAAACTAGATCCGGAACGAGACGGGCTCATTATCCCGGCCCGCGGGACCCCGGGATTGAGTGCGGGATTTTGAATGCCTACTACCTGTTTAATTAGAATTCGAGGGGTAATTCGCAGTTTACGGGAGGTCAGGATGTCTAGTCTGTGTCGTAGTCTTTTTATTATACCTTGTAGGGTGTGTGTGTGATTTGACCAAGGGTTTTCAAAAGGCAAAGACAAAGACAAAGGCGTTTATTGCAAGAGCACAGTAGGTATAGACAGTCTTAGTGTTACAGGACGTGCTTATGTTTTACCTATTTTAGGCATGCAATATTGAAAACAATACTATAAGTACACTGTTATAATATTATTCATTAAAAAAAACACACACTAATCATTCACCTCAATGACAACAATGTCACGTTTATGTAGGAATAAATACAGTCTTCATATAAAAGTACTACGATTAGGTATAGGAAATAAATGTAAATTTATTTATTAGGTTAAGGTATTCATTAATTATGTCATTGATTGTAAAAACTCATTAACGGAGTAAAAACATTTATCAAGAAGCCACCTTGTTATTAATTTGTTAAATTGATTTGGCGGGCATTCCTGTATATAATTTGGTCTTTTCTCGTAATTATAACCTAGATAACTACAGATTTAGTAAATAATAAAAATACATCGATGGATGCCGTAAGAGACGGCTAAGGGAATAAAGGCGTATAGTATTGTTAGGCGATGAGCTTGCAACCTGTCACTAATACACTGGTAAACATCTTAGCCTAATTGTGCAAAGTGTGGTTACAGAATTATCAACAAGTTTTTAAAGTTGTTGGTAATTCTGTAGCTCTGCCTACCCCACTCTGGGAATAAAGGCGTGAGTTTATGTATGTATGTATGTAAAAAGACATTGTGTTTTATCGGATAAGTGGCTATAGACTAGATGCATTGCGAGTTCGTCATCGTTATCGAAAATGTATAGAACTGACATAAGTTGTCGGATGGTCGCGTCGAGCACATGTCAATTCCATACACATTGTCAGTTTTCGAAAATCGATCACGAAAGCGTTAAGCATCTTGTCTAGTGCCTCAGATCGTTTTATTTCGCTTTCTATGGGCAGATACACGATAAAATAATATTGTTTTTGCCATGTTATGGTGTTGTTTTATATCAGACGCTATTAGTCTAGTAAATAGTATACACACACACACACAGACACACACACACACACACACACACACACACGCACACAAACGCGCGCGCGCGTGTGCACGCACTTTTTCTTTTTCTTTTTATACTTTACTTTTTTACTTTTATATTTTTAATTTTTAAATTTTTAACAAAATTCATAACCACCTATGGAGGAGCGGGATCTCCTGACACAGGTTTCTTGTAAACTTAATAGGAGATCTCACAATGTTTCTGTCATGTTGTTGTGATTTATAAGAATAAACAATTTTTCAATTTTTTTTTTCAATTTTAATATCGTAACGTGGACAATACGATAACATGCCATAGGTTTTACCGTTTAGAATAGAGGCTAAAGTATCTATTCACTAAATGCGATGACATTTGATCAATATACGCTTTTATTTTTGTGATTTATAAGATTTTTTGAGTTATCGAATGAGTTTACAAATTGGTAATCTACACTAATGTAATAAAGACAAAAGATTCATCTTTCTTTTCAAAGTCCTACATAAAGTTGACTTAATATATAAAAGTAAATCGATCGAGATCGATTTTCTAAGAAATATTTCCTAATTACAACAAAACATGATTTTTTATTTAAAATAAAGTATTTAATTAAGTACAAACCCACCACAATAAAATTACAAAGAAAAACTAGTACAAAACAACAAGGAACAAAGTGTCGATTTTGATATCATGCCAAATATTCATAATATATTCGCGTATTCAAAAATATTCGCAAGCACACCTCAGAACAGTACGAGTTAAACAAATAAAACTGAAAGCACGCAGCTGTAAAAATCTCCCCGGCGGTTATTTATCTGCATCAGTAAATACCCTTTAGTTACCTATTTATTAAAAGTACGATAAAGTCCGTTTGATGAGTCGTAAGTGTCACGTACCGGGTTATTGATCGAGCCAAGTGGCGACGGCAAAGAAGTTCACCATCAGTGTAAAATATGTAAAATATCGATGTTACGAGGTATTTTTGGATGGTCAAAGAGTATAATATTACGCAGACAGGCTAGGTATAATCGCGTTATTTTTAAGGTGGATATTATTTTATGCTCAGGGATCTATTCTACTCGGTAAAAGGATATTTCTTTTGACATGTTATCGTATTGTGAATGTAACGTTAGCTCTTGGACTGGAATGGAAGCCGAGTAAAAAAGATACACAGATATAATATTGGCATGTAATAAAGAAAAGAGGTCAACTAGAATTTAACTTCAGCCCACAAAACATAGTACGCCACCGCTCTGATACCAAATAGTACAACGAAATAAATCAAGATAAAGTAAAACTCATTACAGTCCAACTGCGAAAAAAGTTCAGAAAAAAAACTATTCTCTTGAAAAATTATGCAATGGTCATAATGTGTAAACCGAAAAGAGAAGTTTTGACATACCACCAGCTGGTCTGACGGTATGTTAACACTTATTCGTGCTGAGCACGGGAGTCAAAATAAGTACAGAATGTAAGAAAAGATCATACATAATTATAGCGGTAGATCGCATCAATTTTTATCAGTTAAATTGTAATTGTGCCGATACAGCTATTGAAGTATAAAAACCCTGACGCAAGTAAATTTTAACAGTAGTAATATTCTTATCCTTATTCTCAGAGAGGCACCGTCTAATTGGGTACTTACCTCCCCCCTAAATCCTCTGTCTTTGCCCACCACAACGGTTACGAGCGGAAGTGTTGCATTTCAAAGGGCATTCTTGTTACCTGTGCCCTAAAAATAGCCGCAAGCGCCGTCACTTTGATCTGCGCGGCTCTTGTGTTTTCTCAGGGCGCCTCTATCGTTCCAAACTAGTTAGAAAGGGATATCCGAGCGACAAAAATGTTGCGCTAGCCATCCTGACGAGGTGGGCGGATGCCGGCCGATCGGCGAGGCATGAGTTGTGAAGACATTTGGACGTATGCAGCTGCGATATAAAACTTGAAGCTCATGACCCTATTAGGTTAAAGAAGGGGGAATATGAAAACGACCAGGGGGCCTTATATGGCTGCGTTTATCGTGGGACAAAGTTTGGATAAGGCATTTGTCACCTTCTAACACGTTAATAAGTACGAGAGTGACGTACGGATGCTTTGTTGTTGATTAGTTATTTAATAAATAAATAAAATAAAATAAAATAATTTGTCACGCGATATAGACGCAGCCATACTAGGCCCGCAGGAGTGATATGTTACTAACCGGCAAGATTAATCAAAAAGTTTGTTATTTGTCAGTGTCAATATTGCATGTTTAAAAAAATATATGTATGATCAAAAATGTAATGTGAAAAAACGTAAGAGGAAATTAGAAGAGTGAACGTATTTCGACTAAAGTGATATGATGAATACGAATGATAGTTTGAACACTAAACATTACCTATAAGTAAGTGTTATAGTGAAATACTTGTTGGTTGCTTCACATTCTTGGACAGTAGATTTACATTAACATTCGATGAGTGAAAAATATCTTGAGATTTATAAATGTTACACGTATAAATATTATTTAGTCAAACAAATTAATCAACAACTCTTCCTAATTACAACATAAACTCGATTTCCAGGTTTTAAAATAATTGACCGTGGCAAAAGATCCGGAACCGAAATCAGCGCGCCGTCACTATCGCCGACGGACGTGCGAAAACTTACACCTTACACTAATGCAACACTAATACATTGCAACCACCAAGAACCTTTAAGGAAAACCAACAGGAATAAAAATACAAACCCACTGCTCCCTGACGATGAAGCTCTAACAGGATTAGTGAAGGAATGCAATCAATGGATGGTGAAACTAGATATAAGGCAGATGTTGTACAAATAGTACGATGTCTTGGTAGGTAAGTGTGACATACATAATGACAGGTGGACATTTGTTGAAGTCAAACTAAAATGTCAACACCGTTTTGTATTAATTTTCAATTTACAACATTAGCATCCGATTACATCCGGTGTGGTACATGGATTTTCGCAAAAAAAAACTATGGCAATGATGAAAGGTCCTCAAAGACATTATTTTCGGGACCCATCTTTGGGGCGGTCTCCTGGTGCTTGATGAATATATTTCTGTATTAAACGATAAAAATGAAAAGCTTTCTATGGGTCTCCTATGAAATCCCTAATTGTAGTTTGTCCGAATTTTAGTTTATCCTAAAGCCATATTCGCTCCTTTTTTTGTGTTGTTATAATACAACCCTAACCTAACCAAACTGCAGATATTATTGGAAAACTTCTGAAAACCAGTTAAGGGCAAATAAAAATTTGGACAAACGATGTGTTAGGACAAACAGGTTGTTAAGGATTCTGCGGGACACCCCTTGCCATTGTACTGACTCATTTTTGTAAGTACCTCTGTTTTGTGCAATTCCTAGATGTTCTTACGATAAAGAGTTTACATACGTACATACATTATAAACGTATCAACACTGACATCCATATTTCTACCACTTTAGCATCGATAAAACACATCACAATCCCTTAACAAATACAAATGCACATCAAAAAGATTCATTGCACCTCCAACCATTACTCAGGTGCACTGTTGAACAACACTGCACTGCAATAAATAACCTGCACAAACACTCAGTCCTGAGATATATCTGAAAATAACCACACGCATCAAAGGACCGTATTGCTGATTAGAGCATGTACTTTCAAACAAAGAAATTTATTTCCTAAATTTGTTTATGAGTAGGTAAATTAGGAGTTACGGAGATGTATCGTACATGCTTGAAATATTAATTTTTCTTGGCATTTGCTGCCAGTTCTGGAGGCCTCAATAACCATTTCAGTGCGTCCTTATTTTTTATTTATGTTACGCTTTACAAGTTATATCCTGTTTGAAACAATTATTCTGAATTCACCCTATCCGTGAGTCGTACCTCAAGAAAGAAAGCCTGACATACTGTAATTTATATCTTAAATTTAGTTCTAAAAATAAAGATTGAAATAAAGATTTCCATCTTTCGTCGAAAACCACCCCACGCTTGCTTTGTCCCAAATCGGAATGCGTCACATTCCTTTAAATCTTCATTTTTCAGTCTCTTATTCCATTAAGCGCCAAACCTTCTGAAAATCATACAACATTGACCCAAAATCGAGTTCCTGGTACTGAATATTCAAAACCTGCGCACGCGTTCAAATCCGTACAAAGAACACCTAAACAGGCAAAGACCAAAATATCCCATGAGTCGACAGTTGCGATGCGACATACATACACACATACCTGCTATCAGAAATAATCACAAAGGATGGGACAAAGAAACTGAATCATGCAAGGTAAGGACAGGCATGTGTGAAATGTTTTGTTGTATTTAGTTTGAATGGAGTACTAACGAGGACTGTCGCTGGGTTTGTGTGATGTTCTGACAGTTATTTTGTTTTCGCTCAGTTTTCATCGTTAACAACAGAACAGAATAAGTTTAATTGTGATGGATTTATTGGTTTGCATGGTAGGGGTGGAAATCAAAGTAAATTGGTTCAATTACTGTTATTATTCATTACAATATATCTCTTTCTTGTTTGGTACCCGTATTACTTCCAAAACAAAAAATAGCAAAAGTAGGTAACGGCTTTGTAAAATGTAGCACGTGAAATTATTTTACAAAAAATCGTATTTTCCTCAAAAAATGAACTCTTTTCAAACTCACCTCGTCAAGGTCACATGCGCTCGCGCACGCTGCGCATAAATCTCGGGAGGCGTTCAGGAACCGCGCCGGATGCACGGGGAAATATTAACCAGCGCATTAATTTACGTGAGACTGTAACGGCGAGCTTCCTTCCTCACGGCTAGAGCTGTGCATGGAGGAGGCATTGGAAAAACCCAATTCAATAAAACAATTGAAAAATAATTAACGCCAAATTCCCTTTCGCCGACCTTTTTATTGTATTTGAAACATGCTATTGAAAATTTTGAGTCGCCAAGAAAACTACATAGATAGAAGCATGTAAGTTCGTACGTAAGCATGAACACTTCTACAAAAAACGCGAGGATTATGCCTCCTACACGCCCGATACGTTATAAACACAGAATTATATTGCCACCTTCCCGGCTTAAAATCATTTCATCCGGCCCTTACGTTATAACTATAAAAATATACAACAATTCACCTGAAATTTTAAGACAAGAAACAAATGAACGTATTTTTTTAAATATACTCAAACAGTTACTACTCACTAAAGCTTACTACACAGTAAATGAATACTTAGACGACAAATCATAATAATACAAATTAGTAAATTACACATTAAAGGTAAATTGTAAATTGTACAAAAATACAATAAATTCAAATTTTTCTGAAGTCTTTTCTAATTATTAAAACGATAAGTCTCCCCCTGAATATATTTTGCTGTGCCCAACAGGGTTCATAATTGAGACATTTATTATATTTCCACCTCTGTAAACATTATGATTGCAATAAAGTATTGAGTATTGAGTAGACGATTAAAACCCGGTAAACTCGTGCATAAACACTGTCCGGTAGCTGGTGACATTCTGCACGTCACCATTCACCCTACTTCTGTCACAAGACCTGTAAATACTTATAATTTACAGCGAACCGCCCACAAAGATAATGTCAATTCCTGAGAAACGTTGACTTTGTGAATGGACTGAACGGAGCGGTTGTGTGGCGACACACTTCTTAATGAACCGGCGCTATTTTAGAGTATTGACAGTGCAATCTGTTATTGATGACTTTGTTAAGAAAGTAGCGAGAAAAAGTTAGGTAATAGTTTCACAATCAAATTGCACTGGTTCGTCTATTTTTTCGATAAAAAAGAGCAACGTTTTGGCATTTTGTTACGGAGATAGAATTGGTAAAATAATAATTATAAATTATAAAGTTTATAACCCTAAAACATAACACCGTGATTAATTATGGATAGGCTCGGCTGCTCTTACAGGTTCACTGTACGGTTACAAGTGAGCAGAAACCGAGCCTTAATTTGGTTCACTAATTTTATTATACTTGAAGCATTTATTTGTAATTCTGACTTTGAATAAATTTATTACATTTATAAGAATAATGTACTTACTTAAAATGTTGTCTTTCAAAGATGTACAAGCAAGCACTCGACATTTATTTGATAATTTTATAACTTATAAGACGTTATTATGTTTATTAAACCGAATAGAATAAAAAGCTCTAATAATACAAATTCGAACTCAATGAATGCTACGACGCGCTAGCCTAGTGGTTAGTGACCCTGCCTACGAAGCTAGAGGTCCTGGGTTCGAATCCCGGTAAGGGCAGATATTTGTGTGATGAGCGCAAAATATTTGTTCCTGAGTCATGGATGTTTTCTATGTATTTAAGTATATATTCCTCTATATAAGTATTTATATCGTTGTCTAGTACCCATAGTACAAGCCTAGAGCTTAGTTTGGGACTAGGTCAATGGGTGTGACATAGTCCCGTGATATTATCATTATATTACATTAGAACTACAATTAGTCGCCATATTTGTGCAATCTCCCGCTGCTAGAACAGCGAGCACTGTCGATCGCCGCACGCGCATCATTTAATCGATGGGACCACCCGCGCAAGTTTAATAGCGAACTGATTTTATGGATCAATCGGGGTTGGCTGTTTACAACACGGGACCAGGAAGCTGGCGGTTGCGGGTTTGATTCCTGTGAGTATGGAGGCGCGATCTTAAATAGATTTATAGTAAAAAACATTGTTTTAGATATTTGTACTTTTTCAGTATCTTCAGAGAAAAATGTCTGAAGGCCATGCTCAATGTAGTTCTGTCATAGTACTAACGCATTAGAATGATATTGTCTGATGGTTAAAAATTGTGACATACTGAACGCAAATGAAAAAATGCGACAGCTTCCAGGGAACGATCGAGAAAATAGAATGTTTAGCAATTTGACACAGATTATGGTCCTGTTTATCGATGTGGATAAGACGTCTAACACTTTCTGACTCGTATGTACGTGTGAAAGTGACAGATGCTTCGTCCACCGCGATAAAAGCGACCATAATACGGGCTTTGATGTGAAAGTATTACAACGGGTAAAATTATTTGCAAAAATCCGCTCTATTCAAGTCCTCAGGGTTGGCAACGCATTTAGTAATCAGATTTGAAATAAGTTTGGGCCTCGAAACTTATCAGGGGGCCTAATATGGCTGCGTTTATCGAGTGACAAAGTGTGGATAAAGCATCCGTCTCCTTCTGACACGTACATAAGTATGTATGTATGTATGTATGTATGTAAACTCTTTATTGTACAAACAGAAAATAACAAATCAAAAATAAACAGAAACAAAAAAGGTAAGTATGTACAAAGGCGAACTTATCCCTATAAGGGATCTCTTCCAGTTAACCTTTGAGCGATTGAGAGAAGAATAAAAACAATGGATGGCCAAACGTACAACGTATTAAAGATACAGAACATTAAAATAATAATAGCAAATAAATATGTAGGTATAATAAATATATATATTAAATAGGATAAATAAATAAATAAATAAATACATTGTATGTACAGATATATATATATATATATATATATATATTATATATATATATTATTTCTTCCTTTCATACCTTATATATATTATTTATATATGTATATATATATATATATTTATATATATATATATATAAATAATATATATAAGGTATGAAAGGAAGAAAGGACACACAGTCTTAGATCAGGAACAAGAGTCAAAGCCAGTACCTCTTCAGCCTAGATAGTATGAGAGTGACAGATGCTTTATCCACATTTGACACGCGATATAAACGCAGCCATCGCTCGCAGATCACATTTTGCGTGTAATTGCTTCATGTCTTAAGCATAGTTAATAAGGCATCCTCAATTTCCCTGCATTTACATCCATAACAGCATTTCCTACAGCAATAACACACACACGTCTATCGGTCGTAAAACGAGATTGGCAATACACGCATGTTTACTCGTATGTGTGTTTGTTTACCGAGCCGGAATCGACTCCACTTCGGAGGTGATGTTGACTCTGGTCGTGATTAAGTGGTTACAGGCGTTCCTGTAACGGGATTAGGTTTTAAAATAAGACCTAGTCAACAAGCTAGAAGTTATTGCCGTTACGAAAACATTGTTGATTGGGAAGAAACTGTATAGGCAACGTATAGGTAACTACTTTTGAGTGTTGTGCTGCTCATACTAACACGAAAAAGATGAGATATTGGGGATATAATTACTACATTTGCGTAGTTTAGAAGCTAAGTAAATGAAGATGCCTTTGTTATACAAATAAAATTGTATTTATGAAAATTAAACAATCAAAACAAAACATTACGTATCTTACAATACACCAAACTACCATGAAATTTTTGAATTGCTAATATTGTTGTTTAATTTATGAACATTTAACGTTTGTACTTCAAAAATAACTAAGAAATACACTCATTTGCTTTTAAATAGGTAGGTATTTGGTGAATGAAATGAAAATATGCACATGTACCTAAAAATACAAGTCACCTTTTTTCCAATAATGCGGAACAAAGGAAACGGCAGCGGGAGTATTTTCCAATAAGCTCCTGATGACACGGGCAGTGTTGAGGATAGGGCTTCTTGTAGAATGTCTAAAGAGCTATTTATGAAATGGTGGAAAAAATCATAAGACATGATTTATTTCTATGAAAAAGTAGGTACCTAGTCGAATGGAAACGGTATTTGTAAAATTCTGCAAGATAAATATTTTAGTTTTTAACAAAATTTGGCATAAGTCGTGTATATAATAGTCGGGCATGTGGCGTTGGTTTCAGAAAGAAGTGAAAATAGCATTTCAACCTGTATCGTTTGTTGACAAAATTTTATTTATTTATTTGTCATCATGGAGAACGCAAACGAACACACAGAACACCTTCATAGTAAGTGTGACCCATAGACAGTTGCATTCTCAAGAATACAATCTGATGACTGCAATCCTAAGACCGCAGAAGCGCTGCCAACCCTGACGACTAAGATGGACTGCCTCTAACCTAGTAATTTCACCTGTTGTATTATCCCCACAACAATGCGAACACTACTGATCCGCGGTAGGTTAAAGGTTAAGATGGTAGTAGCGATCCGGACGGACCTAACACAAACTCATACTACCACTAAGTTATTATTTAGAGAAAAGAAAAATCAGATACAGACTTATCTTATCTTCTTGATGAGGTCCTTACGGATACACTTCGACCCTATGGGATCTTTTGTGTAATTACCCCTCTTTTAGCTCTTAATCCAATGCAGCCTCCACCCCTTCCAAATAGCGGATAGTGGAGTGCAATGGCAGAGCCTTGAAATCGTTCGGTTCTGGGTAGCCACAACCGAGGATTTTCATTCTTACTCCGGCGAGGGCGTCACATTCACACAATAAGTGTTTCATTGTTTCCACCTCCTCGCCGCACATTCTACAATCTGTGTTGTCATATAGGCCCATCTTTGCTAGGAGAAGTTTAACCCCAAAGTGCCCTGTAAACACTCCGATAACGTATCGGAGTTGTCTTCTGTTGAGTTTCCAAAGTTTTTTGGTCCCGCTCTGGTCAACTCTTTCTATGAAGAGCTGACCAGATACATAATACATAAGATACAGACTTAATTAGGTTCAAAGAGATTTGTCCGAATTACTACAACAACAAAAAAAGACACTTTTATTAAAATCTGATTCCCTCATTTCTCGGTTGCGGAAATAAGGCCAGTCTGTTCGTTATATTAAAGTATTCCGCCGTGATTGCGTCTTTTGAATTAGTCTGACTATTTATATATACGCGCTTTGAACGGCGCTCGTAAATTGTCCATTTAGCCCACATTTTGTGTTTTGATGTTGCATTACAATAAAATGTTGAAGAATGTAGCCTTTTGTGCTAATAGATAACATAATATGACGCGGCTCTTGGTGATAAATAATTAGGATGAACCTTTTGTTTGTTACTGTTTAGTTCTGTCAACTTTCGGAATACATTATTGTAAGCCGATAGCAATAATGCTTTAATGAAATCAAAAAGTTTCAACAGAATCCTTTCTAGTAGACCCGTGATTGAAGTTGAGTTTTAGGGTCTCCCCAGACTTATCGACGCGGAATCGGCTTGAGCCGGTAAGAAAAAAAAATATGTCCGTGCAGTAAGAGTGAAAATGGTATCGCTCGGCTCGGCTCGGCACGGCTCGGCGTTGCGAACGGAACGACGTCGTTTTCGAACTTATTGCGTGGACATAAAACTTATTCTTGCCGGCTCAAGCCGATTCCGCGTCGATAGGTCTGGGGAGACCCTTAATTGGTTTTATAAAGCATATAACGACTATGCAAGAAACACAGTTCGTTGAATTGGTTTTTTTTTATTATTTGACTGTGACTTTTTTATGTGAATATGGAAGCAAACGAGCAAGCGAGTCACCTGATCTGAACCCGCTACACCTGAGGAATTGCAGGCGCGATGCCGGCCTTTGAGAAAAGGTTAGGCTCGTTTTTTGAAGGCGAGACTAGTCCAGTGGTTATGCGTTTGCTTGAAAGATGAACAATTCCAATATTCCTCAAGTGTATTGCCCGTGTCCAATATTGTATTCAAATATTCCAGAATAGTCTTTATGTATGTTCTTCAGAGCCATTTTACTATGACGACGCGCTGGCCTAGTTGGTAGTGACCCTGCCTACGAAGCTAGCGGTCCTGGGTTCAAATCCCGGTAAAGGCACATATTTGTGTGATGAGCGCAAATATTTTTCCCTGAGTCATGGATGTTTCTTATGTATTTAAGTATATATTTCTCTGTATAAGTATTTATATCGTTGTCTAGTACCCATAGTACAAGCCTAGAGCTTCGTTTGCCTACGAAGCTACCAGTCCTGGGTTCGATTCCGGTATGGACGAATATTTGTGTGATGAGAATGAAACTGATGAGCGCGTACCTATTTGTTTCTGATTTCTGAGTCTTAAATGTTTTCTATGTAAATAAGTGTAGGTATATTTCTCTGTGACATAATAGAAGCCTAGAGCTTAGTTTGGCCTAGGTCAATTGGTGTGAGAATGTCCCGCGATTTTATTTATATTTCCAAATTGAACTTTTATCACTTTCAACACCCCTTCCCCAAAATACTCTAATCGTACCTAATATCAATGAAAATGCCAAGTTGGCTGCATTAGTGCAATACCTGCATTCGTGGCAAGTGCAGCTGGAGTGCCAATAATTAGTGCTCCATTAAACCGCCGTGGCACTAATTGCCACGTGCGTTGGGTGATTTAATGACGGGACCACCACATTCGTTAAACACACTCAAATAATTGCAAGTTTACCTTCACAACGTAGTCTTCAGATAAGAGCAGTGTTTAAAGTCGCCATCAAAAAATCTGTGAGCATTAAGTTGAATTTAGAAGTAGTTGTACATTTTCGGTACCTATTATTTTATCGAAATGAAAGAATGAACTATTATTTGTTCTCCCGTTCGAAAGTTTCATACAGACATCACGAAATAACTCAGTTTTTTTTACAAGTCTTGTTTAAATTGTGTTACTCTTGAAAGGGCCTGTTTTTCCAGCTAGTTATTTTTATTATCGTTCCTGACGTGGAGACTGGAGACCTCGTTATGTTCTCCTAGTCACTATTTTTAATTCAATGTTATATTGAGCTTGCATTAATTGTAATGATTTTATTTGTGTTAGGTTTAAAATAATTATTTATTACTTTATTACCTTGTAATGTTACTTTTAAGTATTATTGTATTTTATAATTTGAAAAAATGACCTTCTGCTGGAGTTTCTTGCAGCACTTCTTCTCCGTGTGTTGTCCGAAGCGCTAGTAGATTCACTCCATATTACCGACATGTAAAAGAGCCCTCATGTGGCCAATTTACTGAATAAATATTTCGAATTTTGAAATTTGAATTTTATTTTATTAAAATAGACATTTGTAATGTTGTATGTTTTATAATAGAATTGACAGGAATTGCAAGTGCTGCCCGACTGTTTTGCCTCGCGAGGAATAGAGAGGAGAATGCGGAGCTGGCTGACAACCTTCGCTAGTCGGAGAAGCACCATAAGAAGACATGACATTATCTAATTACGACAAAGTTTGTGACGTACAACATTTTTATTTACTTTCCTCTCAGTTCGTTTGAAAAGAAGAGTCTTCAACTCGGGTGAAACAATCAATGCACCCTCGAACAGACATGCAATCGATCACTTTCGTCCCTTGGTTAGTAATCTACTATTTTTACTTACAACAGTAGACTGTTTCGCGATAGGAGTTTATGATCCAAATTTTCTGGCGAGATCCAGAGGTATAATATAAATGATGCAAACAAACATTTAAATCATCGACACACAGTGATAACTGTAAGCGGGTCGTTAAGAGCAATACACACGGGACTCTGTTCGAGCCGGTGTACAGTCCAGTACGAAAAGGTTTACTTTTGGTCCTTATCGGCATTGAAATAGAGTCGAAAAGTAACCAGCCTTTTCTTACGGTGACTAGGTACACAATAATACCTGGGAATCTATGGCCAGGCCACAATTTTCGTGGGCTTAGGGTGACCATACTGACTATCTTTGAAGGAACTAAAGAACAATAAAACAGTTAATTTCTGCAAGTAGTTTATTTACAGATACAAATTTCTGTCCGTAAATAAGCATTTTTCGGGTGCTTATAAAGAGTGTAAGCTTCTTTTTTTAAAGTTTATTCGAATTCGTCAAGATGTATAATAACGTGTAGGGGTAACAGAAAAACTCTTACACACTTTTACAAATTAAATTTTTAGGATACCTATTAGTGTGATATAAAAAAATTGTTACATTAATGATTAAAAACTAATTTTTTTTCTAATTTTGAATGAGGTTTTTTAGCGTTTCTTGGTTTTCGATGCTAGTACACTTACATACTTGAACTATTTTCTCAAAGACTGGCAATGCATCTATGATTAATCTTTTGATGTTGCGGACTTATTTTCCAATGTGTGACTTTCTAGCTCTGCTATCTCCTCTAGCATAAAACCACGTGTTTTTTAATGTAATCACCTTTTATTATAGCAAGTTGAGATGGTCACCCCACACATTGGCACGTCCCCTGGCGCTCCGCCAAGCTGCCCGATATTTGCTTATAATTCGGAATCAATATGCCAGCACACGTGCGTACGCTATTTAGCGCTAAACGCTGTAATCACGACTCTAATTCAGCTCGAATGCGCCAGTGGACGGCACAAGGGCTTTACGTGCGTGACATAAGGCCAAAGCCAGACCAATACCGCTTGATGGCCTATGCATTGCTTTATAATAAAACTATTGCTCGGAACTATTAATCGCGTAGAAAATAAAAAAATACCTCGATCTGTCAACTCTGTTACAACAGTAGTCACGAGAAGACTGAAGTGGAGGGTGCGAGTTTTTCGAGATACCCGTACTCGGTATGGTTTTTCTTTATTCGGAATGTCATCATACCGACACACAACACTCACAATATCAGACAACTAATTCGAAGACATACTCGTACTTCCTCGCTTGCACTTACTGATGACTGGATTTCATGTAGTCGATAGCCTATACCCATCTACTATGATATCTTTTGATATTGTTGCGTTCCGTTGCTTTTTGATCATAGTTGATGGACTTACAGTGCGACCGCATCGCCTGCTTACCTTACTATATATGACTCCGTCTTTTGTTATCGCAATGACACCGTGTTTTACGCAGCAGTGAGGTCGCACCTTTATGGTAAAAGATAAGATAAAAGATATTTATTCAGTAAGTAGGCCGCACGGGCGCTTTTACACGTCAAGAATCTACCAGCACTTCCCAAGAGGAGACCACTGCCGAGAAGAAACGCCGCAAGAAACTCAGCAGTCAGTCGTTTTTTAACCATACTACAATGATTTTTTAATTTTAATTTTTTATGTCATAGAGATGACAAACGAGCACACAGGCCACCTGATGGTAAGTGGAAACTGTGACCCATAGACATACACAACACAACAATGATACTACTTAGTCTAGCATTATACAGGGTGTTCGGCACATGGACCGTCAATTTTTTTTAGGATATTGTTGGGGTTATTTGTTATCTTTTCACCCTTGGACTTAGGGTCATAAGGGTCACGGTTTTGGAGATATGATTTCATAAATGTTTTTTCTCAAATTTTCCAAAATTCCTCCTTTAAACGTTAGTAACTTTTTTATTAATGCGTGTTACAGAAAAATATGTTATATTTAAAACTTGTTAATACATGCTAGTTCAAATACTAATATTCTTTATTGTAATTGATAGTCTCAAAGGGACGTACGAGGTTTTTATTTTCACAAATTTACTGTTTGTGTGAAAAAAAACAACTTCAAAATTCAATTATTAAAAACCTAAATACAATTTTGGGGTTAATTTTATTTTAAAAACTTCTCTAGCTAATTTTACGCTTTAGATATTAACCCTACAATGCATACAGTGACAGATATGTCACAACCAGTTTAATCGTTAGTAGTTAAAAATAATGTAAAGGCAGCGACATCTTTTTTGTATAAAAGCAAACCTAGAGGGCACTATATAAGTGTAACACAGTAACAATCCACTAGATGGCATTGTACTTGAAATTACCAAGGGATTTATACAAAATGTTGCTGTTCTCCGTGAACAATGGATTTATTTCATTTACATATTGCAATAAAAAAAATATATATAATCAAAAATCGAAGAAAAAAATATTTTTATGTGTGAAAATCTTTGCGTAAGTATGCTGTAAATATTATATACTGTCAATGATAATCTATACGCCTATACACAGTTTTTTCCAAACGTTCCAGATCTGTCACACCATGCATCGACGGCGTGTCCAAACGTTCCATATATGTCACTGCATGCAGTAATTTTATGGATTTTTCATAGTACATGAAATATTTTACTGTCACATAATGTGAAAAATGTGAAAATACTAAGAGAAATTTGTTCATACAAATACAACAATTATTTCTAAAAGTTTAGAGTGTAATGAAGTATAAATTAAGAAATTGTTCCATAATAATACGATAATGTAACCCAAACCTTATATCATGGTGTGCCATAAAACGGTTTATTTACATATCATGCGAGAAATACTAATAAAAATGGTTTAAATAATGGAAACTAATACTATTTCTCTAAGTTAAGAGTCTACAGAAGTTTAAATTAAAAATCGAATTCATAATTAAATATCAGTGTAACCGACACCTAATTGCATGGTGTACCACATATGGAACGGATTAAAAAAAGTTAATTTCTCCTGAAATATTACTTATATATTTTTTTCATTATTTTTTCTCTTAACTAAGCCCTAAATAAAACAAAAGTAGTTGAGGTAAATTATAATAAGTAGTTATTCTAATAGTTTTCCAATCAGATGCCTCGCCATTTCGTTTCCTGCTGCCGTAACCCATAATGTAAATAACGTTTTTTGCGAACTTAAGTAACAATTTCACCACCAAACGATGATTAATCAATGTTAATCGACTGTTAGTTCATACATTTTGACAGCTGTTAACGCTCTAATCGTCTGTTAAGTGGTTAACATCGTTTGGTGAAATTGGTACTAAAGGTTGTATTAGGTGGTCCGTTAAAAAAAAAACATGAAGATCAGATCAACAATACTCAAGTTATTGTCGAAATACATACAAACATGCCGACTCTTCGATCTCACTTCATTTAGTAGATAGGGTTTGGAGATTGTTTGAGAGACGGAAAAATATATTAAGATATTGTATAAAGGATGGGATCCTGCCGATTGGCCAAATTTTCATTTTCCAAAAATCATTTTGTACTATTTTTGTGTCATATCCGGTACGTACTCGTATATCGAAACAGATTTGTACGTATATTAGGTTAGGTTACACATGTGACTACATAAAAAATAAATCAATTACGAAGGGAAACAACATTTTGGAAAATGAAAATTTGGGAAATGATGCATTTGACCGAACATATTTTGGCCACACGGTTTGACCCATAAGCCTGCGTTTCCACCAGAGCTGTGCGAGGCAGCTAAGCGGCCGAGACCAAGCTCACTGGCGTACTATTAGAGGCCTATGCCCAGCAGTGGACTGATGTGGGCTGATGATGATGATGTATGTACACCAGGAATAATCATCACGTATGGCACTCGTCCTGCATGGATGAAAAGTAGATGTCCAGGTGTTTCAGCCAGTTCAAATATTATATCTAACACGCTCTTATAACTGTAAGAAATAAGGACATGTTGATATTATTGCCGGTAATTGAACTTCATCATAATTATTATCAACCCAAAGACGTCCAACCAAAGAGGTCTACCCCAAGTATCTTCAGGACTAAGGCTAGGTTTCCACCAGAGTTGGGCAAGGCAGCTAAGCGGCGTTGTGAGCAACAATTCACCAATAGGATAGTGAAGCTAGTAAAACAATACATTATTGCCTAGGCAGTGAAGCAGGCAATTGCGGGCCGAGGATTGGTTTAAGCGGACGAGCTTGCGAGTCCGTTTAAAAATACGAGGCCCGCAATTGCCGTACCTGCCGAGGCATATATAGTGCTTTTCTCAAAAATCGTAAGAAAAAAATTGTGTTGGAGTAAAGTAAACAAGCAAGCTTCACATAACAAAAAACTATTACTCTTTACCGCCTTTATGTTTATGACAAGGAGAAACGCAAGCTTTTTTTTAATAGTACTCAAGCTATTCGAGACACAGATAAAAAAGTTATGTTCCGAACAAAATTTGGATGTATAAGACTTGTGCCCTCATTTTATTAAGGCCGTTTTCACTTTTTAAAAAGTACTAGATAGTAATGAAATTTGTATGCAACATTGCGTGCTTGTGTAGCGAGCACGCAATGTTTTTTTTTTAATTTGAGATCTGTCAGTAAACTATGTACTTCGCATCCCAATATATAGATAGTAATGTCAACTTTTCCTGTCATTTTTGAGAAAAATCCTATTGGTGGATCTTTCCTCGCAACGCCGCTTAGCTGCCTTGCACAGCTCTGATGGAAACGCAGCCTAAAGGATAGTTACTAAGGTTGTAACGAGTTGCATCCGATCGACGAAGATTTTCTATACATGTTGCTATAGCGTAAATTGACTTCAGAGAGCAAGATGACGAAATAATGGTTCCGATAGAGCGGGTTCTATTCCCAGCTCGTCACACCTGTCGCGGCGAGATTGCCCGTGAGTATTTCGTATTGTTAGCATTGTGTTAGATGCCAAGAGCTCCCTATTACCTCCATTATGTATGGGTTTTGGGGACCAAGGCGCTGATTAACAGTAGACTATTTTAAAATAGCGAATAGTTTCATTTTAACATAATTCGGTGTCTATCGACGATATTGAAATTTGTCAAAAAAGGAAAAAGGTTTGTTCAGTTAATATTTAAGAATTCTTTAATATTCAATTGCTTTGTTTATTTATTTTGTAAATGTAAATAATCAGTCAAGTTATCTTTGCTGGCACATATCAGCAATTTTCAAATATTTCACCGGTTGGTTAATAAGTTTTGAAAAAAATTTATTGACAAGATCGTAAATCAATGCGTTTTTATTACAGTATTAAAATGCTTGAATCTTTGAATATTTACAGTGATAAATAATAAATACGCGGTCTTTTGTATCGCGGCGGTTTTGGTCAACAATGGTCTTCTCTTGGAAAGTGCTGGTAGACTCAGACAATGTGGAAGCGCCTACAGGTCCTAATTACATAATCATCATATTTTAATTATTTTATCGGAAGGTCTAGAGTGGGACCTGGAATTTTGAGTTAATTGGCATAAACAGCAGATTTTTTCATTACTACAGTCAAACCCGAAGCTGTACATTTTAAAATTTTGTCACAGTAACGCATTATAATAAGTGTGTGGATTTAGTATACCAATAGTTCCATCAATACTCTAAAATGTATGGCTATTTCTGAGTTTGACCGAAAGAGTACTAATATAGAAATGGAAACGTTACTCTGTTTGGTTGTTACACCTTCACAGCTAAAGTGCTAAATTTATTTGAATGGAATTTCGTATGGAGGTAGCATTAACCCCGAGTAAGGACGTTTATTTCGAAAAAAAATGCAGTTTACTAGGGAATACTGATACGGATACGATACGGAGTCACGAACAACAGCTAGTTTAAAAGTGTGTAGTGTGTGTATATGTGATATCTTGTGTTGAGTGTTGTGTTGTATTGTGAGATCATTGTTTCGTTGATCCATTCAATCCCTCTCTTGTATATGGCTTCCCAACGCCGCGTAAGTGTCGTTAAAGAAATAAGTGTATTTTTCAACAGTGCAGTGGTATTATTTAATTCGCTCAACTGACGGTTATCTCACTGTACGATAAAAATAATCTCAGACATATAGGTAAATACATACGTGTACGTGCACGTACGATCACAACACGGTAATCTAGTGAAGGCAATAAACCTTGTTCTAAATACTACAACAATGCTGAAAAACTTGCAACAAATGGACGGAAACTGCGGGCCACCTCGTTTATAGGGGACGGTACGACATTTAAAAAAACATTACAGAATTAGATAGGTTTAGATAGGTATTATTATCAACAAAAAACTAACACCCGTATTCACAAACGTCACTATGAGGTCTCACAGTGCTCACGAACGCACAGGGTGGTTCAAATCGTGTCAGAAACAAAAGGTCAGTCAAACAGGACCAATCACAAAGCTGTATTGAACGCAGTGCGTTTATTCAGTGAAGGATCCCTTAAGTATTGTTTGTGAATACGGGTGTAACTGAGTGTAACTACATTTTACGTTCTAACTATCAAAGGGGATTGGGTAAAAGTGTTGCCATTTGTAAAAGTCATAAATTTTCAAGGTGAGCGGCCATTAGTAAAAGTGGTAAATTGTGATAGAATAATTCAAAATAAACATGACGTTTTGTTTTGTAATGTAATACTCTTAAGTGCATCGGAGCCGAGATATTTAATATTCTTACCTGGGCATACTTTTAGTACCAAAAAATGTACTGATTGAGTAAAAAAATCAAAAACCAACCTTCTTCTTCTCTTTTTATTTGCGGTCCACTGCGGTGTTCCGCAGTAATTTCGGCAATGTCGTTAAAGCCGAACCTCCTTGAATCGGCCATTTTCCCTCCGCGAAGGTAACAGCCAAAGACGTTGTTCACGAGAAGTGTTAAGGGCCGGCAGCGCATTTGCTTTTTCTCTTGTGTTGCGGATGTTAGGGCACGGTGATCACCTGTTGATGATGATATCTTGATCACTTACGGTTAGGGGTCCTGATTGAAGATCTTTTTCTCTAGGAACCTGGTTTTTTTCGCAAGACCACTAAAGACTTGTATAATAATATTTGATCTTATTCAAACTTTAACAGTATTGTTGTTTGATTACTTTTTGTTTATGACTTTTATTTTGTACCAAAAGTTTGTTTTAACCAAAAAAAATATTTTCATTTTCATTTTAACTTTGATCCTTAGTATTGACATTGTGTCTTTGACATATATTCCAAATTTGATTTTAAAATGTGTTTCACGTATAGTTAACGTATTCATGGTAATTATTATAGTTGTTCGTCTTTCCATAGCGTGTGTGAATGATAATTATAATTATGATAACACCAACACTAATATTAAGGCATGTTACTAACACTCGTATTGATGTTGTTACTCGAAATAAATATGTTGATTGATTGATTGCAACATTATTCTCGATATGTTTGCTCTTGTATTCATAAATGCTACCACGATCTTCTAATCATAGCGAAAATCCAAAATGTCCGACACGATCACAATAATCGTAACGTATAAAGTCTCCCGCGCAGATCAATTGAGAGCGTGCCAAAAGATTAGGGATCTATCGGTGCGCGTGGGCGGAATGGATCGCTAAAAAACTCCGCGGGACTCAACTACGAATATTCAGAAATAATACCGATAAAGTGGTTAGGAGGGCGTTGCTCCGGTATTAGTGATGAACGCGGTGTTATAAATTTATTCTTTTTTTTTATTATAATCAACTATTTGGATATTTTAGCCGATGCGTCAACCTTTGGATTCAATGATGATTTTGATCATGTTTTTTTTGAAAAAGAATAATTTTTCATACATTTACGCAACAGCGCACTGCAACATGGCTAGGCCTTTATTCTGCTTGGTAAAACCATATTGCTTTTGCCATTGTTATCGTATCTTCATCGTTACGATAGCTCTTATTTACTTGCAGTATTTAATTGGTAGCCAACTTATATTTGCCCACCCACCCAGTAGAATGAGACCCTGGCTAGATAGTTTGAAAATACTATACTTAGAGACCTATGTTAATACTTAGAAAAAAGTTTATTCATAAAAAAGATTTTTGGAATTTGTTGTAAAATTAAAACACGTTGCACATTTCGAACAAACCTGCACGTTCAGGTAGCTAAGTGTGCCAGAGATTTGTGTAAAATAAAATAAGTACTCAAATACTTAAAAAGAAAACATCTACAAAATATTCGGTGGCTATCTTTTTATTACTATAATATAGTGACCGTATTTAAAAATAATTCAAAACATTGTAAAGGAAACCGCTTAATACAGCTGTAATCTCCTATTTCCTGACAACAAGTTTTTTTTTCTGAGTTCTTACGAAAGTGTTAATTGTTATTAGATCAAAAATGTCTAGTAATTCATCAAAAATGTGTTAATGTTTTATTATATTTGTGCATGTAGCGACCTACAGACTCTTTAGTTTAGGTTCAAGAAGTAATAAATGGTTAGAACATGTAAAACACAATTTTCTGGTAAAATCTTCTGTTTTCTCTTAAATTGCGTTGGCCGATCTGTTATAATTATGAGACGTAGACGACGAAATAATTTAAAATAAACTCACAAAATATTGCAATTTCCAACGATTTATTTAACCGCCATAAAGCATAATCCCACCGATACCTCAGCGGTCGTTTTAAATTTAAAATTCACGCAACGTCGTCATATTAATTACTTTTCACCCAATTTCGCGGACTGTCAAACAGACTAACAAGTCAAAAGAGTTGGATACGTGGGCTGAATCAAGTATTACCTTTGCTACAAAAAATACGTTCATCAGAAAAATAAAATGTGCCACCCATCCACAACTGTGTTTGTTGGTGCTTGCAAAATTAAATGCGAAGGAAAACTTTCGGTGAACAGTAAAGTTTTCGAGTGTCGTCCGTTTTCCTCGTTCGAATTTTGAAATCATGTGCTGGCGAGATGTTTACATTTTTTTGTTTTTTAATTCGTATAGACGTAGGTAAATGTCCGTTGCTCCACGGCCATTCGTTATGCGTCGTTCTATTTTCAATTTCGAATCCGTTCGGAACGCTTATGGCACCGGAAATGATTGGATAGTGAAACTTACCGGTGTGTTTATTTTTAATTCGTTTTGTTGCCAGTTTTAAACAAGGTAATTTATTATCGTGTTGTCAGATATCAAAATATTCAATAAAATAACAAATGAAACATGTTTCTAAATATTTGTGTTAAACACCTGTGATAACAAAGGCACAATATTTTTTCTCACGACGTCTTTAATCAGTTTGTTAGTGTCGAAACAAACAGTTGAGCTAAATGCGACGGGAGGGCATCTTTAGCAATTTCCTTACTTAATGGCACATTGTAAAATAAATTCACTTTATCATTGAAAAAATCACGATGAAAAAACTTGCTTATTGTAGAAATAATAGCAATAAGTTAATAATATATTTCACTTATAGATTGAAAAAACTACTTAACCCAGGGGTGTTATTCTCAAAAACAACGGACGGGCGGACGAACGCGTGAAATCGCAGCGGCGAGTTAAGGTAGTCCCGTCAGAGAGTACAAAACACATTTTAACGCGTGCATTTTCAGTTACGCATGCATTTTCATTCGATCCATCGGCAAAAACTATGATACTAAATTGAAAATGCACGTGCTAAAATATGTTTTGTTCGCACTGACGAGACTACTTAAACTCGCCGCTTGGACATTCGCTCGTCCGTCCGTCCGTCGTTGTTCAGAGAATCACTACCCAGCTCCCTGCGGGCCCCTAAACCTGGAACGCAATAATCTCGTAATCTGGCGACGTCGCGCGCACTGCGACATCTAAACGAGATCGCTTGTCCGTCAACCTGCTAGCGTCTTAACTACGTGGTTATTCCACCTGACGGGGGATATTTTTGTTCAAGAAATAGTTTTTATAATTTGTAGCCTTTTTTTTCAAACTTATGAAGTTTACGATATTTTGTTACTGGTAACATCAGTTTAAGAAGCTTTGGCATACGTGTTTTTTGTTTTAAGTTGTAGTTTTCACCAACAAAAGTCAAATAATACAAATAATTAACAATTCCTTGTTGCTGTTTGCTCGCTAGTCTTATTTTGACAGCTATTATTTATCATAAGAAAAAGCGAAAGAAATTTTTCAAGATCGTAGCAATTGGAAAGAAGTGGTCTTTGCCTACCCCTCTGGGAAACAGGCATGATTTAATGTATGTATGTATGGTACTTATCATTAAAAAAAAATTAAGGCTAGAAACCCTGTTTGGTAAATCTATTCTCATCGTTAACTGGTGACCGGTGATTTAATACTTTAAATAATAACTCATATCCTTAGACACATTGGTTAAATGATTTAGAGTACCTACGATTAGAGTGGCAAGCAATAACCGCGCGCGCGCACTAAATCATGCGGCACACCTGCGCGGGAGACTACATAATGTACCGGCGTTTTAACGATCATTCCACTATATAAAACTACAAACAAAATAACCTAACTCGAAAATAACCGTCACTCTAAATTGAATCTTGAAAACAGCGCCATCTAGTTTTATTTTTCAAAGTGATAATTGGAGTTCGGTTTTTATTGAGGAGGGAATGAAAGGAAATATTTAAATTGATCCTCTTTGAACTTTTTAAAATGGCGGTATTAACGTCAAATAACTTTGTTGTCCGGGTTTATGGAATGAGAGTCCCATTTACTTTGACCCTGGTATTATTTTGGGTAGCTAAACTGCCAACGACACTAAAGAAAAGCTAGCTACTCACGAGTGAGGGTTTAAATCTGTTAAAAAGATAAAAAAAGATAAAAGACATTTATTCAGTAAGTAGGCCGTACGGGCACTTTTACACGCCAAGAATCTACCAGCGCTTCTTAAGAGGAGACACTGCTGAGAAGAAACGCCGCAAGAAACTCATAGCAGTCAGTCATTTTTTAAACATAATTTACAATGGTACTACTTAATCTAGCATTATATAAAGCAATAAATACTAAATTCAATATAATATCAAATAACATGCGTAGATCAGCAGGAAAACATGACAAAAATCTTACAAAAAATCTCATGTTAATATTTAAATCGCGTCACATCTTATACACTTATAAATCCAAAATTTCCAAGCATCGAAATAATGTAAGGATATTTTTAATGTTACGCAACATAGGCATCTTTGAGTCGTAGAGTTGTGGAAAAGAGCCCGCCACAGCCTAACCTTTAACCTATTTTTAATATTTAGACATTTTAAGGCAAGCTTGACTGTTTCAAAATCTTTATGCCGGACCAACAAATCATCCGACTGTTATAAAGGATTTAAGTCGCAGACTTATTTATTTAAAGCTGCTTTGTAAAGCCATGCTATTGTGATAATTTATTTTAACTTGACATTTGGACATATTTTACAAATTTAGAAGCTATTTAGATATTTAGCTGCATTTTACTGACTTGGTCCCCTCTTATACAACTGATTTTGGCACTAAAAAACTTATTTACGTAAATCCATAGCTCGCGGCCATTACTGGGAGTTTAAAAAGGGAATAAAAACGAACGCTATTCGTTCAAATTAGGAATGCATGGCCACGAATAGAAGTCAGGTATAAGGCATAAATCGCGGGAGCCGTTACCCACATTCCCGTCTAAATTTAACCGCGTTCCAAATTTAAAAACGGCTTTGTTCATTATGTTGCAGTGTTTTAGTTGCACCTTGTTTGTGCGTCTTTGGAGCCAGGCAACAAAGTTCGCTTGTTAATGATTTAAAATTAGAATTTGTATTTCAAATTTAAGAACAATGGCCGATATACGAAACATTTGAAACTTTTTTCTTTACGCTGAAGTAGTAACTAAGCGGTAATTGTTTGTTTAATGTTATAGTAACTTTAATTTAGGTCAAGTATTTGATTCAAAAGCTAAATAAATACACCAAATCACGCCTGTTTCCCAGAGGGGTAGGCAGAGACCACTTCTTTCCACTTGCTACGATCTTGACAAATTTCTTTCGCTTCTTCCACATTCATACATCGAGTCATGCACGCACGTCGGTTTCGGGTACTTAAGATTCGGCCCTTTTCCAGTATTTCTCCGATTTGACTCGAAAAAGTACGCCTAGGGCGGCCCCTTCCGACCCCACTCACTTTCGATCTGTATATCTCTTTTGTCAATCTTCTTTCATCCATCCTTTCCAAATGACCGAACCATCGAAGCATGCCTTTTTCAATCTTAGTCACTACATCTTCTACAACTTAATGCTTAAATGCATATGTTATATTAAGTTAAGTATGTTAATTTGTTGTTGGTAGGGCTGAGCTGTAGGCTACTACCGGGGTCCATAGGTGGCGGATAATGGAACGGCTTGGAGATATCCTTGCTAGCTGCTTATGCAGTCCCCGATCATTCAGCGGCAGAGTTTTGAGGGTATGGTGGGAATCTCCAGGGAAGGGATTACCCTATAAAATGCCATAAAAGACCCAATGATAGCTTTGTGACATGGCGAGTAAGTGCCGCCAGTAAATAAGCACTCCCCTGTGCACGGGAAGCTGCGTGTGCAGTAGGCTCGTAGGTGGTGGTCGTGTGGACTGGAACAGCTGTGGGTCATCATCGTAGCTACGGTTACGAACAGCGATGTGGAAGGCAAAGGGAAAACCACCACATAAAGTTTCCCAGGAAATTTATAATGGCAGGACACAAATATACTACGGCCCTCAGTCCCCGGCAGACCTTAGATGGTCAGAGGGTGCTAAGAATCCCCGGGTGTGATATGAAGATTGCAACATGGAATGTGCGGAGCATGTTCAAATTAGAAAAACAAAGGAACGTGGAGCAGGAAATGAAAAGACTCAACATCGACATATTAGGGATAAGTGAGTCAAGATTTAAGGGCAGTGGTATAGAAGACCTTGGAGATACAATTATATATTATAGTGGCAAGGATGATAGAGAACACATGCATGGGATGCTGTCATGATAAAGAAGAACCTCAAATCAGCTGTTGTGAACTTTCTGCCAGTATCGGAACGCGTAATGCTTCTACAATTAAGAGCCAAGCCGATAAACGTCAACATTTTGCAAGTTTACGCACCAACTTCTGATCATAGTGATAGTATAGTTGACAAATTCTACGAAGAAATCAGACAAACTATGACTAAGCTGAAGAAACATGAGTGTAACATCGTTTTGGGTGACTTCAATGCAAAGGTAGGCACAGGAACGGTCCCAGACATTGTGGGTAGTTTTGGCTTGGGGACGAGGAATGACCGCGGAGACCGCCTTATACAGTTCTGCCAAGAGGAACAGCTGGTAATAACAAATACGTTTTATAAGCTACCACCACGTCGACTTTATATATGGAGATCGCCAGCTGATTCACCTACACATATAGTCAGAAACCAAATAGACTACATTTTGGTCGGGAAAAGATTTCGTAATAGCTTTAAATCTGTGAAGACCTATCCCGGGGCAGATGTGGGTTCAGACCATAATCCTGTAATAGCAGGAGTATCTATCAGGCTCAAGAAACTAACCCCACCCAAGAAAAAGCCGGGCATCGATGTCGCCAGACTTCGAGACAATGGTATCAGGGTAGAATTTCATAAGCAACTAAACGAAAATGTGCATAAGTTACAGACGCAAGAAGCACAATTGCCAGTGGATCCTTGTAGAACTTGGGAGAGTTTCAAAAACGTTCTGGTTGAAACATCGAAGGAACTTCTGGCACCATTACCATCATTAAAAAAGAAGGACTGGATCACGGATGACATATATAATTTAATGGCAAGGAGACAACAAGTAAAGGGTTTGGATGATGATAAATACAAAGAGTTACAGGTAGAGATAAGCCAAAAATGTATAATAGCTAAAGAGAACTGGGCATGCGACATGTGTTCCGAAATTGAGACGTTGGAGGAGAAACACGATTACTTCAATTTGTATAGAAAGGTGAAAGACTTAGTGGGACTCAAGAAGCAAATTAGTCCTCATATACTGATTGATGATGCTGGAACCGTGTTGATGACCATCCAGGATAAGCTAAAGTTGTGGGAAGAGTACATAGAAAAGTTGTTTAATGACACGCGAATAGATGTCTTGCAGGAACCACCTGAATTCACTGGTCCCACCATTACGAAAAATGAAATCAGTTATGCGATTAAACTAGCGAAACCTCGTAAGGCAGTTGGTCCAGATGGGATTCCATCGGAGGTAGTTAAACAGCTAAACTACGAAAGCTTAGACATTCTCTTGCAACTTTTTAATGGAATCTATGACACTGGATACATTCCAAACGATTGGCTAAAATCTACTTTTGTGACTCTTCCTAAAGTCAGCAATGCAAAGAAGTGTAAGGATTTCCGAACAATATCTTTGATGAGCCATGTGTTGAAAATCTTCCTCAAAATTATTCACTCGAGGATACATAATAAGATAGAAGACCAAATCAAAGATACGCAGTTTGGCTTTAGAAATGGTTTTGGAACGCGAGACGCACTTTTTGGCTACCAAGTACTAATGCAACGTTGCTGGGACATAAATCAATCTGTTTACATCTGCTTTATTGACTATGAGAAGGCTTTCGACCGTGTACAACATCACAAACTCATAGAAATTCTCCAAAACATTGGCCTGGATTCAAAAGATCTACGAATCATCCGCAATCTGTATTGGCAGCAGTCTGCAAATGTAAGAGTGGAACAGTCGGTATCGGACAATGTTGACATCCTAAGAGGCGTACGGCAGGGATGTATTCTTTCGCCACTCCTCTTTAACATATATGCTGAAACTATCTTTATCGAAGCACTGGAGGACGCATTAGAAGGAATACTGATTAACGGAGAACCATTGAACAATATACGTTACGCTGATGACACCATACTTTTGGCCGCCACGCTGGAAGACCTGCAATGCCTTGTAGACCGTGTGGAATCGATCAGCTCAGCCTATGGTCTTAGCGTTAACATTAAGAAGACGAAGTTCATGGTAGTTGGACGTAAACCACTCACAGACGCCACTTTATATGTGAAAGGTCAGCCGCTCGAAAGGGTGCAATCGTACAAATACCTCGGATGCTATGTCAATAGTCAAGCGGATCACAGTGTGGAGGTCAAATGCCGCATAGAGCAGGCACGAAACACGTTTATGAAAATGAGTGGTCTTCTCTGCAACAGGTCCCTGAGGATGCAAACTCGGGTGAGATTAGCACGATGCTACGTATTTTCTGTCCTTCTATATGGTGTCGAGGCCTGGACTTAGACAGAAGCTATGACCAAAAGGATACAAGCTTTTGAGATGTGGGTATTATCGACGCATGCTGAAAATATCGTGGACAGAGAAGGTGCGAAATGACACCGTCTTGCAAAGGATAAATAAGGATCTTGAGATTGTAAAGACCATAAAAAAGCGAAAACTACAGTATCTTGGTCACATAATGAGAAATGATAAGTATCGACTACTGCAACTAATAATTCAGGGAAAAGTTCAAGGACGCCGATCACCAGGCAGACGAAAGATATCTTGGCTTAAAAACCTCAGACAGTGGTTCGGAATGAGCACGAGGTCTTTATTCAGAGCGGCAGTAGACAGGGTGAAGATAGCCATTATGATCGCCGACCTCCGGTAGGAGATGGCACTAACAGAAGAAGATGTTAATTTGCAAAAAAGATCATATCAGTAAGTATATTTAAAAGCTCTTAAATGCTTTTTAGCGTCATGTGGCTTGTATGCTCGTTTGCCTTCTTCCATGACATTTTTGTTTATTTTTTTAGAATGTACCCAGGTAATGTTTATATTTTTCAGTTAATATTATATTGTCAAAACAATCCAGTTTCCTTTATACTAAAATTCCTGCCGTTACATTAACACCTTTATTTACACCATAAATAAGGCTCATTAAATTTATCGCGGTGCTAGAAGCGTGTTTATCGCGTTTATCCAGCTTTACGCGCCAGGTGCTATTGAGGTGTTTTAATGGTCGTATACCGGCGTTCGTGGAATTCGCGTGTGATGGTAATTTGGGTTTATTGGTTTTATAGAAGCTGTTTTAAACAACGTTAAGGTAAATACGTGTACATAATCACAACGACGATATACATATAATGTTATGTTTCCGTTGGTAACTTTATACGATTTTTTATATTTTTTGATCCCATTATCCAGCGCTTTGAGGAGCTATGTTCTTTCTACTTACTTAATAATAAAACCAAAAACCAATTACCTTGCTACATACTAGGCCAAAAACATACATTTCCCTTTGGGTTTACTACAGTTAAGTAGTATTAAGTTTTAAGACCGTTCATTTAAGTTTCAGGGTTACCAACGCATTTACTTGCAGTCTCGAGATTGTTATCGTAAGATTACATTCTTCATTCTCCATTCTTAAGATGGCAAAAATTTTCGGGCTTCAGTAAGAGCTAGTTTCCCTTCTCCATGGCACAAAAACTATCGTAAAACCAACTAATCTTCCTAGAATATACAAGTACAATCTTATTGCACAGTTCCAAAGTCTTACGCCACTTTCTGAAATAGAGTCGGAAGTCGGTAGGTAGGTATCTGTGTAAACCAAACAGCCGAATATGAAAGGTGCATTTGTGAGGTGAATTAAAACGCGCGAATCGGATTCATAAACACACTGTGATTACTGACGCGTTCGGTCTACAGTGGGTGAGGTTTGGAATTATTCTTGGATTCTGGAAAAAAACATAAATCCTCTGTAATATTTAATTTTTTGTTTGTCGTGCAATCAATTATTGTTTTGTATTGTATAATGTTGCCATTAGTTTTTGACAATGTTTAAATAAAATAAAATAAATAAGAATATGACCTATGAAATCGCTTGGATTAGTAGCTAATACAGGCTGCTTTTATATTGTTTTAATATTAAGTATACCAAGAATGTGAAAAAGAGTTACCTATCTGATGCGGCAAGTGCAAGGCAGTTTCAGCAGCCTCCTAGACACGATTTTTGACTGGTTAGACCGTACTCTGGCTTAACACTTAAACCCCAGGAGTACTGGGGGGCAATAAATTCTTCTTAATTATTTATCAAACTTACTAACACACTTTTTAGATTAATCTGTTACTAACGATCTAATGGAATTTATGTCGAACTAAATAAATAATAAAGCAAGCATTTATTGATAAATTTAGTAAAGACCATAAGTCATAGGAATTGTCACAATCTGCTGCTTTGGTTTTTTTAAATTACTATTAAGTAAAAGCGGTGACTAAAAATTTCAAAAGCTCCACTAACGTTCACTAGTTCTCTAGTCAAAACAAACAACTAAGGTTACACTTATAAATATGAGTCAGAGAAAACTTTTTAAAAATCTGTCATAAAATAGACAAGTTTAATACTAATTCGTAAAATCTTGCGCCCACTGTAACCCGCCCACCTTTACGTTTAGTCCACGTATATCCGGTGGCGTTAAAAACGCCGACAGATGAGTGACGTGACGGCTGTTTACCTCCGCGCAACCGGCGCGCGTACATTCAAACAAACGTGGAAATAGGTCCTGAATCCGGAGCTGTATAGGTAAAGTGTCTTTGCCTAAAAAACATAGGTCAAAGAATATCAAAGACTAGTAAGAAAAGAAGCGGCACTTTCGCTATTGTTGGCGCAGTTATACAGCTCAACACATATAAAAAAAAAAAGTAAATATAGTATGTAAGGTGAGCTTTTTGCAATTTTTCTGGATAAGCAAAAGAAAGTTTTTATAACATTGTTACTAACTCTTTTTGATAAAACTGTTGTCCCTGGAAATCACGAATATTCCAGGGCGAAAAGTATTTAATCCCTTAATTCAGGACCATTTAGAAAATTGAAAATGTCATAAATCAGTTCATCATAGTGTGTTATTCTTAAACCAAAGAAAGAATTTATCAAAACCTAAAATTAAACTTTTATTTTTACACGATCATCATCGAAATACATCATCCAACAATGTTACAAAACAACCAACAAACACTTCTAAATTCGAAACGTCCAACTATTTCGAGCCGTGACCCGTAATCCCGCGATGTTTTCTTTTTTCCATAATGTTGTTAGTTTTGGCCAGTACGTAGAAAACTGCGTACTGATAGATGGCGCTTTAAGTGTTTTATTTTAAGTGTCGACGAGGTTGTTTTGTCTACGATGGCGCCAGCGGAGCGGAGGTGTAGAAAACTAACTTATGCACTTTTGCTGGTCAGCGATGATGGAAGTCTCTTCGCCTTTTGAAGTCGCACGCTAAATTTATTGGGTTTATAAATGCGTTGTTTATAAACGGCCGTTATAGAGTATTATAGTGTAAATTGTTTGTCTAAGTGAAACGTTGTTTGGCCGATTATCTTTGTTTCATTACGGTAATATAAACGGTAATACTTACATAACTGTATTTCACTGTGCCTGTGGTTATTTTGACTACCGGTAGTATCTCAGGAATTCATTGGACATGTTAATGTGAGAGTTTGTTTGAAAGAATATACGTAAGTAAATCATGACATGTACAAAAAATTACGATTCTTTCAAACATTTGATGTATGTTACTAACACAGAAAAAGTAGTTTTTACCGTGAAAGAAAAGGGATATATCATTGTCAATGTTTTAACACTGAGAAAAAGACACCGTGTAGGTACGTCTTGATGTTTTAATTTCGTTAAAATTGATAAACCTGCTGAATCTTAAGCAGTTTTTTTTTTATTTTGTTCTATAACAATTGTAAATTTTTAATAAAAAAACTAAAGTTTTTTAATTCGTAAACATGAGTTCCAATTTTATAAAGATTTCAGAATTCATTTAACAATCGTTTTGTTTCACCTTTCGGCGTAGATAAAGATAAAAGATAAAAGATGTTTATTCAGTAAGTAGGCCGCACGGGCACTGTTACACGTCAAAAATCTACCAGCGCTTCGCAAGAGACCACTGCTGAGAAGAAGCGCCGCAAGAAACTCAACAGTTAGTCGTTTTTTAAATATACAATTTTAAAACTTTACCTAGCATTATATAAAACAATTAATCTAACATACGATGAGAAATAAATGTATTCACGCGTAGTTGAGCAGGAAAATGTGTCAAAACTCTGATTTTCTCCAGAACTAATTAGTAGTAAGTAATAGAAAATAATTATGAAAATGATACTTAATTATGATGGTGTAATACAACTACATAAAAAGTTTCGTTACATTCTCCTACAAAAACCGTGTCCCCTAGACAATATACAATGTTTAAGTACATATTTCTTACGATTAAGTTATTATTAAGTGATTTGGGTGTTTAGTCTAGGCCAAGCACTTTTATCTGATAGATAGTCCTCGACCCTATAGTAAGCTTTAGACATCAGCGACTTTTTCAAGTAAGTTTTAAGTACTGGAAATGGTAACTTTAAAGCTTCGTCAGGTAATTTATTATAGAAATGCATGACGTACAATTTAAAGTTGGTATAAATTAATACGCTAATTAATTATCTAATACTACATTATCTACAGAAATAATTGATAGGTCATTTTGAAATTTGCTCAGTGTCATTTACATTAAAGCTATTGCCAGAGAGATGTGTCAAAATCGAATGACAGTTGACATTTTTAGTATCACAGAATAGCTCCAAGGAAACGTAGATATGTATTGGCTACGTTAGTAAATTCCAATACGGCAAACAATCATAAATAAAAAATCTATTACCTGAACAACAAAGTGCCCACATTCCGAGAAAATATACGCGCTTTTACTGTAATATATGTTAAAATGACGCTATAAAATATCAAAGCGAGTGTTTTACGATACACCGAAGTGCCAAACGGCGACCATTTGACTGTAACGAACGTAGTTAGAGCTTGTTATTTGTTTACAGATCGTAAGAAAATTGGTGACATCGATTGAAAGAAGGACGAGGACGATTCTATAATAATGTTCAATTTATATAAACTGTTGATACCTTAATGAGATGAGAGAACTATTATAATAATACCTGCTTTGCCCTGGACTTCGTCAGAAGGCGTTTATAGTATTTCCTTCACGAACTCGGTTTTACAATTTCCGGGTAAAAATATATCGTATGTAATTCTCTGAGACGTGAATATATGTTAAAAATAAGTACCTTAACTATTTTCGTACAAAAATCAGATTAAAAAAATACTCTTTGGCGTTTATAATGTTAAGGTGTAATTCAGGCATGATGTTATTCATATTTTTGTGCCGTGTTTGTAACATCATAAGAGTAATGTAATAAAAATCGATATTGTTCAAAATACACATTTGTTGCAATTGGAGCCATGGAGACTGCGTTAGTTTTCACCGTGATGCAGCCCCCTTTGGTTTGTGTACAGTGAGTTGTTAAGAACAACATTCTTATGGGAATATCTTGACAAGTAAAGACAAGAAAATTATATTACTGTGACTGCTAAGTTAGGTTACTGTTAATTACATAAAATTTTAAAGAATTTATGTTCGTTCTATAATATTATTAACTTATACATTTGTGTGGTGTGTGTTTGTGTGTAGGAGTATAGTGTAAAGGTGTGTGTGTGTGTGTGTATTTGGTCGTATCCCTAAAGTAGGAACTTTATGTTTCAAACTAGTCAATTATGAGCCAAAAAAAACACTAAATCATCATCATCATCACCATCAGCTGACACACGTCAACTGCTGCAATAGTTTCACAAAGGATCTCCTCGACGGTAGGTTTTGTGCTTGCATCCATTAGTCTTCTGCTATTTTCACCAGATAGTTGGTTCACCAATCAACTCAATTAAAGTTTTGCAAAATCATTACTTTCACCGTTTTACCACGTTATGTTGCTAAAGACATCACAAAACATTATTTAACCTTTATAAAATCCACAGTCGTAACCCAAATCCGCCATTTTACCAAGCAATATCCCTGAGTTTTTATTAAACCGCTCTCAACACGCAGTACCTTAGTCGCCTCGTTAATAAATAGCAGCAGGGCAGCCAGCCAAGCCTTTACGAGCGCCCCCTGTGGTCAGAAATATGAAACCTATCAAACGGAACACAGACGTTTTATGAAATGACCGAATTTGTTTATGTACCGCAACACATTTTGCATTTGGAACGCCATTTTTGTAATTTATTTTTGGTTGCAACCATAAGTTTTGTAATGCGGGTTTATGTTCGATGGAATGCGTGAAAAATGGGGGGTTAGGGATGTAAATTTTACCAAATATATACAACCTTGTAAGAAATTATATTTTTGATCAACCCGCTCGCGCTCGTCTGTTCCAAGACTAAAAGTTACTAGCTAGAGCATTACACTAGAACTGAACATTACATGTATAAATAATAACTGTCTTCAAAACAAATGAAAAATATTTTCAATTTCAACCATCCTTAAATTTTGGAGAAATACTGCACAACGAACCTTAATAAAATAAATACCAGCTTTTTAACAATGTTATTATTGGAAATCTTTCTTTGAAACACCAGTGACCGACGATAGTCTACCAAACGCTTATACTCGTAAGAAGCTAGAAGTACCTACATTTCATACGAGTATCTTAAATAATTACTTGCCTAATAAATAAAAAATATTAACTAAAACTTAAATATTTGATAAATTAATGTTAAAATTGACCTTATAAGTGAAGCTTGAGTTCATTAATAAGATTAAGAGTTCTACAACAATTTATTCAGCTTTTTAGAATTTCATCAACTTCAATATAGGTATATAGATATTTGTGTGACGAGCGCGAATATTTGTTCCTGAGTCGTGGATGTTTTCTAATATATTTAAGTATATATTTATCTATATAAGTATTTATATAGTTGTCTAGTACCCATAATACAAGCCTAGAGCTTAGTTTGGGACTAGGTCAATTTGGTGTAAGATTGTCCCCTTATATTATATTAAAATATATTCCACAGACTTTTCTTAACGCTTTATCCGACTGTCTATTAATTTAATCGAGCTTTATAATTATGTATTAAACAAAAGGTATATTAGTGCCCTGGGTGACCAGTTTCCAGCTTCAATCTATTCCACAGACTTTTCTTAACGCTCTATCCGACTGTCCATTAATTTAATCGAGCTTTATAATTATGTATTAAACAAAAGGTATATACATTTGTGCCCCGGGTGACCAGTTTCCAGCTTCAATCTATTCCACAGACTTTTCTTAACGCTTTATCCGACTGTCCATTAATTTAATCGAGCTTTATAATTATGTATTAAACAAAAGGTACATTAGTGCCCCGGGTGACCAGTTTCCAGCTTCAATCTATTCCACAGACTTTTCTTAACGCTTTATCCGACTGTCCATTAATTTAATCGAGCTTTATAATTATGTATTAAACAAAAGGTACATTAGTGCCCCGGGTGACCAGTTTCCAGCTTCAATCTATTCCACAGACTTTTCTTAACGCTTTATCCGACTGTCCATTAATTTAATCGAGCTTTATAATTATGTATTAAACAAAAGGTACATTAGTGCCCCGGGTGACCAGTGGCTCAGCGGCGCAGCGGGCGCCCGTCGCCGCGCGCCGGGGGTTCGATCCTGAGCGCCATTGTGTGTTCCATAAGTGATGTAAATTGATTTAAAGAGGACCAATTTAATTTGTTTTTAATGGAGCGAGACGTATTGATTGAAAGAGGAATTAATAATGACCTATTATAGTGTATGGTATGGGTTAATTATTAAAGGGCTTCGGAATTTAAAATGTGATGGTAACGTCAACATGTTTTTTAAAAATTGAACCGTACATGGCTGTGTTGTGTGCGTTTTAATTGGGAGAAGTTAGTCATCTACATAATGGAACTTTCTTTTTATCTGACTTTAGAACGTGGAGGGTAATGTTTTTGACCTTTATGTACGCATGTATGTATGTATATAAACTCTATATTGCACAAAAAAATCAATTACAAGTAAGTACCTACGTACATAAACTTAAGATAAAGTGTACAATGGCGAACTTATCCCTTTAAGGCATATCTTCCAGTTAACCTAACTATGAGTATGCATGCATGTATGGTTCTTTGTTCCATTGTAAAAGCCAAATAGATGGCTCGATTTCGAGAAGCAAGTTGTCGTTAGTTTTTTTTTTGCCTTAGCGTTGCGGGAGTCACCGGGTACTTTTTTTTTAAATCTGATCTGAAGCGAAATAATTTGTTTATTTATTTTCTGCGTTACGGATGTTACGTAAATTGAGTAGGTAAAATGTTAATAATATGACACCTGACATTTCCCTTCTTGGTCAATTTGCGTCACTGGACATTTAGCTACATAGACGATTCAGTACTTACCTCTTCTCATCTTATTTCTTTCTTTCTTTCATTGAGAGTTTTTATCACTGAAGTTTAACGCAAGACATAAATAAGGCATTCATTTACAGTTTCTAGTTAAATTTTACAGTAAAGATGCTATTTTATAAACAGAGCTGTTATAATTGAGGTATTAGAGCTTCGCGTAATCTTTACTAATGGCTGCGATTCGCGAAGAGACTTTAGGTCGAAGTGCTTTTAATGGCCGATTTAAAGAAAATTGTTAAACTAAAATTACTCTTTTGACTAAAATTATATTTATTACTTAATATAAACAATTTTTTTTTTGGAAATAATAGTTAACCTTAGGCGGGGCTATCGCGTCTGAGGGTCCATAATACTCAGACGCGTTCCACTTTTAAAATTAGTATGAAAAGTTACAATAGCCCCTCAGACGCAATAACCCCCCTCCTGAACTTACTTTTTAGCCACCTCTTTTTTTGTTTAGTTAGTTTAGATGAATTGAAATGTAATTGTAGATAATCTCTTTAATATTAAAAATATATACGTAACGACAGATTATTTTTACAAAATAATCTAATTCACAATCTTAATTTTGTCCATATGTTAACTGATAAGAATACCTATTAGCATTAAATTCGCTTTTTGTCCCATTTCGTGAATTTCAACTAATAATTTCAGGCAAATATTGAACAATGAGTGGGAAAGAAAGATTAAGAACACTAATACCAAAACGAAATGCATTTTTACCGCGTTAAAAAGGACTTGTAAAAACCGCCTTAATATAAAATGTTAATTTACGAACCTCTTTTACCTACTGAGGCAATATTTACCGTTTCGTCTTTGAATCAGTAAGTAAAGAAAAACTTGCCTCCAAAATGCTTTAACCTCCTTCGAAAGTTCAATTACATACGCCTTTTTAAACTTAAATTGCAGAAATTTCTGAAACAGGAAGCGTTGTAAAAGACTATGAAGTTTGGAAGACTTGAGACGTTTTCGATTTGAGCTGGTAGAACCACCTTAAGAAACCGGGGGTTTTAATTGAATGTTTGTACAACGATGTTTAACTTTAACGGGATGAGAAGTACAGTTAACTGGAGGTTAACTTATAGTTAGTGTTTATAAAGGAACACAAGGAAAATTGCATATCGGTAATGCAAACCGTAACAAGATAAAATAGTTTTGACAAGTAAAAAGATGTTTCTTAAAAACCCAAAAAATACTACAATACGTTAACTGACTTCTTTAAGATTTATTTAAAAGTAAATTATGCTATTTTAGAGAAAATCTTTTTTTTTTTAATTTAACTTTTGACAATATCTGAACAAAGCTACAGATCATTGTAAGTTTTTTTTAATAATTTATTTTGCATATAGCTAGTTGCGCTAGTTGGAAGAGCTTTGTTACATATATTATAATTATTTTTAACCCGAATGTATTGTTATTCATAATTATTGCAAGTCATATAGTGTTTTTTACTGAACCGGTTTCATTTCAGGATTTTTAAAATATCTAGCTGGTATTTGAGCTTAGGCTAGGTTAGGCTAAAATAAAAACTGCTTCAGTAAACACTTTATGACTTGCTTGCTTTATGATTATGAATAACAATACTTGGGACTACAATGTTTTATTCGAGCCAATATGTACCGCTGCCATTTTTATGGTACATTACAGTATAATAAAATCACCTTAGTTTAAATAATAGTACATTGTGTATTAAGGGTGGTAAAGAAAGAATTACAAACGAGAGTCTGTTAGAAGCCCGAAGCCGAAGGCTGAGGGCTTTAATGACTCGAGATTTGTATTTATTTTACCACCCGTGTAACATACAATGTTTTTCATCACAATTGCGAGGAAATGAAATAAAATCAGACAAAAGATCATATTTTTAACTTATTAGCGGCAGACCACAGATTATAGGATATGTCTCGGCAGACTACAATATCACTGTCTGTGACTTACCACAGCTAATGTCAAACGGGTTCGGAGTCCGATTCTAGTGACAGTCGAGATCAATAGTTTATATGCGAGATTTTTAGGAAATTGTATGCTACTGACATTTCATCTCGAATGAAACTTCACATCGAATGGCACAAGAATTGGGGTCCTGACGTATTGTGATAGTTTGAGTCCACGTGTAATATTTAAAAAAAAAGCTATTACGTACGTTAGAAGCGTAATGGTAAAAAAAAGGCCCACGGGTATTATTTTGGATTTACGGTCGATTTTTCTAGCATGTTAGGACACTATTTACGAGCAAGTGTGATGAAATAGTACATTACTTAACAAGGGCTGTAAAAGAAAGAAAGCCCGAAATCGCAGGTATTTGAGACCCGAGCCGTAGGCGAGGGTTGTAAATATGCGATAGAGGGCTTTCTTTTTTACTGCCCGTGATGAGTACACAATTTTACGTCTTCACCTGGCCACAATGCGAGTTTTACCGTGCGCGCAGCGTGCGATAAAACTCACATTATGGCCAGGTGTTACGTAAACACCTTTAAACATAATTAACTAAACTAAGTAGGTACCACCAGCCCCAACTCACCGAGCCCCGAACGGGGAAAAGAACAAGATAAGACTAACTGGAAGTTAAATCTCGCGGTCGCGCTATAAATTCAGTTAAGCCCAGTTTAATTCCGCTTTAACTGGGACTTGAGGAACCGGCCCATGTTTTTGAAATTGTATCTTAAAGGTACTTATCTGAACACGGAGTAATCAGGAGATTTATTTTCTATTTTGTTCAATTAATTTATTTTGGGATTGTATTTGTTACTTAGCGTTGATAACTTGAGGGGGTATGTAAATAAAAGTGTATAATTTACTTTTTAATATTATTTATGCGGTGATGAGGCAACATGTTTTAAATACTGATATAAAAAAACGATGTTGAAATTTATAGTTAATTGAAAGACTCTAACATTGACAATAAAATAATAGTCTTGATCATGACTTTTTATATAAGTACGTATTGTCAATCTAAACTTATACTCCATCATAATAAACACTAGCTATCAATGACTAACTAAAGAAAAAGCAAATAAATTCTAACACCAGCTACTGTTAACACTTATTTTGACGTCCGTTTTTTTTTGCTTTAGCATCCGTAGGGCTAGTTGCGTTCTACAAGAAATTACGACTGTAAAAAAACGCACGCTGGTGAATTGCAAAAATATTGTAAATTAAGGGCTTAAAATTGAGACAATGTTAACTTTTTCCCATTGTTTTTCCTTTGTGTAACGAAAGTTATCCATATGATTATATGACTAATCTTCGTTACACAAAGGAGAAAGTTAAGGTTTGTTAGCGATTTTTTAATTGAGCCCTTAAAACTATGTACAATATTTTTGCAATTCAACCACGCAAGATCTTTTTTCTTCAATCGTTATCGTTTGTAGAGAGCTACTAAGTTAGACCTACTTCATAATTCCTTCAGCGATGGGTCCACCTGTCATAGGAAAGCTGAGCATTAAATCATTTAAGTTTAAACATAATAAAAAAATCAAAATTCCTGTTTACGTGTAGAAAAACACACCTGTAACACTCCTCCTGTCACCACCACAGCGCCGCAGGAAACGTGGCAGAATAAATAAAATACCATGATCAAAGTGTTTAAATTAAGAACGTTATATTTTACGCGCTGTCAAACCGCCGCGTTCCGATTTCAAAAAGAATATAAGTCTCAGGTGACTATTTTGTGACGCATGCTTTTATATCACATCGAGATGACCACGTTAGAATTTACAGGTATCAAAAATAGTTAAAGCTCTTATGTAGTGGAGTTAGGGTATGCTTTGCAAAGTGGTTAGGTTTTTTGATGGTAGATGTAACGCGGTTCTGTCAGAATTAGAGGTGTATCATTCTTTAAAAGTTTAGATTAATGCTGAGGTGTGTTTTATTAATAAAACCAGCGCCACGTCTAAAAATATATTTTTTAAACCGAAAGTTAATTGAAACATACATAGCAATATATCAGCAAGGTAAGAACGACGATCTTCGGTGCTATTCTCTCAAAAACAACGGACGGGCAGAGCATGTCAGATAATATAATATTTGAACTGGCTGAAACACCCATCGACGTTTGATCCATGGAGGATGAGTGCCATACCTGATGATTATTCCTGGTGTACCAGCCCACATTAGTCCACTGCTGGACATACGCCTCTAATAGTACGCTAGTGAGCTCGGTCTTCAGCTCTTGTGTACATAAAAAACCTTTCAATTCTTATATTTATTGTCTACAATAATAGGTATGGCATCTTACGATTTCATCTTTAGATTCACATCTATTATCGTAGATAATTAAAAAGTTAAATCTATGAAAAGGACCATATTTTCTACTTTCTCATAATAATATATTAAATACCTCACTGACTCAGCAAACAACATCATTAATTTATCACCTCATTTCCTCACGTTCAAAATAAACGGTAAAATTAAAGAAAAATCAACTATCAGTTTTTGATGACACCTCGTCATTAGCTTGTGCTGGCCATTAGTTTCACAGCCAAGAGGTGGATATAGGTAGGTAATTAATACGTGACACGTGAAACGACACAAAATAAAGACACTTGATTTTTTTTAACTTTTGGAAGAGAAATAAATACATGCAAATTTATCTTTTTACAATTCCTCAGTTTCCTCCTTAATGTTCACACGTAGAAGACATAATTATTACAAGCCACGCTCTGCAAGCTACAAGCATCGGCTTTCAGTTGTAGGTGTTACTTTTATATGGGATGAGCTGCGTGCAAATAAATAAATCAATTTAAATTGACCGTATGAAGAAGAAGAAATTATACAATAAAAAAGCGAAGCACAGAGTAGATACGTTCGACCTAGCTGAACTATATTTTATAAAGAAAGCACCTTCTGTATTTGTATTAATATATTCTGTGACACAGGCCACTAACCGTACAGTCGAATACAAACAAATTTATCCTTTTTTTAAGCTTATTGCATTGTAATAAGGTAAAACCTGCAAACATCTCTGTACCCCGAGCACGACCTTTTGTTTCAAAATAAGTATAAAAAATTGTACCAGTACCAGCGCGCCCTGTCCCGTATCAAGTTAAGCTTTGACAGCAAGTTGACGTTGAGGTTGACTTGGAGGAGTAAAGGTAAAGGTAAAGGTATAAATAATAATGTTTGAAAACGTGAAAATGTTTAAGGCTCGTACTACGGATAGGTTCAAAACACGTTTTTCACTAGTAAAAGCGGTTAGAAAACGTAAAGTGTGATCAAAATGATCATGCTCTAAAAAAAAAACACTTTAAAATTCGTTTAATTAAATCACAATCAAATCAAGCCTACCACAAATCCAAAAATCAGGGGGTTTATTAAGAGCCGCGTGAAATATTCATTAATCGATCCCCCTTGAGGTCCTTATTACGAAGAACCTGGATACGTGGGGGAATGGGGCATTTATAAGGCACGACAAGGAGACGATTTTATACCTTGGTGAAAACGATTTTATGAAAAATGTGCGCTATTAGGAGTGTAATTGGTAACATGAACCAAGTTTTACTCTTTAACTTTGCCTTATGTGTTGCTTGAATTTTAAAAATAATATCAGACCTCTCTCAAAAGTCCAATGCTTAATGTATACTAACAGTGTACTGATAACTGTATATTTAAAAAACGACTGACTGTTGAGTTTCTTGCGGTGTTTCTTCTTAGCAGTGTGCAGTGGTCTCTTGCGCAGCGTTGGTAGATTTTTGACGTGCAAAAGTGCCCGTGAGGCCTACTTACTGAATAAACATATTTTATCTTTTTTATCCTCTTGTATCTTTAGCTGAGCCATAGGTTTTTCTTAATTGCTTTAAATTTCAACAATGGGCGAGTCATTGAAATTGTTAAAAACCAATTACTTCTCAATATTTATACCAGTGTCGTATATTTTTTCAGTTAACAAAACTTGTATAGGTGTCTAGTAATGTAAAAACAGAGGGACTTTTGAGGGCAAGTAATCGATCTGCTGGCCTAATTGCCTAACGCACTCGCAATCTCAATTGGCTTCAAAGCGGAACAATTGTTTTCATTTTGCATGCAGACAAGCCTTCGATTTTCAAAACGAAAACAATTGCGATTGCGAGTGCGTTAAGCAATAGCCCCTCTGGTCATCCTCAAGAAAACTTGGTTCAAACTCGAGCGACACTCGGGCTCTCAGACGCTGATTATAATAAGGGCAAGTAATCGTGACGTGTAAAGAAGATCCAAGACACGGGGGCGGCCGCGGCGTCGCTAATGGGTTGATGTCACTACGGCCTACGGGAGCTGTAGAGTCGCGGGGGTCGAATAGGTTAAAAACATTAGAGTACGGTGTATGCACAAAGTATTGCGAAGTGATCGTGTCGTGTAAAGACGAAGTCACATGATCGGTCTTAAGACCCCTGTATGAGTCAAGGAGTCACGCGGTTTGGATCAATCCGAGAAGGCACGTGCTCGTGTTAACAATCATTGACACTAATGTGTGAACATTGAACCGCGAAACATATTGACGTCTTCCTCTAAGAAAATTATTAGCTTATAAAAACTAAATCATCACTTAAGATGGTATAAAATTTTGTCATGTTAAAAAAAGAGGATTAAACTACAATTTTTAGTTTTTATTGTGTTAATAGGTATAGAAATAGTAAACAATAGAGGGACATGCATTTTAAACCTTGGAAAATAAAACAGGACCAGAAGAAATAGCGCTAAACATCATTTTTTTCTTAGAGGGAGTCATGGACAAAGTTCTATACGTCCGGTAATAAAATAAATAAATAAACGTCAGGGGACAATGTCATACCTAGTTTTTTTTAATTAACCTAGTCCCAAACTAAGCTCCAGGCTTGTAATATGGGTGTGTAATATCAAACAACGATATTAATACTTATATAGAGAAATATATACTTAAATAAATAGAAAACATCCAAGCCAAGACTCAGAAACAAATATTCGCGCTCATCACACAAATATCTGCCGTTACCGGGATTCGAACCCAGGACCGCTAGCTTCGTAGGCAGAGTCACTACCAACTAAGCCAGCGCGTCGTCAAATAAAGTTACCTTCTCTTTTTCTGTGGATCTTATTGATAGCATATCTTCATATCAATTGCCGTTCGTTAGTCTCCCAAAAACTCGAGAAAGGCTTGACCGATTTGAATAAAAACATATTTTTGTATTCGTAAAGATCAGGACAACGTTTGTATGAAAACAAACACCCAGGCGACGCCGGGAACAGTTGGCTATACTTTTCTACAAAAAATCTTCCCAATTATTCTCTAAGCATGTCCCTGTGCGCGCAGGCATACTAATTAGAGGTGAACAAGCCTCCGTGTTCGCGAACGATAACAATCGTCGAGTCGCGGAGGAACGCCGGGGTCTCCCTATTACCTCATTCGCTTTTGTTTTTTTAATATTTATGCACATACCTCGGGTGAAAGATATGTAACATGGGTAAGAACTGTATCTGTGTGAGGAGGAACAAAACATATGCAACATTGTAAGAACTGTATTGTAACTGTATATTGTTAGTAATTACTAATTAAGTATGTGTTTTCTCTATATCGGTGTGTATTATGGTTGTCCAGTACCTATATCTAAGAAGCAAAGTTGTTTGCGTTTGCTTTTTTAGTTTCCTTCATAAATAGATAGTTTTGGATTTTGGCGGGTTGATTTTTGTGGGAACAGACGAATCTTTATTGAGACTGCAAGTAAAAGCCGTATTTTAACCCTTAATTTGGGAAAAATAAAATAGGTCGGGAATTCATACTCTTCTTGATTTTTAATCAGCAAAAATAAAAACACAATCAAAACAAAACAAGTGGAGATTATCGTATGTTCACCGTGACGGACATTGCCAAATTAAGGGTTGGTACAGTAAATTAAGTCTAGAATTTAACCTTGACATACATTTTATTTGTATCCTGAATCCAGGCTTAGCAAAATATTAAAAAGAATAAGGAAATCTTACACGATCATGATCTAGTTCCTAACTATTTAGTGTAAACTCAATTGCAAAAAAACTGGTACTTAAATATACATAGGTAATTGTTTTTTATTGAAGATAAGTACCATAAAAACTTGGAAGAATAAAATTTTACGCTACATTTGTGACGAAATGACATTAAGAGCCAAAATATTTTTAAGAACACATTTGTAATTGTCACAATGCTGTTATCGTGAAATCAGATAACGATAATGAGACAGTGCTGTTTGTAAGTGACTTATTAAAGAAGCTGTAGCAATCTTACTAACCCGGATTACCACTTTTAACCCCCGACAAAAAAGAGGATTGTCGTAACATTATTTTTATTTTATTTCTTCTACCAATCTCAAGTCTACCAATTTTTGTTATTGTCACGTAACCTATATTGCTTGCTGTGTTTACAATCCCATAGACTAAGTAGTCTTTTGTTTTCTGTTCCCTTAGTGTTGCCAACCTTAACAGGGTGTAATTTTTATGGTCGTTCGAGATAATGTCGAACAAATGATTGCAATTTTGATCCTTAATGTTTTTCATTTTATGTTATTTTGTGTTAAGTGTGTCTCTTTCCGTCTCTTCACCAAGCGGTTCCAACGGAAGACCAGCGCTGGCTTTACGGCTAGCGAATGCTGAGTTGGGATCGTTTCGCAACTGTTTCTCTGTGTCTTGTTCTTTTTGTATCTATGTACCTAATTTGGTTTTGTATTTTTGCGAATAAAATGTCTCTTTATCTTTATCTTTATAAGAATAACGTGTGTGTATGTATGTCTCTCTGTTGCATCGTCGGTCTCTAACGGATTGACTGTTTTTTTTATAGGAATGCTAGATTAATCGGGTCTTATTTAGGTTTTATAAGAAGTTCAACTTTGAAAGTAGTAAGTAAGTATTTATTAACTGTAAACTGTGTACAAAATATGGAAGATAACAATAACAATAGCATCAACAGTTGCCCATTGCGAACATACAATTATTGTGACTTATATCTAAGAACACATGAATTTAATAATTTATACATATATGATGGCCAAAGAATTCGTTAAGATCATAAAATACATTATGGATAAGCCATTTCTTTTAACTTGAACTTAAAATAATTGCCCTCTAACATTTTGTGCGTTACAAACGCGCAACATCAAGTTAATGGCTTTTGGACACAATAAATTATATTTGTACTTTTCCCTCAAGTAGTTGACACCATTATATCAGGGGTCTTTTCTATTTAATTATTATTGCTAAATAAGCTTATTGTAACTTGGAAACCCCCTAGCCATATTTAAAATAAATCTGTTGTCTTATAAAGTTTCAATAACTGAAGGTGTATTAAGATTGACGACTGGGTCCCGTAAGCCGCTCGATCCATCTTAATCACACCGTGACTAATTAGCGGCGCTGCCTCCCTTAATACAATACTTATTAGTTAACAACGATGTGTGCTTCATTAAACACTAAACTACTTACAAAGTTACTAGGCAGTTACCTGAAAGTATATTTGCTTACACGAAATCATCATTCATTTGTTTAATGTATCTTGCACACTTTTTTCAACTGCATTCAAAATAACGCATTGACATCTTATAACTCATCTCTTAAAAGGGTGTAAATAACCTGACTTAATAACTTGGTTTAGTAAAGACAAAACTAAAATATTCAAACATTACTTGCGATCATCTACAAGTTAATATACACGCGGAAACGCAGCCAACGTTTTATAATAATATTCCGTTGCCAAATATAAGATAAGTAGGTACATTACGTTGAAATGTAACCGTAATGCGATCCAAAACTCTAATCCAAAACCACTTCGTTAGAAAACAAGAAAGATTCCGTCCTAATATATCTCGATCTGGGCTTTATTTGCGTACGCCAGCGCCCCTAGCGGCGAGTAGCGGTACTTGGGTTCGTTTCGGAGTAAAACGCGCCGTGCGAGAACGTTAAAACTGTTGTTGGAGGACTAGGTAGTAATGTAAAACTTAAACAAAACAGATTTAAATTGAAACTATGCATGCGTATCGTTTAATTATTTAATATTGATTTTGAATAGGTATTGACTAATGACTAATACTTAATGGTACCTAAGTTTCATCGAAATGTCTATCATTTCTGGAATTTAAAGGTTGTATTGACAAAATTTGTCAATACAACCTTTAAATTCTAGAAATGATAGACATTTCGATTTTAATGTAACCTATTTTGATCTACGAGGTTCGCTAGGCTAGGTAAATAACCCAAACCTGGCTCGCGGTATATCAAACAACTAGTTTGCAGACTTATCCCAATGTGAAATATGAAATCGCTTATACAGGATGGTTGGATAATCCAAGAAAAGTTTAGTGCAAGGGTAGGTTATATTGACTAGGCGCATGTGGTCATTTGAAACTACGGCTTCGTCACGCATCTGAAGTTTGTTCAATAACTTGAAAAAAATACTCAAAACGTACGCTGGTCGCTCTCAAATTCAAAAGGTCTTAGTGATAGACAGCTCTTTGTAATAAATTCTCCAATACTCACGACTTTGGTTTAATTTTGAATTTAATAACCATTGCACGAGATTGTTCCCGAATTAAATATATCCAACTACTCATTTACTACTTACGCTCGTAGTAAATAAACACGATAAATAAATCCGCCATTAAAACATGAAATTCGTTTTGATAATCCACATCTGCCACCGATATTATTTACATTCACCTTTATTACTCTGTAATCCCTCAAATGAAATAAATAAAAAAAACTCATAACTGGCCGTTACGCCGCGGGCGATGTTTTATTTGTCGAATAAAATAAATAAACCGCATGTAGGTAGGTTGAAATTAAAAGGTTCAAGAGGGAACTATACCTTATGAGGGTTATGCAGCTCAGTTTATTAAACTCAACCTTATTGCTGAGTAATTAAGATGGTTAAAGGGTGTAAAGTTTACTGGTTTGTGTTATAGTTGGGCCCCTATGGCCGCGAGCCGTAATAATAAGAGTGAATGAATGAAGGGAGCGATTGAGTGAATGGAGATCGATTTTGGCTTCAAGTTGGTAATTACGAGTGAAGCTGTTCGAGATACGAGATGTTTAATTGTTCGATAGTTGAAGTTGCATATATTTATAAATGAGAGGGAATTTTTTTTTTGGTTTTTGGCTTTATTATTAGAATGCAATGTATTACAGTGATGATTGATTGTGTAATTTTACTTTACATAATACTATAAATGTAGGGAATAAAAATAGAAGAAAAAGTGTTTTTCAGTAATGAATGAAAAGGTCTTTTTAATTTGTACTGCCATTTTTTTTTATAACCCGATAGCTTTTATAAATAGAAGTCATGTTATTTATAACGTTATTAATATCTAACAATAAGACTACCTCATGTGCAAAATTCTTTGTCTCAACCCTTCCGAAGTACTTACAGCTGGACATAGGGTGTTGTAATTATTCACCCCTCGCCATTAATAATATTTAGCCCACCCTTGCTCACCTACGGCGTGAGTGATAGACGCATGTTCTCATAAATTATCGGTTAAAGTCGGGTGAAAAACATATATCGTAGGAAAACTTGTTTTAGAGAACTGTCTTGTTGTGGCTGAAGCGAACTTTGCTTTTGAAACTTTGTGGGATTTGTAACACGTATTTTTTGAAATATCATAATTTTATACAGGTAGGTAGCTCAAAATATTTTTAATTGTTATATATAGATACTACACATTTAGGACATGAAGCTCTTGCCGTACCTACAAAAAATCGTGACGTGATATCTACTTACATCTTTCGTTTTTTGTTTCAAAAATACGGGGTGTTTGAGTTCTTCACGACAACATTAACGCATACTTAAAAATGAAATAAAATATTGTCAAATAAACGGGTCACTGTAAATATTATCCTTTGGAACTTTGATTGTGGGTGTGGGTTTGAATATGTTTGCTTTATCTATTTTGTGATGAGGATGCCTCATTGGATCTCAATTAAAATATCACGTGCACGTCCCCCGACCACCGGGCCCTAGAGTCAATCTCCACAATGCGTTCCATCGATCGGTTCTATTATATCTAATCTCCGAGTCCCCTTGCATCGCATTGTAGGTACTAAAGTACCAACTGCCGTATTCCGGACGCGATACTTTTCCTATTAAAATAGTTTGATATTTTGTGAGTTCCAACTATCAAAGGTACTCTAAAAAAATGCAATCGACGTTAAATAAACAAAGTATAGGGTGCTTTATCTTCATCTTAATTCTGATATTATATTTTATGTTTTTGTACAAAGTGTACTTTGGTAACAAAACTATACAAATATAATGCATTTATTGACAACAATTATGTTACTAAACCTGCCAAACCACGGGTTTCAGAATAAACTCAAGTTACTATTAGTGTTACAACCAAAAAAAATACAGCACATACCACATAGTGACCAAAACAAATTGCATCAATTCTAGAATCAGCCTCCCCATAATCCCGTACCTGGTCAGTAACAGGAATAACAGGATTTGGCTTCACGCGCGTTTGCCGCGGACTGATTGAGCCGACGCGATTATCTGTGTAAGCTTATTGTGTATCAAAACTGTATCATACTGTAGATATTGGCGTAAACCAAAGACAAATTACCTACAAAAATATAGTGTTTCATTACACGACGGCGCGGGGTCACTCTATTAACAGTTGTTTTAATTTACGTAGATTGTTATTTATTTATTATAGCTGGTCATCGTCGATGTGCAACCTTAGTTATACGAGTATTATATTCGATAAGAAAATGGAGGTAAGCCTCCTCCAAAACTATGTTATATTATATTACGTTTTGGTTTTTAATTAAGGGTACTGATCAAATCAGGCTATAATTTTTTTTATTCAATAATAGCAAATCCAGGTCGTGGGTCCACATAGCTGAGTGGACACCATTTTTGCAGCACTAATAGTTTCACACAGTGTAAATATAATTAAGTAAAAAATTAGTAAAATAAATATTTTCCATTCTATTCTATTGTAATCTATTCTAATACTGTGTCAGTACTAAAATGTACTCTTCTTATTGTTGTTTAAAATTAGTCAAGGAAGTCTCCGCGCCGCCCGACATAATGCTACCCCCTGTATCCTGATCTGATCTGCGGCTCCACAAATCAAACGGCGGCGACGCTATCATCAAACAGGTATTATTAGCAGCAATAAAGGTGGCTAATGATGGATCAGGGCCGGCGCACGCGCAAAACGAACCCATTGACACCGGGTAGGGCGGGGAAGCGTATCGATTAAAGTATCGATCTATCTGGGATATACTGACAGTTTAAGGTTATCAGATCCCATGGCGATTTTAACGCGTGTTTTGTAATAAAGTTCACTGTTTTTTTTTTTGTTTTTTGTTTTATATTGTGTTGTGTTTTATAATGTTTAAGTATACTTTATTGGTCAACTTCAGAACAACCGTACCATAGGGACGAAAATCGTAAAATAATCCAAGTCTTTTGCCTTACGCGAGAACCAAGCCGACTAAATTGTTCTGCAGAGCCGCGTGGCTCACCTCGCTATCGTTTTTGCACGGTAGCTGTACTGTGTGGCCTGTTAAAAATGTTTGATGTCCAACCGGCCGAAGGCTCGCCTGTGACCTCCGTGGCCTGAACGGTACAGTACACGATCACTCACATGTGTCCCCAGCGACTTGAATGGAACATCAAGATTTTTTGCAAGGCGTTCAACGTGTTAAGTGATGATTTAGTTAGTCTAGTTCGTAATACGGAGCCTACGGAGCTAACTGTCATGGCGGAATTTCATTCAACATATTTCTACATATTTTATGACTAGTGGCTCTACGTGTTTGTAAATTTAGGGATAAATTGAAGTGACAACTTTGAGGTTTTGCGTTGGTAGAGTTACTATTTGTTTTTCCTTCAAATAAAAATCAAATCGTTCGTAATATACCAAGCAGCCGGATAATTTACATTATTTTTAAAAATATTCCCTGACTCAAGTTAGATTATTTTAAGTTTTTTTTCTGACAAAGTTTAATGTGGTTGCAACTGCGTAACCTATTAAAAAGTGGCCAAGTGCGAGTCGGACTCGCGCATGTAGGGTTCCGGTACCACTATACATCTAAATAAATGTATTTCTTTATTCTTTATTATATTGGAGTGGATTGAATGAAAGGTAAAATGCGGTTTACGATTTATAACGTATTTAAAAAAAACTAATTATTAGATCTCGTTCAAACCAATTTTCAGTGGAAGTTTGCATGGTAATGTACATCATATATTATTTTTACATTTATCATTCCCTTATTTTAGAAGTTACGGGGGGGGGGGAACACACATTTTTCCACTTTGGAAGCGTCTCTCGCGCAAATTATTCAGTTTAGAAAAAAAATATATTAGAAACCTCAATGTCATTTTTGAAGACCTATCCATAGATACCCCACACGTATGGGTTTGATCAAAAAAAAATATTTGAGTTTCAGTCTAAGTATGGGGAACCCCAAAAATTTATTGTTTTTTTTCTATTTTTGTATGAAAATCTTAAAGCGGTTCACCGAATACATCTACTTACAAAGTTTCCACAGTATAGCTCTTATAGTTACGAAAAAAAGGGGCTGTGACATACGGACGGACAGACGGACGGACGGACAGACATGACGAATCCATAAGGGTTCCGTTTTTTGCCATTCGGCTACGGAACCCTAAAAAAGAATGTCCTTACGTGTATGGGACGCGGGCAAAATTGAGTAAAGTAATTCAGAAATTATGAACATTTACAGAAATATTTTAATCTTAGACCTCGGGTGTGCATGCCATAAAAATGTCAAATTATGAAAGTGATGAATTAACTATCGACATCGATATCGCGCCCATCACTACCCAATCCGCGCACTTTATATCGACGTCGCGCTTCATCGGTGATGTATACCAGCGCGCGCGCACACTCGTTACTGTGTCCTCCGAAACCCAGGCGCATTCGTTAAAAGCTATTCTCGGTGCAGCCATTTGTTTCTGTATAGAATAGGTAATACGTTCATTGATAATGTTATTTGAAACAATTCCGACTATGTATGTTTGTGTTTGCAAAACTCGAGTAGTTGGTCGATTGAACTGAAATTTTGACACAAGACTAGATTAATAATACTTATATTTGAGCCAAAGTCAAGCGTGGCCGGGTTAAGCTAGTTTTATGTTTTTTACCGTTCCGATTTCTAATGTTTATTTACAATTCGGTGTGTTTTCATCTGATTTTATATTCGAAATGAATTTAAGACAATACTCAGTAATTTTTTGACAATAATAAAGGCTCGAACTATAATGAAAATAATAGAACGAAGATGCTTTTAGTTATAGAAAATAAAGAGCGTGCGAAATACAAAAAATATTATTATTATTATTATTTTTGTCAATTGTAGGTATGTGTGTTTTGTAGTACGCAAATAAACGTTTTATCTATCTATCTATCTAAAAAATGGGCCAGAACAAGAGTTAAAAACTTTTGGCCGTTAGTGGAATAATCAATTGTAGGATTCTAGTTAAAAAAAACAATTAATGAATTTAATTAAAACGAACTACAGGGTGATGATTTATAAAAAAAAAAATAACAATCCTCACTCGCGTATGTTACAGCGAGCCATGTTACAGTGTTAAATTTTGTATTTAAATTTATATCAAATATATTTTTTACTCTACTCTGATCATGTAAATGCTGAACAAAAACACTGGTCAATCATAATCTTGCAGTAATAGAAGACACTAGAGGACTTCGTACGCGTAGAATTAGTTTACCGCTTCTCAAAGAACAGAACCCCAGTACCAAATTTCAAGTTTCTAGGTACAGTAGGTTCGACTGTGCGTTGATATATAAGTCAGTGAGACAGGTTTGCCTTTTATAATATACGTAGATTTCATATTATATTCAAGAAAATTAAGCCTTCAACTGATAAAGAAACTTAATAGTTATGCAGCATTAGTTAAACCAAAAGTGTTTCGTAAACAATAGTTCACAATAGGTAGTGCTTTAACGATTCTACGTATTTTTATTATAACAGCTTTGTTCTAAGATGATTTAGCTGCACCAGCGCCGCTCCAGTTACTTTGTAGGTTGCCTCTCGCTTTTCGCACTGCAGCCATGCAACCCATAAATTGCTCACGTCCCTGCGTTGCAGCTTAATTTTAAATAACATGGAGCGAATTAAACTCACGCATTTGGGTTTTAAAAGTGCTGTGTTATTTGCTTGTTAAGTAAAACATTACGGAGCTGAAAAATGCAATAATAATGTTGTCATTTACTAACATGTTATTATTATAATTAATGTATTTATTTATAGAAGTGTCAAAGCTATATTCTTGGAAAAAGAATGTATTGACAAAAAATACTGAGAGACTTTTATCTTAGATGTTGCTTGACGATGTTTCATAATACAATACTGATTTAAATGACATAGACAAACTTGATTTTTTTTTTTGTAACGAAGGAAAATACTTAGTAGACTTAAACATATGCAACTACAAAATAAAATGCTTAAAAATGTATTTATAAACAATTAACTAATTCGCATAAACTCACCTACTATAGTTAAAAACATAATTATTACATAAATATAACTTTTAATCAGAACCGGGTTTTTTCTCCAAAGGTTTTTTACGATATTGTGAATGTTTTATTAAAATCAGCCCATCAGTTTGAGAGTTAGAGCGAAAGACAAATAGGCAGGCACTTATTTGGTCGTGAGTTGAAAATGAAATAAATTATAAACATAATTTAACATCAGCCTGTACCTAAACTTTAGAATTATTTACGGAAATTAATAAAAAGAACTCTCATGGTGAGACTTCGGTATCTAATAGTCCTATATAGGACTCTATACTTTTTTTACAATTGCACGTATGTATACCCACTGATACTCTCAGTGTTTCAAGATTACGTATCTCCCTTACTGTCTGAATGTCACAGCTGATTTTTTATTTTAGTCCTATTTTGAGGTGACACTATAATTTTACACCGAAAGATACACAAAAATTTCTAAATATAATGATCGTGCAAACCCATTCTTGTCAGGCTTATACAACCGTACCACAACCTTTCCAAGCAATACCCCATAAATCTGCATAAATAATACTTATCCTAAAAAACATACATACTCGCAAGTTAATCCGGCGAGAACTATCAAAACACGGGTAGGGTGACCCTCCTTTCATGTCGGGACAGTCCCGTAATAAACTGTCCGGCATTTGTCAGCGATACCTTTGCCTTCCCGACTTCTGAAAAACAAAATTTTACGCAACACATATCATAGTGGACAGGGGTATTGGGGTACGCACTGCGCGGCCCTTTCTTTAAGTTATATTTTGTTGGTCGATTTTTGTGTAGTTCTGTTAAAAATATTTTTATGTGGTGTAATATTTTTTATTGATTTTTGTGTTGTTAATTTTGTGACTTATTTCCATGCTAAAGAAACAAATTTCAAATTTTCTCGTTCGTAAAGTATCTAAAAAATATTAACCCTTAGTATTTCATCAAAAAATTTGAGCAAAATTATTTATATATTATAGCAACCTAAAAAAATATACTATATACGGTATATTGTTTACGCTGTGCTTAATAATTCTATAAGATCTAAGCAAACGATTTTCATTCTTTCTCCTTTGATTTGTATCTTCTATTTCGTCTTAAAATACTAGTAAGACATTTATTGAAGATTATTAATACACATTTTTAACAAAAACACAGTGCGTATCCAACCCTAGGGTGGCCAAGGGAGAGGCGAGCCGTGGACACGGTCGGTGCGCGCGCTCTAAAGAAGTGAATAAATCTGCCGCGACAAGGTGAATATAAATATAAAGAATCCGCGGACAAACTTCCGGACATTTCTAGGGTTGCCTCCTTGTAACATATTTAAAGTAAGTCCTGATAAAGGACTCTATAGATTTGCTGAATTAATTATTTCTATATTTTTTGTGACCGTAATTTATTGATAGTCATTGTCATATTCATTTATTGCTTTATGTTGTACAATAGGACCTTAAAAATACAGTAGGTAGCTTCAACATAAACCTTGCAAGGGCACTGCAACAAGACACAATAATATACTTACATGTCTATTTAGGAAATCACATTTACATTATAATTCAAATAACAGAAGAATGAACCTTGAAATGAGAATGAAACGAAAAATCAGTGTTTATGAAGAGTTGATAATAAAAAGGCAGTAAAATTATAGAAATTTTGATCATCACCAACATTCTTACTTGTGGTGTGTAATTATTATTTATGTTACGAATAACTTCCACGATCATGTCAACTAATGATTGTTAATCATTTTATAAAGTCAAGAAATTATTTTAACAGAAACCTTACTCGTTTTCTGTTACATACCGATACTGCTGATAATTTTAAATTTTAAAATTATGATGGTTATAGGAAAGCACTGAAAATGAATTAACCAACATTTTTGTATACTTAGACTTCCTTGGCGTTTTTTTTCAGTGGTAACCCTACGCAGCGGTCACCGGCGAGGTGATCGTAAACCCTGCGCATGTTCTTACATAATCATATTCTTGAAATATTCCCCCGGCGGCAGCGACAGGGTTATGTGGCATTATGAGCTATAGAAAATGTTGCCGCAGTTCAACTCAGTTTGCCATGGAAAATTGAGGGTTTAAGAATGCGATTGTCCAGGTTGGAATGGTGTTGTGCTCTGTAACTTATTTAGTTTGTTATTTGTATTATTAACCAAAAAATAGCACGTAAATATATTTATGCCAAATTTGGAAAAAAAAATTAGTATAGTTCTGGACACATGGTAGTTCAAAAAACCCGCTCATTTTAGTCCTTTGCAAAAATCCTCCGGCTTCAAGGTGTTATTTCATCAGAGGATGAGACGAGATTTAACATTTGTATTAAAATATCTTACGTGCTTGTTTGCTTTGTCCATGGTCTAAAGAAACGATCCGATTGCACTACCACTAAACCAAACAATTAATGTTCGTTCGTTTGTCTTTCATCCACGCAGCAATGCAGCAGACTCAAATTATCCTGCAAAATTACAGTGTTCTACGCAGCCGGCGTCGCGTGCACAAGCGAGTGACCAAATATTGCAATAACATAAGACAGTCCACAGCCCCCGAGTCGGAAACGGGCAACGGGACAAACTACCCGACACGCGTCATAACGCGCGGGCAGCTCACGGCCCCCTGCCCACCGACCAGAGTGACCTTTCTGAAATATAACTCACTTATTTAAATCTCAAATAGCTGAGACACTGAGATTTAAGCAGCTCACAGACAAACACGCGAGCAAAGTTTAATTTTCTTTATTTATTTAGTACTAGCTGTACCCTTCGCTCGTTACTACGTCGTACCAACTCAGAAACCTTCGTAGACTCAATGCACAACACTTTGCTGAAGATCATTATAATTATGATCAAATGCAGTTGCACTAAAAAGATGTGAAGCATGCAAGGTCGGCATTTTCGTTCGTTATACACGACTTACCGCACGCACACAGATATCCTAGGTAAGACAACGCGCTAAGCAACAGCACGAGTGACAGTTTACGTGTTTGCGTGTGCACGCACACAGACAACCATTATGCATGCTTCACTCATGAGTCTGTAGATGAGGTTACATTCGTATTTTTTTTAGGTCCGCTTGGCTGAGACGCCCGTCACAAGATACGTCAAAGCAAACGTCAAACCATAGAAAACTGTCATCGTTGACGCATCTTGAAACGAAGATTAAAGCCAAGATCGGTTTATTAATATGGCAACGCATTTGCAGTCCTAGCAGTCTTACGATTGTAGTCTTGAGAGTGTAAATATCGAGTGCCCTGTGTTAATTTTTAGTAATAAACTAATAAAACCAAAGTTCTACCCAAACCTAAATCGAAATCAGTTTTCCACGAACAAGCGCACCTGACACAACTCTAATTATGTTGCCAATACTAAATTAGCTTACTATACAGGTGTGCACCTACCGACCACCCTATTCAAATACAATAAAGTCCAAAATAGTTTATCAATCAGTATAAAGGTTGCCACACACGACGTGCATGCGTCATTGCGCGCGAGACGCATCTAGTCGTTCGACCGTTGGATTCAAAATTCGAACAACATAGTTGTTGACAGCCAGTTCTTTATTCAACCGTTTTAATTTAAAATAGACCAATTGGAAAGAAAATAATGAGGTCGGCCTGGAAAAAGGAATGTAAACCTCCCAAGAAGACTTTATGTCGTTTTCTATAAAAGTATTTCCAAAAATTTAAATTCATGGACACATTGAAACTTTCATTCCACTTTGAAATTAAAAAAAAGCTGTACCTAACTATGGCAAGGTAAATCAATTTTCATAGCATTATTACCATTTATGACGTAAAAGTCATGTTTACGCAAACAAATAAATATTGATGAGAATATTATTTTTTACAATCATTTTAAATATGAAATTAACTTCGTCCTGTTGGTAACGCCAAACTGCTGAACCGATTTTAATGAAATTTGGTACTAGTTTAAGACAGCTTGAACCCCGAGATAGGCCATAGGGTACTTTTTCCGCGGGCAACAACTAGTATTTGATACAGTCCACAAGTGGGCCAACCAGTCGTAAGCATAAAATATCTATTAAGACATCGCGTCAAATTATTGTTAGTGGCATAGGGGCGTGTATTTTTTTTGTGGGATTTTGGGAACATGTAACTTTGGCTGAAAAAGCTGTGGATGTAACACGTAGTCAATGAAAATGCTTGCTAATGGATATGCAAGCATTTTCTATCATCAAAATATAAGTAAAATCTGTTCCTTTTCAGACTGCCAATTACTTTACCAAGTACACCTGACAATATTTATGTTTAGATAGAGGATGAAATAGTGATGAGAATAGTATTACCTCTAATTAGTTTATTAAAATGTTGAATATTATATTCCTCATCATCTCGTATTATTATTGCTGGGTGCGACAGAGACGGAAATACAAATCCTCAAATCTATTAACCATGACCACATTTTCATGTCAAGTATATTTCAAAAAAAAAATGTATGTGGACATTCAGTCAGTGTCATGGTATTTTCACCAAAAGTGCTTTTCATCAAAAAATACAAGATTAAATGGAGATTACTACCTCGAAATAAACATAAAGACATTGATTAAGTGTATTAATAAATAAAATGATCATGTTCAAAAGTACGCGAAAATGGAGTAATAACAGTAAAATGATTTGATAATATGAGTGACCGAATGGATAGGAACCGACTTTAAGTGAACACACACAACGTTAAATACATCAATTAGGTCCCTTCCTTTGTCTAATGCTGTTTCAATACCAAAACCTACAAAATAACCTATCATTATAACACACCTAAAATGAATGTTTAATAACACCGCAGAGTGTACATTTACAACACGCCAAAAGCGTTAAGTCATAGGTGTTACTTTAATGCAAATTATTCTAAGCCCTTATTTCAATGAGTAAGGGTTGAAAATATATTAGTAGAACCTTCGTAAAAACCTTCACCTCAGAATGAAAGCAATCACGGTCGTATTCAAACATGCGTTTTTGATGCGCTTTTTGCAAAGGTCTGCCGCAAAAGATTTCAAAGGAACACGAAGTGATGTTTGGTTACTGTGTAATGTGGGCTTTATTAAATTTTTTGATAAATAGAGTAAAAGACTTTGAAACGGTACGAACACACATTTTTCATTGAATCCCTGTTTTAAATTTGTATTTGTTTTCTTCTATGTTATGAATTAAATCAGACTTTATCTACTCTCATATTGTAAAGTTCAAATTGTAAACTTCAAAACGAATTTATATTGGCATACTTTATGAACACAATTTTACAGCATTACAAAAAGTTTTCATTCCAATTTTCAATTGTCTGTGACAGCACCCGCTTTAATGCATGCGCGGTGATGTGCTAGGTTTTGGCGCCATTCATTGAACACATTGTTGTAATGTATGAGAGTAGATAAAGTAGTGTATAAAACTGAACATACCTAGCTATTAAAACACTCGTGTGATACTATTAAAAACATCGCCTAGCGTCTCAGTTCTTAAACACACACTCGTGTTTTAATACCCCTCATTATGCAACAATTTCATAACCTACTATTATTAAACGTTGACTAAGTAACAATAAATCACACACTTTATACGTTTTTCATTGCATACTCATATTATACTGCCATACCTCGGATTCAGATTCTGATGCGTAATAATTAAAAACATCTAAACATATGAACATTGTTACATCCTAAAACTTAAATACCGCCTTACTTATAAACGTGGGGTAGCTAAACCATGCTTTTTTTTATCTGTCAAATGAATTTGACTGAATAGAATTTTCACATAAAATTAAGTATAAAATTTACCACAAATCACTAACTCCCATAAAACAACCCACTTAATCAAATCCGCAATAAAAATTATAAACAACCCAGAAATCTTTTCCACAAAATTAACTCTCGCTCATTTGCATCGCCCGAAACTTCTTAATTACCTGAACAGTAATTATTTTACCAAACAGACTTTTACCTAAAACTCATTAGAAGAAGCGACAATCTTCATTATTTACCTTGAGCTCTAATTAATTCCTTGTCATGGTTTTTGCTTCAGCGTCTGAGTTATATCTTCAGTGACAGAAGATTTGGCGAGACAGCGGATACGGGAACACCCTAGTTGGAGCAAGACGGTTGTATGTCTCCGTTACCTGATTAACATCTTTTGGCAATTAGTAAAACACACAAAACTCCACCCTGGCCGTGTTCTGTCCCCCTGGTAGGTGATGCTTAATATTCACTCGTAAATTACTTGAAAACTTACTGCGAAGGTGGTCCTAGATTTAAATTTAAATGCAGTTGGACTTGCGGGGAAGAGATAAGGTGCTCGGTTAATTAATGTATCAAGTTGGAATGAAAAATTTACTTTAATAATTAAGAGCTGTTAACTGGGAATTAATTTTAGATTGAGTTATGCGTACGTACGTTTTATATAAGACATAGGAAACCACCAAAAACGAAATGCAACCGTTTTGTAGTTTCAATGCATTTTGAAAGAGAGAAGCTGCGGTCTTATATCTTAAGCTCTCTTCCGGACAACTCCGGTCTCTAAATAAATAAATATAGTAAATGAAAAAAAAAATACACTAGTCAAACAATAAGGCCAGTACCTAAACGTCGTACCAACCTTATGAAAGAGGTCAAATTTTTAACCAGATCAAAATTAAATTTAAACTTTATTTTAATATCCTAAGCGGTTTTAATTAAACGGCCCGAACCGCACGAAACAGCCGATTTTACACGAAAAAACCTTTTTATAACCAATTGGAGATTTTCCACGCGGTCAAATGCGAAAAAGTTGGACGAATTACATTCAAAAAGAGGATGGAATTAATTTAAAATTACAGTAACGTCGGTTCATCGGGCGCGGAATCCGTTTGCGATCGCATTGGAAAGGACACCTTCAGCCAAAATTGGGATTTTACTTTTCAATAATGTTTTACAGACAATTCCAGGGGCATTTAGGTCGTCCCTGACTAAGAATGAAGAAAAATAAATAAACTAGAATATTAAAAATAATCTTAGTAATATTTTAATAATTTATTTACTGCTACTGTTGTTATTTAATTTTATCATGACATGACTGTAATTTTATTGAATGTAATGTATTTTTGATTTATTGTTTTTAATTTTAATGTAATTGCCTACTAACATAGAATAATGAACTTTTGTAATTAACCTATTTATGGAATCTAATTCTGAATTAAACGATTATTATTATTATTATTATTATATTTTGTCTTAGTAAGATCACATTGTAATTTTTTGGAAAAGTATTTGTTTCAAACAATATTATTCTTTCTTTTAATGTCAGCATCATACTCGTATCAGCCTGTATAATCAACTACTGGCTAGATATATCTTTCTCTGAGTTTTATTTTAAAACTAGCTTTTGTCTGGGACTCCGTCCGCGCAGGTGTTTACATCGATGTACTCATTAAATAGTTAAGAGGGAAACAAACACGTTTTAATAATACTAACAAATGGCAGATAACAGACAAACTAAACCAGTAGCTTTGTGACAATGCCATGCAAATAATATAAAGCATGTTATAAAAAATAGAATGTTTTAATTTAAATTCGCCCATGCCCTAAATACACCTCAGGACAGATGGTCCTCTTCAAACTGGAGTGGATTCTGAATACACCTTTGTCCACTTTCATTATACAGGGGGTTACTGGTACAATAACCTGGCCTGGGGGCCGGCATGGCGCGTGGCGTGGCGTGGTGCGGCGTGGCGTGGCGTGGGTATAAAGTACAAGACTTAAGGACGGTCCTTGTGGGGTAATGCATTGAACGGTTGTTGGGATGTTTACGGGTTGGATGAGGCATTTTGTGTTCGTTAAACTCCGTCGAAAAGCGAATAGTGGAACACTAAAAGTTTTAATGTGGGCATATAGGACATACAGGTTTTGCTTCTCCGGGACTGAGAGATTTACAACGATTTTTTTCTCCTAGAAAAAATAAAGGATTGGATTTGTTTGTTTTAAATTGCAATTGCGTAACACCTGGACCTCCAAGAGCCTATAACTAATTAACATTGATTTTTTTATATCGTTTCCGATTTTTTCTGTATCACTAATTTTTGTTCAACTTTTTTTCGCCAGGAAAGGAATAGTTAAAAAGAGACTTTGTGTAAAATAAAATTCGTAACAATTTATTTTTTTTTTTTTTTCAAATAAAGCTTATACTTAAAACTTTTGAAATAAAACTGGCTTTTAATTCGACACATTTAAAGAAACATGACTTTGGCTTTGGAATTTAAAGTGTATAATTTTATTAGAGTTATGTATTTCAATACATCTAGCCTTATCAAAACGTTTACGCATATTGATGCTATTGTGCCGAACCTTATCATCGCTTAAATCTCTGTAACATGATATTTGTAGCGACGACAAACGTTGTTTTATCTACAATCCTTTACATTTGTTTTTGACATTGAACTACTCTTCAACAGATGCCTCATCCACGCTTCCCACTTCCTCGTCATTTTTTTACCTTTTTATCTCCAACAATGGCACTCGATATGATTGCCCGCGGGTAAACGCTCGGAGCGGCGCAGGGGTTGATTGGGCTTGTACGCGGCAGTCGAGGTGTTGATAGCTCGATTTTAGCTTTTGGCTGAGAAATGGTAAAAACCTTTTTATGAAATCTTTTTGAGGTAGAGATGTTTTGATGCTGCGTATTAAACAGTATTTTACTCCGCAAGATTTTGTATATCAGGGGACAATGTCACACAGACTCACTTAGTCTCAAACTAAGGTCCAGGTTTGTACTGTGTCGGTAACTAGGTAAATAGAAACAAAGTTATATGTAGCTATAAAGAAATTCATACTTACATACATACTTACATTAAATCACGCCTATTTCCCAGAAGAGACCACTTCTTTCCATTTTCTACGATCTTGACAAATTTATTTCGCTTCTTCCACATTCATACATCGAGTCATGCACGCGCGTACTAAATTCATACTTAATACACAAAATATTCAAGACGCAGGAAAAAAATCTTAATCTCATCACACAAATTAATCAGCCTTACCAGGAATTGAACTGTCTAGGCTAATCTGGTCATCAATATTATAATTTATAAATATTTTACTTTTATTTATTTTGGTAACATAGCTACAACCTATTTACGTCACTAGTGATTAAAACATGCACTTTAATCTCCCGCTAGATCCAGAATACAAATCGATCCTATCGCCAACGACAGATCATCGATAGGTGCAAAACATCAAAGCTGCTCCCTCATATCAATCTTCAGCTATATCTCGCCGGTTTAAAGCCGAAAATCATTCCAACAGGCTATTCAGAAGTATAATGACAGATTAGAAAAGTGAGAACAATGTCAAAGATATATTGCGCAGTTAGTTTAGTCGTTCCTGCGCCGGGTTAAGGTTGGTTTTGTGATGGTCGCGTGGTGGGAAGGTTGGTCTCATTTGACCAGGGAGACCATCAATCTCTTCGGACAGTGATGGAGGCGTGTAATCTAGTTTGCTGTCTGTACCTCGGTAAACACCTCCTGATGTTATTTTGAGCAGGTGCCTTTTAGAAGGGTCCTGCTGCAAAGTTTACAAATTGAATGCAAAAAGGGCGCTAGTTGATTTTCTTTTGCCCAGTGTCACAGAGGTTTTTTGGCACTATTGTCATATTAGAGACGCATGTTTGTGCACTTTCTTAGTTAACGCTGAGGTCGAATAGAAATGACTGTGTATCTATTTGATTGCAATGATTTTTTCGTACATCATACTTAAATATGTCAGATGTTCGAATTCCGAATTTTACTTTTAATGCTATGAGATCAACTTTGCCTCGCGTTGAAATAATGGTGTAAAGTTGTTACAATTGCAATGGCTAAATATTTTTCAGTGTTAAACAATCTTACTTTCACACATTTTACAAGCCAACAATCAATAAATACAGGCATTTTTTTTTATTTTTTTTTGTATGGACGACCTAATTAGTGTTGTCTCGTTGTGTTTCCATAGAACAAGCTTAAAGCTTAGTTTACCCTTAACAAAGACCCGATAAAGTTAAACTATTAGACCAACTTATATATACAGTCAGAGAATCGCAATTCTCTAAATAGTTATAATAGATTATGTTATATCTCAGGGAAATACAATTGAAATAGTATCATAAAATGTAGATAGTAAGGGTAAGCTTATTATAATGTGGGAAATCTATAGCCTCTGCCTAATTAAGGGGTAAGGACTAGGTCAATTTGTGTGAGAATCTTCCCTATTATTTACTATTCAGAATTCAGATATTATATTTACTTTTTCATAATTATACTAAGCATTACTAAACTTAGTATTAAGTTTTAATTCCTCAAAGATACAAGGGGCAAGTCTGTAAAAATAACGCGAGTACTTAGTTTGATCTGAAAAGAGACAACGTTCTCTAAATCATAATAAAACTAAATGCTTTCAGTTAATTCCTCGAGAAGTCATTACGTTACCTCAGTAGCTACAGCGTGACGTCTAGACGCATCTAAACAACCTTTTATATCGCGATTACTCCTATAACTGCGTTAAAATGGTAATAGGACGACAGTAGGGGCATTAGACAATTACACACAAAAACAAACATACATTTGAAATTTTTAAAACGAAAAACAAGCAATTATAAACTTTGTTTATATTGACGGAAGAATTTTTTGTGGTTTGTTAAAAACTGTGGTAAGTTGGTAGTTTTGGTCGTTGTAAAAACGATACTTTTGGCGAAAAACGATTTGATTCCTGATAAAATCGAAGTTAGGGGGTGTTTCATAAATATTATATTGCCCGTATGTATTTGTGACATAAATGTATTACTTACGGGGTGATTTGGTTTTTATTGCTTTGTATGAATCGATGGACAGCAATAAAACAGTTATGTTATGGTACTTAAATGTATTTATAATAAATTATTAAAAATACAAGGTCAGTATTGTTTACATAATAAATCTGAAAATTATTAAGATGCAAGTACTTATTCAGTTTACTATAACAATGTTTGTTACTAATACGCTGGTAAATATCTTAGCCTAACTATGCAAATTGTAGTTAGAGTTGTTGGTAATTCTGTAACTCAGCCTACCCAGCTCTATAATGTAACTATTTTTAAAATGATGGTATTAATTACGTACTCACTTTGAACACACAGTGAGTACCTAGTAGTAGAAAAAACCGGGCAAGAGCATGTAGGACCATGCTCTGTGTAGGATTCCGAAGCCGTTACGACAAACACAAAAACTAACATGAAACGAAACTTCTATGAACGAATAATTTATTTAAAGTTATTTGGTGCCGCGTCTTCGATGATTTTTAGTAGGTCTGAAACACTTCGCGACATGGACGTGGCAAACCTAGTTTAACTTCGGAACCTTAAAAAGACCAGTACACCAAGACCCTATGTAATGTTTAGGAATTTGTAACCAGTATCTTAAATTGGACCAGTAGAGATATGTAGGTATCTTAAAAAACTCAGGGTTGTTATTCGCTCAAAAACGATGGACGGGCGGACGAACGAGCGTAATCGCAGGGGCGACTTTAAGTAGTCCCGTCAGAACGAACAAAACATATTTTAGCGCGTGCTTTCAATTTAGCAGCATGGTTTCTGCAGATGAATCGAACGAATAAGGCTGTTTAATGGTAAATGCACCCGCTAAAATGCTTCATCATGCCACAAAAAAAAACTTACTGAAACATTATTGAATGACACTTACAAATACAATAATTGATGTGATATATACAGTGCTTGCGCCCGCGCAGCTCAGCCGACGCGGCGCCATTCGTCTTCGGCGCGGTTAGACAATGGTTCTAATTGGAACCTAATACTAAGACCTCGTTCACACTCAGATCAATATTCCTTTTTTAAATATTTCTAACATTCATCTTTAATTATATACTACAGTGAAAGGCCGTTAAGAATTCTTCAGGGTTAGCAATGCATTTGTGGTCTGAGCATTGTAGCGAAATACACTTTGATAAAACTAGGAGTAAAATCATAAATTAAGAAAAAAATAACAGTGCCAAACTTTAAGTTAATACTCTGACCATAAATGACCATCCTTAGATTTTGGTCTCTGCCTGTATGAAAGTTTGTCTTGAGTAGGCTCGGAAACGACTCAAGGAATTTCAAAAAAATAATAATTAGGGAATCAAACAGTTTTTTATTAAAATTTCATGTTTTATTTATCTTGCAAGATTAAAATGAAATTAATAAAAATAGTTTTAAATCTTTAACTACTAAAGCGAAGTAAGACTGGACCACTTGTCGTTGCTATAATTATAAATGCAAAAGTTTGGATAGATAGATGTTTGTTAATCAATCAGGCCAAAACCGCTGATCGGATCTGAATGACGCACGGAGATAGATTTTACTCTGGAATAGCACATTAGCTTCTCTTTATCTCAGAAAAATATACAGTCTCCGAGAAAATCGTGATACACGACGTCGATACTTGTTATAAAATCGGGTGAAGACGCGAAGAAATTGTCAAATATGACCCATACATACATAAACTCACGCCTTTATTCCCAGAGTGGAGTAGGCAGAGCTACAGAATTTCCAACAACTATAAAAACTTTTTGATAATTCTGTACCCAAATTTTGCACACTTAGGCGAAGATGTTTACCAGTGTATTAGTGACAGGTTGCAAGCCCATCGCATCGGCTTTTACGACATCCACGGAAAGATACGGAGTGGCACTATTCTAATCCGGCTATCACACGGGGAAAAATCAAATATGACCCTCATGATTAAAATTCAGAAATGGTATGAACTTAGGTCTGGTTTCGTTGAACGCGCGGCGGTTGTCGCGGCGTCTCGCCGACCATTAATCCCGCGCCGGCGATTTGTCTCCTTAATTAGCGATGGCGGCGCTGCGTGTGCGCATTGTTGGGAGATAAGCGGCGTTTGATATTTAGCGCGCGAAGACAACGGTGACAAGTACTCTTACACCCGTATTTATAGTCAAGAAAAGTAATTACTTGAGTAAAAGTAATGACTAAAGTAATGATTTTTATATGACTTTTGACACTACTAATACTCAAGTAATTACTTTTCTTGAGTATAAATACGAGTGTTTAAGTTTATGCAAATGATTATTTTGTAAATAAAACTTAGTAATGTGGCATGACATTCTTTTGATCATCTAAACTTTTTTCTTGTACGAAACGATTTATTTATTTATGTCTCAAGGCGAACAAGTTTTCGGAAAGGTATGTTATGCAGGAGCTATAGGTATTTTAGATTAAATACTTTTATGTTAGGTTTGATTTATAAGCGATGTAAAAAAATTAAATACTCTATCATAATATTGAGTTTGGAACTATGGAAATTCGGAATTTTGTTCAAATCGGAATTATGACTATTCGCAGCTATGGACAAAATTATCTTAAGACATGGGTAAACCACGTTTTAAATACGAATATATTTTTTTATTTTTTGCTGTCATACGTAACATAACATTACTGCATTATAGAGGGGACCTAGATAAGATGCATGATTTTATGGAATTTACGTTTAAATACTGCGCCCGTGTAGGTACCTCAAAAAAGGTTTTATTTCTAAACTGTTATGAATAAGATACTGGTCGTAGCTAATAAATGGTGTGTTTTCTTTAACCTCAAAATCAATTGGACAAATTAGAACCTATCCTAAAGTCAGCTGAATCGTATAAACTACTATTATAATGCCATTCTTAAAAACCGAAACAATAACGTTTTAGTTAAAATACCAACCGAGAAGGGTGAATTTTCCTTCAAATTACAGTTACGTCTGTTTATCCCAAAACGGCATTACAGATCATAAACATAGGTGCATCGCACACGTGCGGATGGTACCGGGTGTCCAGTAATTAGAGCGGGCATTAATCAAGCCGCAAGTGTGCTGGCGGCCTAATTACCGCAGCCTGTGTAACCGGACTTATCTATTGATGCGTATTTTCCCTAATATTATATAGCTATGAATCTCGTAGATATTATTCGTAGCGTTGTGCTACGCAAAAAGGCTGTGCTACGATAGCGTAGCAAAGATAGGTAGTTAGCAAACATAAATTGTTAGAAAAAAATATTATGTACGAGTAGTAATGGTTACCGACCCGTTAATTGTGCATACTTTTCATGGTACAGTGTAGCCTATTTGTTAATTAAGGGTATATAATATACTATTTTCTTTTCAACTTTCATCAAAATCTATTCGGCCGTTTTAGCGTAAAGAAGTGACTAACAAACAAACACAGACGCTTACAAACTTTCACAATTGAAATACTATCTATTTATTTGTGGTAACAGATCAAAAAGTTTTTATATTTGTTGGAAATTCTGTAGCTCTGCCTACCCCACTCTGGGAATAAAGGCGTGAGTTTATGTATGTATGTATACATCTATGTTATTTATTTAAACTGTATATACAAATGACGGCCTTAATGTCTTATTATATTCGTGTGATGTTAATAAGAATTGGGCCAGGAAACACTGAAATAGAAATAGTAATAAATTAATATTCTAACCCCTTACTTATAAACGTGGAATAAGCTAGGAATAGTTTAATGCTATGCTTTGTCCTTATCTGTAATTGTGACATTAGCATGTGATAGAAAGTGACAAAGCATGGAATAAACTATAGTGGTGGTAGGACCTTGTGCAGGGTCCATCCGGATCGCTACCACCATCTTATCCATTAACCTACCGCCAAACAGCAGTATTGGCATTGTTGTGTTCCGGTTTGGAGATAAGACAGCCGGTGAAATGACTAGCATAGAGGCATTCCATCTTAGTCCTCAGGGTTGGCAACGCATTTGCAGTCTTAGGATTGGTTTGCAGTCTTGTGAATGCAAATGTTTATGGGTCGCAGTTTCCACTTACCATCAGGTGGCCTGTGTGTTTGTTTGTTTTCTCTACGCCATAAAAAATAATTGAGATTGAGTCTTGTGATTTTATTCGTCTCTGGGCCCAGTTACCATCAGGTGGTCAAAGTGGTCGCGTTCCTTCCCCTTGCCATAAAAAAAAGCTTATTCCACGTTGTTGATCATTCTTCACCATACTGATTTTTTATTATTATTTTACTTCTCGATCCATCACCCTGAATACCGACGCCGCCGCATAACAAACGTTTCAAAGGCTTTCTAATTGCAATGAAATAAATCGCTTTAACATTTTCACGGTCGAGGTTAGATCAAAGAGTTCCAGCGTACAACCATCCACAACACCCATTACCTGTACCAATTTTTATTTTGTACAAATTTAGTCCCTATTTGGTTACACGTAAGGGTGGTTAATCGTGTCGGGTGTAGTGATTAAAGGTGAGAGTGTAGGTGATGCTGTGTATTAACGCCAGAGGGCGCAGGGACCCTCTGGACAGTCCACCCTTGTTTATTGGTTGCAGTATGTTCGCGGAATTAGAGTGCGCGTATTCATTAGTCAGTCGTGAATAACTAGAAAATTATGTTAGGATATTATTATGTTAGGTTAAAGTTTAAGAAGCTGCAATAAACTTTTTAAATATTTATAAAATAATGAGTCTGTATCGCCCCACTCTGTTAATTCCATTCTGTTCTGGTATTTTAAACGCACAAACATCATTATTAAATCTCATAAATGAAGAAGTATGTATAGTCAGGGTAAAAAAGGATCATCACTTTTCGACTCTATTTCAACGCTCGTAAGGGCCAAAAGTAACGAACCTTTTCTTACTGTGATTATACCTATGTAAATCAAAGTAATAGGGCGTGTCTTGGTGGATTACAAATACTGTAGGAGTAAGCTCACGTCCCAGACGAGAGCGAACAAAACATATTTTAGCGCGTGCAGTTTTAATTAAGCAGGCTTATACGTTCGATCCATCGGCAGAAACCATGCTGCTAAATTGAAAATGCCCGCGCTAAATTATATTTTGTTCGCACTGACGGGACTACTTAAACTCGCCGCTTGGACATTCACTCGTTCGTATGTCCGACCGTCGTTGTTGAGAGAATCACTACCCAGTTTAGTTGAATCCAACCTTGGAGTGTAGTTCATACAATACATAATACCTACCTTCTGTGAAGACAGAACATTATTTTAACCTTGACAAGCTACTTTTGCTTTGAGCTGCAGTGAAATGAACCGTGTCTAGAAGTATATGGTTTCTATATAGGACGCTCAACTAATTGTTATTTATTTTATCTTATAGCTGCTCCAAAACGGCGCAATCTCTTTCAACGCATGCAGTGTACGCAGTCCGATGCACGCAGATTCCCGATACGACACCTGAGTACACTGCACCCCTGCGTCGCGGTGGGGGAGCTGTTGGCGGGTACGGAGACGGCTTCTGCAACGATATTAATAAAAAGTATGTGTACTTTTTGTAACAGTCAATTTGCGACTTAAGTGTGTTCCGTAGGGCTCTATTTAAATTTTGATTTAGCCCATGTTGCTTCTAGATTGTAATAATGATGTTGATTTTTACAACAGCTAGTAAATAATTGTTAACGTTACTATAGTAATAGTAAAATGATTATGTACTGACATAATAATCAAGATGGCATAAATAAGTGGAAAAAGTAGAAATTTAGTTTATTACACTTGACATTGATTAAATAATATTTTCATTGTTATGATAAGGCATAACAAAACAATAAATCTCTACGTGTCTCTGTTTGGTTGACCGGTAGAGAGTACCTCAAGGCATTAACTTCGTACAGTTAAATTCGTACTTACTGTGTATAGTGCAATAAAGTTAAAAAAAACAGTGCCTCTTAAATTAAAACGCAGTTTATTACATAATGTTTTATATGTCTTTTTGTATATTGAAAACAATTTACTTTAACGGAACTTATCATGTTTTGTCAAAGTCTAGGTTACACTATTTTATGAATTTAATATTGTAACTAAATTTATTTTACCTTTTTCTGTCATACTCATTTAATTTGACATATGGTTTGATTAGATTTATAACTTATCAATAGTATGTTAAACTTCAGCTGTTTAATCGTCGAATAAAATAAATTTAAAGTCAATTCTGAGACAGCAGTTTATTCCAATTCTAAAACCCACCTTCTTAAAAAACTTGTAAAAGTTAATCTCTTCGCATAAAAAAAGCAATTTGTATTCCTTTGTGCTCAATCAACTGCCGATCAGATTACTATTAATCCACAATTTCACGCATCAAAAAACCCTTTTAAAAATACCTTCCTCCATACTAACTCGCACCTTTTACCATATTCGATCATACATTAGGGGTGGGCAGCGAAAAAATTGTCGCAGGAACAATTACGTGGCATCTGGCAACCCTGAATAGCTTCACCCGCCAGCGGGGAAAATTTACATCCCGAGAATAGACTTTAAGTATTAGTTTTAAGGTTAGTATTGCCTTGTTGTGGAGACGTCTTGTAAATTATCAGTAGGTATGTTGAATTGGACTTTGTGTGTTGGTGCTAGGGTTGGCAATGTGATGGGGTGTAGGATCTTGCGAATAATCAGTCGATATGCTGATTGGATTTGCGCGACATGAGCGGAATAAATTAACAGTGCACACACGGGGTACTAATGGGTTTTTTGTTTCAAATTACACGCACATGTGTTAGAATTTAATTGTGTGCCTAAAAATGTTCAAGGTTTTTTAATGTTACACTGAATTTTCAAATGTTATAAGGTACTTTATTCCAATTTACCATAGGCTAATTTCCTTTGATATCGTATTTATGTTGTTTACGTTGTAGTAGCCTCTTAATCTCGACATATTGAGAGTAACTAGAACATCAACAATGCGATTTTACCCCTTAAATTAGCGGTGTCAAAAAACCTAAAAAACTGTTACTTACCACCTTTTTTTTCATTTCATAATCAAAATAAGAAAGGGTAATTATTTTTTATCAATTTAAAGGTAAGCATTGTCCGGAAAATATCACTTACTAAATAGAGGACGCCTGCGACCTTGTACGCGTAGAACTCGATGTGATTCCCCTTTTAATTCGGGCTGATTTTTGAAAAGCGTACCTTATGTAAACCTAAGGTACCTTCGGATATTCCTTCAACATTTCAAGTCTCAAGATCCAGCGGTTTAAGCTGTGTTATCTGTCAGTAAGAAAGTCAGTCAGTCAGTCAGTCAGTTTTAATTACATTACCTCTACAATCAGTTATCAACTATTTTTTTTACTATTGTAACAACTCAGTTCAATTTATGCACGATTAGATATCATTGCTTTATGAGTCATCCCATATTCATTATTCAGTAGATATACCGAAACGTAGTCCTGTCACAAACCACTAATGAACACTAGCTTTACTAGCACTAGTTACCGCTAGTTAAGCTTGGTTTAATGCTAAACCCACAGGGCGGCATCGACGCGACAAGGGCCGCAGCTCGTAAATACCTGCGTTTTATCGCACTTGACTAGCGTACGTTGTGCTATGTTTAGTACTGGAGCCAGCACTGCTCCTTTTGCAGTTATTGTCCCACTAACTCGTACGATATTCCGTGCTAATTTCATTTTGTATCATCTGAAAGGTGCAATTCGACAGCGGTCAATTCAGTACAAAACGCATGTCTGAAGTTATATATAGTAAATATATTGCGTTGATCTTTTATTTGAAAGTTAAAGTCTAAGATCCGATTTACATTGATCAAGAACAGTGAACAGTGAACAGTGACATCAGAGGAGAATGACACACCAAGTGACCTAGTCCCAAACTAAGCTCTAGGCTTGTACTATGGTTACTAGACAACGATATAAATATTTATATAGAGAAACGTATACTTATAAATATAAGAATCCCTATCAATTTTTTCTTTCCACTGTACTTGCCACTGTCCTTGATCAATGTGAATCGGACTTAAGGCTGAAACTTTCAACCAAGAGTCCACGTTTTCCTCACTGAAACGTTAAGTATATTGGACTTGTTTAGACTAAACAAGGCATAGCACGGTCACCGCACTACCTGGCTACTGTCGGAACACCGAAGTTTGGCGGCCGGCCAGCGGCACGTGGCACACTCGATAATAACAGCGTAGAATACCCTGGAGTTGTGAAAAAATTGCGCGTATCGACCAGTGATTGATGTTATTACGAGCGAAGTTAGCTTGAACGTTAGTTTTTTTTGTTTCATTTTGACAGCTTCACTATCCGTAGCACAAATCTCTAAAACATGTACAGAGTAGGTAAGCATCAAAAGTAGCTAAGCAGAATAACATGCTCAAAATGATCTAGACACGACGTATTCTCTTGACAATAGAGTCGAGTGCAGATCATTTTGATCTCTTCGGTTGCGTAGCTACTTCTGCTGCTGACTGTACCAAAGATTAAATGGGTACTTTACGTAAACTTCACCTTTACCATGATGACGAGACAAAATGTTAACTTGAAAGTTGCTGGAAAAAAAATGTACTAAAAAATAATGTGGTGCTCTAAATGTCTTCGATAATAATACGTTAACGTTACGAGTTATTCGATAAAAGAAGTTCATGCGTGAGGTACACGAGGTGACTTGACAATGGAGTTGATAGATAAACATGATCTCTCTCTACCTGTACTTAAGGATCCACGAGTCCACCACTAATTCCATTCCGTCCCTTTGGTTTCTCAACCTCGTATCTTATTGAATAGTTAGGAAAGTTGTCTTTATTATTTAAGGAACATGATAATTATTCAATGAGATACGAGGTTCGGAAAGTAAAGGGACGATTTTTTTATGAGTTGTTGATAATTATGTAGATTTAAAAAAGAAGAAGGTGATAAAATAATAGTTATAGCTGTTCATAATGGCGGTAAAAGGCTTGGGATTTGGGATGATGACAGGTTTCAAACTGTGTTAACGATACAGTTTTAGAGGAACTTGCTAGTTACTAACGTTTTATTTTAAATTTTTTATCCTTCGGTTTAAATAAAATTCACATAAAATCCGCGGACGATAATTTTTCATGCCAAAGCTTGTATAAAATAAGAGTGAAATTGTTTTCAAATAAAATATTAACATCTAAATGTCGCGTAAGCAGAGTCATAACATAATTTTTTTACATTTTTCTTCTGAAAACAATACCGTAACTTTTTTCCAAGCAGATAATGAATTAAGAAATGCCAGCAAGTTTAATAAAGAAAAAAATTGCTTTGCAAATTATTTATAAATCGAAAAGAAGAAAAAATTGTTTTTTGCGCACTGATAGTAAAAATAAACAAATTGTTTTATGACGTCGCTGCCAAATTAATGATTATAGTTAATGAGCAATAATAGTTATTTAATTCGAGGAAGGACTAAAAATATCCTCAGCTAGATATTACATACAAATAAACCACACTTACCCATAATTAACTATAGAATTAATGCTTCTAATAAATTTTATTCGTAAATCAATTATATAAATTATACGCTATAATACTTTGACGCTTTTTACTGGTCCCATAAACTAGGTAAGTAATAGTAGTGCGAAAAGTACATATTACTGGCCTAATAGCGGAGCGTAAAATTGTCTATTTCTATTAAGCCGTTTAGTGTTTACATTTCGAAATGTTCGTTGAAAGCCTGAATTAGTGTAGGCCGTAAAATCGTAGCATGTACGAAACCAGTAATTTAACAGGAAATCAATGGTGATACTCGAATATATACAATATAAATTATGATTTAGGTACTTGGTACAAGTTTATATTATTGTGTATTAGTTTCTTCTTGCATAGTTCTATAAATAAGCGTTTTCGTGGAGCTCTATTCACATAAATGAAGTGTAAAAATACATAATAATTATGGGTATTCATTACGTGCCGTTTCTTTTTCTCACTCAGAGACTTCAATTAAATTTGCATGCATGATTAGTGACGTTTTGTCTTATTATATTGATAAAGCAAAGAAATTTTCAGCAGTGACTTTAATCTAGCATTAAATTTAATTAAGTATTATTTTATCAGGGGTATTTAATTATTCTCTTAAAAACGGCGTTTGGTTAGTCGAACGAGTGAACGTGGCGCAGCTTATATAAACTGACAAATTTAAGTAGTACTGTCAGAGCTTATAAACACATTTTAGGCCGTGCATTCTCAATTAGGCAGCAGGGCTTCTGTCGAACGATCTAACGTATAAGGTTGCCTAATTGATTCACAAATGGTCAGTTAGACAACTGGGTTACTGATATCTACCTTACTGTAATAAAAAAAATACATACATACATACATAAACTCACACTTTTTCCCAGAGAGGACAGCTCTAAAAACTTGTTGATAATTCTGTAACCACATTATGCACAATTTAGACTAAGATGTTTACCAGTGTATTAGTGACAGGTTGCAAGCCCATTCCCTAACAGCACTACAAGCCTTGATTCCCTTAGTCGGGTCTTACGACATCCACGGGAAGGCATGAAGTGGCACTATTGTAAACCGGCAACCACACGGGTATTTAAAAAAAAAAAAATACTCTAAAAAGTGGCCATGTTTAAGTAACCTCATGCAGTTCCTTATAATCTGAACCGTTAAACCCCACAATAACTCTGGCCAAATAAAAACGCCATTAAACGTCCAAATATACACTTGGCCAATAAAAACGGGCGGGCTAATAATGTTGGTACACCGGGCGAATTTTACACTGGCGAGAAAGAAGTTAGCGAGCAGTTTCTCGGTAAGAGCACCAGAATAAATACAGTTTAGGAATGTTTCGATTGGATTATATAGAGCTGTTTTTACTCATACAACGTAGTCTTTTCTGAAATGCTGGCAGCATAAGAAAAATATGCCGTTTAAAGTTTTAATAGAAAACGAATTCTTAACATTACTTTCGATGCCATTTGAAAAAAAATAACTTTAAAATTTTTAAAAGACAATATTTACGAGTACCTACGTAAGTGGGAGTTGACAGGACAGGTAGGTAGTAGTGCAAGTGGAAAGATGTTGGAGTGACTTTTTTGAACTAGACACAAATACGTTGCCTAACCAATGGTAAGACGATTTAATGGTATCACTATTGACGATGATGGAAGACGGAAGGTTAAAGAAAACAGTAGGTCTTGACAGAGAAAAATGGCACGCTTTCAAAGAGAACTTTACTCAGGAGTAGGTGATTACAAATTCAGAAGGAAAGCAAGTATACTCGAAAACTTTGTTCGTTTAGAACAATTATCCAAATCTGTTCATCCGATTTTACGTGATTGAAAGACAAACATTTTTACCAACCTTCACAAAAACTAACTTAACAAATGCACATAACAATAAAGTTCAAACCTAATTTCCATGATGTTGTAACAACTCTATATATTGGGATGTAAGTACAGTCAAGCACGAGCGAAGCGAGCCGGCGCCAGGTATTCAAACCACGAGCTAAATTTATCGTCTTTATTTGTCGACTGTACCTTCCCGCTGCAACCCACCCAAAACTAAAAGACATTATATTTATAGAAACCCTGTACACACTTATGACTTTTTAGTTTGAACTGGTGTTATTGGGAACTGATTTTTAACTGTGTGTATATTGCTACGTTTTGTGAGAGTATGAATCACACCTGGCTATTTTGGATTTAAATAGTAACTCTTATTTTTAATGTATGTTTGGCAGGATGTGGGTTTCAAATACGAAATGAATAAAAAGTTCGGAACACCCACTGAACGTATAACGAACATACCATTGTTGATTTTAAAAAGGAAGTTGATACCCATATTAAAATTAGCGGGCAGAGAGATGTGATAGCCTAAAAATTAGGCAATAGGGATAACACAAAACAGATGAAAAAGTCAGAAAGTTTTTGATGTTACAATGTTATTAATATTATGACTTTAAAGATTTTTTTGATAATTAGTATACAGACCTAGTTTATAGTAGTAGCATGTTAAAATATTGGTAATCATAATTCTTGACATTTAAATATGTCATTACGAGTATATTAACATTGCAGTGCCCTCCCAGCGTTTATGTTAGAACATTTAATTTATTATAACATCTTTGTAAAAACAACATAAGGCAATAAAGTATATAGTATATGACTATGATTATGACTAGATACATCAATTCACATGCTGAGCTCTAGTTTTTTTTTAACTATAGACAATAGACAGTGGACAATCCCTACATTATAAAACGTTTTCAGGCAAGAAGATTTTATTGTGCTCAAGGAAAACACAGGCGTACACACAGATCCCCTGCCACCTATCTCACCATCGCGACTATGATAGGGTGGATAGGTGACATTTCAGTGTACATGACGTAGTTAATATGAAACCTAGTCATGCATCAGCGTGTTAACTTTGCAATGTATACCGAATTGTCACCTGTCACTTGTCATTGTCAATGTGGTGAAATAGGGCCTGATAGTAATTATTATTTATTACTTTATTACCTTGTAATGTTACTTTTAAGTATGATTGTATTTTATAATTTGAAAAAATGACCTTCTGCTGGAGTTTCTTGCGGCGGCGCTTCTTCTCCGCAATGATAGTCTTGTCCGAAGCGCTTGTAGATTCACTCCATATTACCGACGTGTAAAAGAGGCCTCATGTGGCCTATTTACTAAATAAATATTTTGAATTTTGAATTTGTCTAGTACAGTTAAGATCATTGTTTACCCTTTAGTACCTTGTCACTTTAAACGCTGTCACAATTCTTACATAGCAGTATTATCATGACATTAAATATACAAGATACTAAAGTGTACACATAATTTAATTATGAACTCGACTGTACCTATAGTAGTACGACCTAAATCATACTTTGGGACTAGCTCCATTTGTATGTGAATGTCCCCCAATATTGATTTATTTATATTATTACTACCCTCAAAGATCTATCGATCCACGACTAACAAATCCCGTAACTTAAAATATCACTTTGAAAATTCACAATTTCCGACACGGTAATCAAACCCCATTAATATCTGATAACACAATTAATTCTGAACCTTCTGAATTTTCAATTTGCCAAGTTTTACCTGTTTCGAGTTAGCAATTTCAAAGATAAGGCAATCTAGCCGGGGGTCCCCAATTACAATGTTGTAAGTGAATTTTCCGCGGGTGGTTTAACTTTTATCAAGATGGTGGACGCGGTTAATTTGCAAAGTTACGGTATCTTTAGGAAAGGTACGATTATAGCTTGTACCTATGTTATGTGATTGTGTTTTACAGCTGTTTTATCGGTTTTTTTAATAAGAAAAAGAAAAACTATAGAGATAAATTCCCATAGACTAGTCTTTTGTTTTATGTTTCCTTAGTGTTGCCAACCTTGTGGGTATAATTTTTATGGTCGTGCGAGATAATCTCGAGCAAATGATTAAAATGTTGATCCTTGATGTTTTTCATTTTATGTTATTTTGTGTTAACTGTGTCACTTTACGTCTCTTCACCAAGCGGTTCCAACGGAAGACCAGTGCTGGCTTCACGGCTAGCGAATGCTGAGTTGGGACCGTTTCGCAACTGTTTCTGTGTCTTATTTTTTGTATCTATGTACCTAATTTTGTTTTGTATTGTTGCGAATAAATGTCTCTTTATCTTTATCTTTAGATATAAAAAGAACTTATTTTGAATGGATTTCAAAAATGTTGTAAAGTTATTATTACGAAAATCTGTACAGTATAAAACCCTTATGATAGTGTCTGAACTGAATGACTGACAGTCAAGACAATGGACGGCCTAAACAACTGTACAGTCAAGGAAAATGACTCATAGACCACTTTGGACTGTCAAAGAGACACTGTAAATAAAATCATAAGTCTCTTACGTTTTGATTATAACGTGACTTTGACAACAGTCCAAAGTGGTCAAGGAATAATTTTCCTTTACTAATTTTACATTGGGACGGGCTTGATATTTGGTGGGATTATTCTTTAGGTATCCTATGGGCAATAACAAAGGATTTTTCGAAAATGTACCCCCAACGGGAATAAAGGAGGAGAAACGAAAAACTAGTTCTATGCGAAATATGCCCGCGTGACACGTGTAACAAAAGATTTATAGTTTTAATGAATAAAAAATTAAATACCTATATTTTTAGACTCACTCGTTTATTGGTAACTTTGTTGTTCAAATAAATCAGTTTTTCTATTACAAGACTTATTTAGGAAAATTACACAGTTCAAACTACAAACAAATTGAAACTATAATCACACCTAAAACCCTCTGTAATTTGGCCCAAACTAAATTATTTTAAAAACTCAAAACAAAATTTTCGTTAACTATATCCGCAGATGCTAGAGTAGTTATTACCGTACCCAATGAAGGTTCTAAATACAACCCCATGGGGACTAAAAGCAGCATAACATTACAAACGTGCCTGAGCCGCGGTGAGCGGAATCTGGATGGAAATAGCTCCCACCTGCCAGGGAACGGATAAAAACAATCAAAATGCAGCGGGATATTTGTACACGAAATTATGATTGTGTAAACTAAAGCTGCTAAATTAAGTTACTCTAAGGAAACAAAGGAAATGATGATGCAAAGTTAACCATGAAGAAAATGAATTATTCTTTTTAGTAAAGGTAAAGATAATAATGATAAACATACATAAAGTTAGTTTATCTACTCACATATCGTAAAGTTCGAATAATAAACTTCAAAACGAATTTATATTGGTATACTTTATAAACACAATACCGAAATTAAAGAAAAATACACTTTATAACATTATTTCTCCAACAAAGTAAAGTATTTTTTTTACCATGACGATGCAAGTTAATCCAAAAAGTTAATGTCACCAACGAGGTTCCATATCAATTATTTTTTTCATAATGGAACGCGGTTCTCGTCAATTTTACAGCATTACAAAAAGTTTTAATTCCAATTTTTACTTGTCTGTGACAGCGCCCGCTTTAAAGCATGCAAGGTTTTGGCGCCATTCATTGAATACATTTTGTGGTAATGTATGAGAGTAGATAAAATAGTGTATGAAACTGCACATAACTAGGTATTAAAACACTCGTGTGATACAATTAAAAACCTTGCTTAGCGGCTCGGTTCTTAAACACACACTCGTGTTTAAGCTACTATTATGACAGTTTGTCTCTGTAAAGATGTAGTTTAAAATTAAAAATTTAGATTAGTAAATAATAAATCACTGCTTAAAATACAATAGCGCCACAATTCAAAAACAAATATAATTTGATTAAAAACTTAAAGTAAAAAGCATCCCGATTTTAAATGCAACACAAACACATTTAGGTTTGTGTCGCTTTTGTATTTAAGTAACGAAATTACAAGCAGGTATTTCCATATCTAAATATGACGTTAGATAAGAACTAAGATGGAAGTCTATTTGCTATGCTATGATGTTAAGAGTCACCAGTTGACTTACCCACAAAGCGGAACACAAGATACCCTACAAGAGGTTCTGGCACATAAATCGTATGACGTCTGTGAATCAAGCCGTTTTTCTAATAAAATATTTGACGACTTGAAGCCAGAAAAATACCTTGAACTGCGTCACCAATCTTTGGCATCTCGGTAATTAAGAATAAATACAAGAAATAAACAAAATATAATATTTTCTCTATTCCTGAAAAAAGAGATTCAAAATATACGTGACGTAATTCAAGATTATGTTTTCTAGCTTCCATCCATAGTTTGCCCTCCATTCTCCAATCTTTCCATCCATAGTCATCTACACTAATAATAATATAATAAAGAGTGAAGATTTCATTGTATATTTGTTTGTTTGAATAGGCTCCGAAACCACTGGACTGATTTGAAAAAATCTTTCACCATTAGAACCCTACATTAATCCTGATGAACATAGGCTATGTTATATTTTTGGTGTGGTTGCCGGGTTAGAATAGTGCCACTCCATATCTTCCCGTGGATGTCGTAAGAGACGGCTAAGGGAATAAAGGCGTATAGTACAGTTAGGCGATGGGCTTGCAACCTGTCACTAATACACTGGTAAACATCTTAGCCTAAAAGTGCAAAATGTGGTTACAGAATTATAAACAATTTTTTAGAGTTGTTGGTAATTCTGTAACTCTGCCTACCCCACTCTGGGAATAAAGGCGTGAGTTTATGTATGTATTGTCGGTTTGTTACGCTTTCACGATTAAACTGGTTAATCGATTTCGATGAAATTTGGTATGGAGAGAGCTTAATACCCGAGAAAGGACCTAGGGTACGTTTTAACGCGAGGAGTGATAACCGACTTTTACGCGGACGGATTCGCGGCAAACAGCTAGCGGTACATAAACTTCTTGGACGACACGCACACAGGCTTGAATAAAATTAGAACTTGGGACGTTCTGATTGTTACCTATGTGTCGTTACACTCACATATGCAAACGCGAGGCTCGTTAGAGCGAGTGAGCTACACCTTCGGGGCGTTAGCATTCCTAACCTGTCCATTAATTCGTTCTGCAACGGTAAATCAATCGTCCTGACCACCTAGCTCCAATTCTCCAGCTAATTTAAAGACTCACCTTTACAAAACAATGTGATCGATAAATCCCTATCACCTCGCGCTGTCGTCGGCGCGCGCGCGCACCGCGTACGCGCAGCGTGCCCGCGGCGTGCCGGCGGCGTGCCAAGCGCGTGCTTTGTGCGCGTAGCGTGCCGGAGTGTTGCTAGGGGTGGTCGAGTTTGTTCTGGCGTCATTGGATAGCTTCAGGGTTAGCTAGTTGGAGTTGTAGATTTACAATAAGACATGAAGACTTCAAATATTAAGTACTTTTATCTCAAGCAGTGTAGAGAAAGAAAAATACAATTATTAATATTATAATTATAATTTATTGACTACACACACAAAAAACAAGTACAAAGTTAGTTTGTCTTCGCGGCAGTGAATCAGACACTGGCTCAGCTTTGCTCAGGTGTTAAACACCTGCAGCGCTGATTTTCAGCCAGCTCCGAGTGTGACAGACGGACGGTACGCTAATCGAATAAATAGTGTAATTTCAATATACATACTATTAAACAAATACTTATAGTTAGTGGCAAAATAAATACAAAAACTACATACTAATACCCTACATAAAAATATTTAAAGTCAAAATACCTAATTAGACAGTAAATAGTATAAAGCATCGGCAATTTGGCACAATTAACAAAATACCAAAAGAAAAATATACAAAACTAAAACTTGAGAAATTATGATTTTTGGAGCGTCAACAATATATTAAGCTTACGATTAAAGGTGTACTTGCTAGGTGCTCTTGGATGGGAGGGAGATACCATTCCAGCACGCGAACTTGAAACTACCCAGAGTGTGTCATTTTTGCGTGTGTAGATGCACGTCCACGTTGTCTCTGAGTGGGTAGCTATCCGCTAGACACCGTAGTGTCTATGCATGTTACAACTACCAGTATTTGAACCCGCTTTGGTGAAATAACACTACTGTTACAAGAGTTCAATCGTGTAACACATATTAAAACATCGAAAAAAGGGTTTCAACGTGGCATGATCTAACAAGATTCATCTAAATGGCTTCCACCACTTTGCCACTAATCCTGCCACTAATCAAACGAGTTCGCACTGTTGTGTTGCAAAAAATCATCAGGGTTAGTGGCCCATTTTAAAAAACACGAAATTTCCTTTGGCATCCAAACTCTCTTGCATTCAGGTCCTCACTATTATATCACTCAATATCACACTTTCCAGCCTTCAAACTAAATATCTTGGAAAAAGACCCATCGATACCTTGCACCGTGTTATAGTAGGTACAAAAAAATTAAATTGATTAGAGCTTGCGATATAATGGCAACCCCCTATTTACCTGATAACTTTAAAACTTAAAAATCCTGAATAGTCGTTATTTCTGAACCAAATTTCTCGATTAAATTTCCAGATCTTAACCATTAATTCAGTTATTTATTTATTGAAGTTAAAATTAGCCCTACTACTACTAATTAAACTAAATAATAATAATTAAACTAGCATTAAAATAAAAAAACGCGTCCAAATCAGTTATAAATGACGTCACACACCGACACACAGATACAAAGATAAACAACCTCATTTCAAACATTTTAGTGTGAACAATTCAGCACCCTGAGCCAAAATATTCAGCGGTTGGCAACCCTGCGAGGTGCGCCCGCGCCGCCAGTAAACGCCGGGGCGTGAGTGATCGGTGTCGAATCACGCGCAATTATGGCGCGATAAAGGTGAGCCATTTGGACATGGTTTCGGGAAATGATCTATATTTACAACAGGTTTCATTCATTAGATCCACTGCATTTCTTATCTTATCTTATCTTACACATGCGTCCTTTCGAATACACTTCGACCCTTTAGTGCAATTGCCCTCTTACACACTCGGCTGTTCAAATGTGCAGGTTTCCGCACGATATTTTTCCTTCACCGTAAGAGCATCGGGTAATGCACTTAAGTTGGAAAAACTCATTGGTAGGTACATTCACGAGCGTTACTTTGGGACCCATTTGAAGAAAAATATGCTTGAGTCGTCAATGTCATTAGAGATGTCAAGTCATTTGTAAATTTTAGGAAACTCAACCTTATTGTTCAGTTGTAGAATGTCAGATTGACTTTAGACCTAAGGTGAGTACCAAATTTAATCTCGTGACTGTACTCGGTCGAGTCGACCCCCAAAGCTACTAGACCACTGACGCTCTATCCACTGCATTTTAAATAAAGACCTCACACAGATTGATCTGGCACCAAACTTATGCACTAAAAAAAACCGTGGTCGCTTTTTACAACCTTCTGATTATGGTGTTCTTGATTCCAATACGAGCCTGACGAGACGTTAGATACATCAACAAAGATGTTAGTTGATCACTAAAGAACTTGCTGTTGAACCAGCTTTGGTTGATATAACTAATATCATAACACTCCTCACTGATGACAATGGGACTACCTCGGAAGTATACTCTACCAAACCAAAAAAACTAAATTCGTCCACAATTGTTGGAGAAATCGGTGAACATAAAGAACTACATTCAAAAAACTTACAGTGGAACGTTTAACCCCCTCCTGTTTTGAAGTCGGTTAAAAACCTGTCTAGCCTCACTGAGGCCCTAGCCAAGATGCTAAGGCTGCGTTTCCACCAGGGGTTCAATTTAGCAGCACGATGGGTCGAACGTATAAGGCTGCTTAATTGAAAATGCACGCGCTACAATGTGTTTTGTTCGCACTGACGGGACTACTTAATCTCGCCGCTTGGACATCACTCGTGCATTCGTTCACCTTTGCTTCTTGAGAGAATCACACCCCAGAGCTGTGCGAGGCAGCTATGTAGGGTTGCGAGGAAAAATCCACCAATAGGATAGTGAAGCTAGTAAAACAAAATAATCCTATTAGTCGATTTTTCCTCGCAACGGCGCTAAGCTGCATCGCACAGTTCTGGTGGAAACGCACCCTAATGCTACTATAACGTTTTTCTTTTCTACCACTCAATATGTATGGGATGACATTCACGTTACGATAAACCACGTGGTCAGCTGTCATCCCATACACTTTGAGTGATAGAATAGAGTAACGTAGTAGCGTTTACATTTACACTACAGCGCCTGGATTCTATAGCATTATACAGGGTGTTTGGTAGCTAGTTCGACAGCTTTAAGGGGGTGATAGAGCAGCTCATAAGCTATCGATTTAACCCCCATGTATGTTCAGCAATTGTTATTAGTTTCCGAGATATTGATCATTTTAATCGGAATTTTTGTCATTTTTCCTTATGTCCATGTTACGGAAAACCCCTAAGTTCATGTATTAATTCTTCTTTTTTTTCAGTGTTTTTTTGCATGATTAGAATTACTATGAACTAAAGATTTTTTCAAAGCTACATGAAATTTATTTTCGTTACAACTTTTGGAGTAAACGCACAAAGTTTGTTTTTCCATACTATGTGAAAAACAAACGCGGGGTTCTCTTAGTATGGAGAAAGTAACATGGACATAAGGAATAATGACAAAAATTACGATTAAAATGATCAATATCTTGGAAACGAATAACAATTGCTGAACATACATGGGGGCTTAATCGATAGCTTAAGAGCTGCTCTATCACCCCCTTAAAGCTGTCGAACTAGCTACCAAACACCCTGTATTATCTTTCTGTATAAATCCGAGCATCTAAATTCATATTTCGGCACTTTTTTACGGACCCGGTCAGTACACCTTTAATAAAAAATGTTTCTGAACTCGGACAATTTAAGCAACATTAAACGGTATCGAGAGCGCAGGCGTACGAATAGCGCGTAAAAATATCCGGGCAGGTAATGGTGATTGCGGGATGCGCACGCGACGAGAAACACATGGCCCGCCGCCGGACCGAATGGTTTTGATACTTGAATAACTATTATATAGAAGAAAACCCCCGATATAATGGTGACACCAATATCTCATAGAGGGCCCAACCGATCATAAAACCTAGTTAAGAACCACCGCTAGAGGACATGCTTTCAAACAAAAAAACGCATCCAAATCGCTTCACCCGTTTAAGAACTACGGTGCCATAGACAGACACACACACATAGCGGTAAAACTATAGAATACTGACGACTCGCCCTAACTTCGCTTCGTATATGTGAGTTTTGAGGGGTGTTATTCTCTCAAAAACCACGGACGATCGGATGAACGAGCGCAATCGCAGCGGTGATTTTAATTTAAGTAGTCCCATCAGGGCGAACAAAATACATTTTAGCGCATGCATTTTCTATTAAGCAGCCTTATACGTTCGATCCATCGGCAGAAACCATGGTGCTAAATTGAAAATGCACGCGCTAAAATATGTTTTGTTCGCACTGAAGGGACTACTTAAACTCGCCGCTTGGACAATCACTCATTCGTCCTCTTGAATCACTCTATCGATTGACATAAATTCAATAGGTTAAAATATTCAAGATAGTTTTGATAGGTGAACATTTTTTCTGTAAAGTATCAAACTGCTTCACCCACATCTGTCGATCAGCGGGCATCAGTAAAACCAACAGGTAATTTACAGCTGGCGGCTGTTTATTTTCGACCGCTATTTATTTCTCTAGCAGCGATGCTGATTAGATTTTATTGCGCATCGCGTTTATGGCATTATGGAAATATTGGGAAATTTTAAAGTGAAACCTTTTTATAACCTAAGAGACTTGTAAGGGTATCAGTTATGATATGACTATGAATACTGTTAACTGTTGAAGTTAGAACTTTGTCGACGTATTCAGTAGAAAAGGTCGGATATTTTTTTTGTGTAATGTTTGGTCAGGATTTGAAAATCCAAATACCCATAATGTATTATAAAAAATGATAATGAGTTACTTTTTTTTACATAAATTGTTGACAATTTACTAAGCTAATTAGAGGGTCATATCAACAAAATATTAGGCAATTAGGAAAACAGAGGCCATTTATTTTTCTGAAATAACCTGCTCAAGAAATGCCAAACGGTAGTAATTTTTATCGGAAACAAAGATTTTGGTAAATATACTTTAGTTATATACAACGCTCATATGAAGCAGAAAACAACACTGATTTGCTTGTATTTAATTAATTATAAGTATAGAAAACTTATTTTTAAGAAATGTCAAGAAACATAATGCTAAGTAGGTAAGCTATTTTGTGGATAAAAGCAGAAACGAAAGTGTTTGCGTCTTGGTTACGCCTATAGTTTGAACCTTACAGGACGTCGTTGTTCTTTCCCTGCACTGTACTGTAAGCTTAGCTCCGTAAGCAAACAAGGTGTGTTATAAAATTAACATGTGTGTCTGTCTGTGGCATCGTAGCTCCTAAACGGATGAAAGCGGCGATTTTTTTAAAAGAAAGCTAGTTTAATGATGTGTTGGTTAGACTGGCATGAAAATCGGGTAAGCCATTTAATAATATTTAAAAGTAAATTACCTTTAGAATGTAGGCGCCGTCACATGAAAGTTTTTATCTTCACGACCAATTCAACATTAAACCCTACTTGATTTTTGCCATACAAGAAACCCCGTTCATTATTGATTTTTATAACAATCTTTATTAACAGCAGATCGATAAAAGCATTATAACTAATTGCATGTCAAAGATCCTTACAAGACTTATAGTAAATTCCGAAACAATTTCAAGATTTTGACAAGTTCTGAAGCATTAGAAACTTGAAACCTAAGAGCTCTTTTGCTATCTTTAATCTGAAGTTTAGTAACTTACCAGTAAGTACTGAAGTAACTAGTAAGTATTATCTCAACTTGGTATAAGTCGGCAAGTCTAACAATAACGTTTACCTGCAGATGTAAGAAACAAGCCACGAGTAATGTGAGCCACTCTGAGCCCCAGCATTTCCCAGCATTTGCCGTTAATGAACTGTGCATAGTGAGATGGGCAGGTTGAAAGATATAAACTTGAATGTCGATACGTCAATTATCCACCAATTTTTGCCTCAACCTTAGCCACAACCTTAGCCACGTTGTCGGTCTTATTACAACCCTACCCACACGGTACGCGGTAACTCGAGAACTCTTTGACACTATCGGCCATAAAGTCCTCTATTCTGTATAAGTTACCATCACTTTTTTACTTTACCTTAATTAAAGCACATTTTATTATAAATTAAATTGTATGAATGACAGTTTGTAAAACATCCATCAACGTAAATACCTTAAAAATTTGAACATCTCGTGACTAAATCCAAATTAACCTAGATAATATTTTGGATTCTGAAAAAAATACAAATAAGACCGTATTTATAACTCAAATTGTTTGTGTAAAACCCTTAAATATAAATTAACTTATTTGATTCTATGATTTCTACAAGAATATTTTTCCATAACAAACATTTCAAATACATCCCGTAACAAAATTTACATCGATACCAAATACCAATCATCGACCACTCACACCACATCCCTACAAACCATCAGGGTTGTCACAAAATGAAATTATACAACGATCCGCAAACACACTCTTGCAATACACTCAACTGTTTATTCTTTGTCTCGAGTCCCTCCCTCGAAGCATACCCGACTCTATCCTACACCATTAAGGGTACATGACATGTACAGGCTGATTGTTTTGGTAAACTCAAGACAACCTGTTTCGCGGGTGAGTAAGCCCTTTTATCTCAAGGTGACACAGTGCGGTTTATTATTTCTGCTGAGATATGAGCGCTGGTAAACTTAGATACGCGAAATTGTTTGGTTTATTTGGACAAAGACGTACTAAAGCTATGCGTGCGGTGGTTTGGATTAAAATAGTCGTATAAGAGCCTGAGATTACAATAATTATACAGACCCAGAAGGCACTATTGGTAATCCGGTTGGTAAAGTCGTCATAATCCGGTTGGTAAAGTCGTCAATGTATACTAACATTATGTGGTCGGATAGAAAAAAGGCTAAGGGCCAGCATCCCAAGGATTAAACTAACAGTTAACGAAGAACAACTTAAATAATTAACAGATAATTTATTAAGATAGATTCGCATCATAATATTTAGCCATGTAATTAACAGTCGAGTTCGCATTCCAGCAATAAATTACTTTATGGTTGGTCTTACTGTCATTAGTCTTTACCTTTAATTCGTTCCGCGTCCTGACAAAACTCATGCATCATTGGCTAAAGATCATAATTATTAATAGTGTTGTTATTAATAGTGCGCAGTGCGTATGCGACTATGCGTAAGTCATAGATTAACGATTAAATCTGGGTACTGTTGCGAACAAAAAGTTCAAAATAATTTGATATGTGTTATCACCTTTTACAATTGTGTTGACTATTGAGTTGAGTTTTGTAACACCTATTATATTATTTTTAATATATTGAACAACAAAAATATATAGAAGTACCGTAACATGTTCCTACTTTGCTCCCTCATGGGTAACTATTGCTATTTTAGTCAAAAAAAAAGATCATCCCGAGATTAATTTAATTTGACGGCATTAACATGTCCGTGCGGACACGAGTTATATTAATTATGTCTAAATAAATCCCAAGACAATGAACACAGCCAGGCGATGAGTTACGCGAATATTTCTTGGAAACGGTACACTTATAGAAACAACAGTGGCATCATTTAAAATAATGTTAAAATTAAATTTAGACCAAAAATAGTATATTTTTATGGTTTTGACAGCTCCTTTGATGACTTCAATAAACTTATGATGTTTAATAATTAAAGTTAGGACTTTTGGTGGTAAATTGTAGTTCTAAAATCCATGGAGTCGCTATTTCCTATTTATTATTAATACATCCTACTTTGATTTTGACTTTCAGTACTTTAATATTTCAAAATTGATTTATTCATTAAACGGCTAAACCAATTTAAATGAATTTTGGTATGGAGGATATCTGCTGTGAGAGCGTTACAAACAAGCAAATGTTAGTAGGTTGGAATAAACGAACTAAAAATGTGCTTAGTTCATTTTGAAATATGACCATACTGAAGGACTAAATCAAAGTGTCATGTACGAGTATTATAATAATTAGGAAAAAGCAACTCCATGGATTCTAGAATCACGATTTGATATCAAAATCCCTACCTTATTAATAATACAGAAGTTACTGGAAAAAAAAACTGATGCCATATTTCAACAACAAAAAATTAAAATGAAACTATCAAAAATAATTAAAGTTTGTAATTTTACGCATCAAAACTAAGTTAAATATAACTTATAAATGCACGCACTGGAAAATCTAGTTAGTACAAAAAAAACTGAAAGTCTGTTTTTTCTCGCGTTGCCAACCCTAATTAAACTAAGAAATCAAATTAACTGCAATTCTTCACTTACGAAATCCTTCCTTTTAACACCAAATCCTAAGTAAATCTGCAGAGCGTTAACCTGTTGAATTAATCGTCGATTAGTCTTCATTACGCGGCTTTCGCTAACTAATAGTTACTAATAGCGTAGTTCTACCAGGCTCTACCTAAGTACCATTGACCTGTACCTTCACACTACAAAGATTAGGTTTAAATTGGCTTGATTTAACTGTAAATGAGGAGCTAACGTGTAACTGATGTAGTGCCTAGGCGACAACAGCTGGATTAGGGTTGTCAACTGATAGTAATTGCTACATGGTGCGACAGCCATGCAGGTGCGGTTGTGCTTTGTTATTGGTTCGATATAATCCGAAAACAAAACAGTGGATGGGTAGAGAGATAGTTAGAACATTGTATATCGCTTGATATTATGTTATATTCAATGTTTTATTCCAAAATGTGTCTATTACTCTGTTAAAAGTTATAACGTTGATTTTCCAATCAACCTAAGCGAAAGAATTTTCAACAAAAGAAAGCCCTTAATAATATAAGCGTTCAGAATAAAAAAATACTTTTCAACGTTTTTGCATTAGCCATTAACATTTGAAGATATTCTTATAATTTGACTTTTGCATGCGTTAAATACACAATATTAGTGTCGAATCGCTCTGTGTAATAAAACCCTATGTGCATGTTTTCTTTGTTATATGAAATTACCAAATGATAGCAAGTCCTTTAGCCATCTGCAGAGACCTTTTTAGAAAAGATATTTCACGGTTTTTTTTCAAATGCATAAAAAAATAGCATTCATACAAAGTTTTAAAGCGTTAAAAGATAAAAAAAAAAAGATAAAAGATATTTATTCAGTAAGTAGGCCGCACGGGCACTTTGTATAACTTGTAAGTAATTGAATGTAACGTCCATTTTTAACAGTATTCCACTGTACATCAATTAAAACTTTAGTTGGTTACCTAAAGTAAATTGTAATTGGTGAAAAAATATATCAAGAAGTTTTTAATTGGTGGTCAAAATTGTAAGGTCATATTTGTAGGCCAAATATTCACCCCCTCCCCCCCCCCCCCCACCTGCTTGGCCAAGGAACTTGAGCAGACAAAACAAAATTCCTAAAATGTCCTTAACGTTTATGTAACATTATAACTAAAGCCATAGCCACACGTCGCGACAGGTGCGGCTATAAGCAGCGTCGACTAAGCAGTCGTGTGTTAAGGGTTTTATGGTTATGGCAAGAGCTAATTAGACCTAATAATTTTATACGAACGACTGCATTTAGCGGAAAGTGTGGAAATTTAATGTTAAACTACTGAATGTAAATCCTAGTAAGATACGCACGTATGAGTGTAGAAAATCGTATACTTAACCTTTTTTTAAATAAATAAATAAAATAAAATAAATAAATATCATGGGACAATGTCACGCCAATTGAACTAGTCCCAAACTTAGCTCTAGGCTTGTATTATGGGTACTAGACAACGATATAAATACTTATATAGAGAAATATACAGAAAACATCCATGACTCAGGAACAAAATATATTTTCGCTCATCACACTAATATCTGCCCTTACCGGGATTTGAACCCAGGACCGCTAGCTTCGTAGGCAGGGTCACAACCAACTGGCTAGCGCGTCGTCATCATGAGATAAGCCTAGGTTAGGACACATAAAATGTTCTAAAATCCACGACGGTGCGCCCCACCATTTAAATAGACGCTGCATGGTTCCGCCATCATGGATTTTGAACCATTTTAACACCCTAAGTGTGTGATTTAATTGTTCAAAGTGTATACAAAACGTAAAATAAATACGTAGCGTAAAGGTGCACCAATTATAATAACAATTACTGTTAAAATAACTGAGTTTGCTTTACGTTGTTTTGCTCGTTGCACGATGCTAGTAATTACTAACTGTATCATAAAGATTTGGTTGTTCTGATTTAGGTGTTTACATAATAATTGGTCGCTCGTCGATCAATAGCAGACCAGTGGGTTGTGTTTCTCTCAAAAACAACGGACGGTCGGACGGTAGAACGAGTGAATGTCCAAGCGGCGAGTTTAAATAGTCCCGTTAGTGCGAACAAAACATTTTAGCGCGTGCATTTTCAATTTAGCAGAATGGTTTCGGCCGATGGATCGAACGTATAAGGCTGCTTAATTAAAAATGCACGCGTTAAATTCGTTTTTTTCGCTCTGAACGACGGGATTACTCAAACTCGCCGTTGCGATTTCGCTTGTTCGTCCGCCCGTCCGTTGTTTTTGAGAGAATAACACCCAAGTCGTCGATTGACGTCGACCACTGCTAATATCAGCTGATCAATCGATGATCGATCCATCAACCAATTGGTTACAACCTACATAAATCATCTATGGGGATGCGGTCTTTAAGCCACAACGATAATTTACTACAATAATAACCCACGTAATATCTGTGTTGATTAATTTGTAAGTAGAGATATTTTCAATGTTAAAATACTTATCATCATATTTTTTATCATAGTAGGTATATAGGCCTTCTGTTGCACCAACACAACGATATTGTTATCTGAGGGCCCAGACAAGATGCATTACGCTAACTATCGTTTCTGTGCGTTTAGTTTTTGAACCAATCGCGTCACTGGCACATCACGTGACTTTTCGTATCACGTCATCTACCAGTGACGCGATTGGTTTAAAAACTAAACGAAGAGAAACGCCAGCTAGCGTTTCTCTCTCTCTCTTTCCCAAATCAGAGGGCCCAGACCATGCCTTACGGCTTTTAGATCTTTTTAGTATTCATCTCTTTTAATCTAGCAAGTATGTATTTTGGTACAGATTACTTTTAATCAATTAACAATTAAAAATAAACACATTGAATGAATTTTACGACATTCGTGGATAACAGCTACTCGTATTTATAATGTTTATAAACACTGTGAATCAATGTATTATTCCGATAAAAACTCTTGATAAAAATACGCTCATAGGTAAAACCCGCTGACGTGATGATTATTCACAGAAAACCGCTAAAAGGCTATCATTATTACAAAAAACAATCTCATACAGTAATTATGTAAAGATTATATAACTATACCAGCGACCTGCCCTCGTTCCGCGTCGGTTTATGTGAGTTTTTTGGTACACGCAAACCTTCTGTGAAAAATTATCTACCTCATGTTAAAAACTGCATCGAAATTCGTTGAGGATATCTTACAAAGTACAGTCGGGCAAGAAAGAGATCTACCAGTTTTGACAATCGTTTCTGTGAGATCTAAATTATCGTTAATGCTGATATTTGTCACTGTCATAATATTGTTGCAAGGGAAAATCGAACGTGTTGTATCATGACGTGCAAATGTACTTCAACCGTAGGTGGTAAACCACATTTTTGCCCGACTGTACTATCATAAATGTGAAAGTATGGATGGATGTTGGTTACTCTGAATTTTCTTGTTTTTCTCTGAATAGATAGAACCCACAAACACAAGCTCACGCCTTTATTCCCAGGGGTGTGATTTTCTCAAGAAGCAAAGTTGAACGAATGAACGAGTGATGTCCAAGCGGCGAGATTAAATAGTTCCGTCAGTGCGAACAAAACACATTGTAGCGCGTGTATTTTCAATTTAGCAGCATGGTTTCTGCCAATGGATCGAACGTATAAGGCTGCTTAATTGAAAATGCACGCGCTACAATGTGTTTTGTTCGCACTGACGGGACTACTTAAATTCGCCGCTTGGACATCACTCGTCCGTCCGTTCGTCCGCCGTTGTTTAGAGAATCACTACCCAGAGTGGGGTAGGCAGAACTACAGAATTTCCAACCACTCCAAAAACCTGTTGACAACTCTGTAACCACATTTTGCACAATCAGGCTAAGATGTTAAAATGTCATGCCTCGTCATTAGAAATTGAGTTCTTAACATGTTTTTAAAAGCTTTGTAAATCACCCACACAATGTATGAGAAGCTAAATCTTCCTGTCCGCTTATAAACTACAATATTCATGTCACCAGTTAAACTGTTTGCCTCATACTCACATACAAAGTGGTTTATGATAATTTGCTATTTAGCTTTGCTCTTAAACGACTATTAACTAAACGTTAGTTTTAAACCATAGAGATAAAGGTTTAATTTGAATATACATACAGGATGTTTCCAAAACTTAAATATTCAATCTTCACTGATCAAATCAAAATGACGACGAAAAAACTTCCAGGTATTTTCTACAAAATATAATTCAGCGCTGCAATTGCAAAAACCTTAAGCTATACAATATTAGGCGCCTACAATAAATCGTGTGGGGCCATAAAGTATGCTTAATAAATCGCTTGCACGCGTTAAACACAGTTCCTTGCAGCGGCGTGATGAATGGGCGCTGGTCGTCATTAAGCGGTCTAAATTATATCGCGCTAGGAGCGGCGATAGTTGAAATATTGCAAATTTTACTTGTTGTGAAATAGCTGTATTTTTTCTAAAACGATTTGGGACGTTTATCATCATCATCATATCAGCAGCAAGACGTTCACCTTAGGATAAAGCCTTCTCCAAAGATCTCCGAGACGGTAGGTTGTAGGTTACTTTTATACATTTAGTTTTGTTAGTCACGAATAAAATATTTATCTTCTTCATCTGTTTCTACATCGGTTCAAAAATATGCATTGCATCGTGTGTAGCAAAGTAAGGTTATGGCAGCATCAATGGAAGGTTCCTTGTTAGACACTCTATTAATTCTCGAAATTCATTTGATTATAGGAGATGTGGGTTATTTATTTTGCCACAAATCATTTGTCACAATAATTATAATCGAATTAAGAGTTAAATGTTCACTATGTGGCTGCGGGCCGCGTGATAAAAAGTGGATAAAGTATCCGTCACTCTCGTACTTTACGTGTCAAAAGTGACGGATGTTTTATCTTCATTTTGTCACGCGATAAACGCAGTCAACCCCTAGAAAACCACAATAAGAGAAGACAAGAAAGAACTATCGCAAAATAAGACCACAGAACAAAAGGAGGGTGGCAAAATAAGACTCAACAAAAAAAAAGGTGGCGAATAGTGTTGTAAAAATTACAATCTCTTAAAAAGCTATTTCGTTAAATTTGATAAATATAAAAACCGACTAATTACAGCATGCTTCGATGGTTCGGTCATTTGGAAAGGATGGATGAAAGAAGATTGACGAAAGAGATATACAGATCGATAGTGAGTGGACGGGTCGGAAGGGGCCGCCCTAGGCGTACTTTTTCGAGTCAAATCGGTGAAATACTGGAAAAGGGCCGAATCTTAAGTACCCGAAACCGACGTGCGTGCATGACTCGATGTATGAATGTGGAAGAAGCGAAAGAAATTTGTGGTCTCTGCCTACCCCTCTGGGAAACGGGCGTGATTTAATGTATGTATGTATGACTAAATACATAAGCTGTAAATTTTTTCTAATAAATATATCGCTACCATTACACCGGTTTAGTCCACTGCCCCAGTTGCGGCAGACGCGATTCGTCGCGCGGCGCGACGCGTCGCGCCGCGGCAAGGACGGAGTTCATCATAATTAGATGATTTCACGCGTCGTATTGACGCGTGACGGAAATATCGCGTGGTTTTAGTGAGCACGATGTAGAAACGATATAGTTTTAGAACAAACAAACAAACAATTTAATTTCATATTTTTACCACCCATCAATAATTACAAAAGGTATGATGATAGGGACTTGACTAAGTACTTCATAAAAATCAGGGATGATGTATAGTTACAACTAGAAATAAGTAGTTGATTTTCTTACGATGTAGGATGAGCAATGTTATTTTTTACCTATACTATTCATTTTTTTACTGGCAATATTTATTTGTTTAATATCCTTGTCGAAAACGGCTATAACAATTTTGATAAAAAGTGTGAAATAATTTTCGGATCAAGGAATCGACCTGTATTTTGTAATGTTCGAGAATACTTCGAAATAGTAATTCAAAAAAAGTAATATATAATATTCTGTATTCAATATTAAAACAAGCATTATAGCAATTAGTAAAACAAAACGATGTTTTGCTCTGGTAGCGAAACACCGAAAGGCAAGTTTGCTAACGAAATCTGTATCTAACTAACCTAACTTGACCTCTGAGTGCACTAAAAACGCGTGGCGACTCGTGTCTGCTACACTGGTTTGCTGCAGCCGAATCACGACACTGATGTAGTGCAGTGGTCGTAAACGGAATATTTATTAGCAACAACATTGAGACAATATCCCAATTACACCGTTCCTCAAAATAAACACGTCACGCGTCATAAAGCTCATAACAAATTTATAGTGTCCTCTATTTTGAATGAAAAATGGTAAATATGCTGGTTTCTTGACAAAACTAACATTTATTACGACTTCCTCCGGATGATTTGTAGCGTTCTAACGTTTCATAACTAGAAGAGGTGCCATAACTTTTAGAAATTTGAATTTATTTAAAATGAGTGCGAATATAATTGATTTACCTGAAAAAGTTAAGAAGTTTTTACCAGCAAATTTTGTATTGGTAGACTATAATAACTTGTATATCGTTGATTACTGCAAAACCACATAACTAACAAAGTCAATAAATTGCAAAATGTACCTTACTGACTTGCTTGCTATGGTGTATTTTGCATCTAATTTAATCTGTTCGTTACGCGATATTGCAGTATCACAGACACTAGGTCTGTGATCACAGATGATATCGTTAATTAGAACACAAAGGGTAGTTAATCAGATATATAACGGCCAGGTAGCGATTTTCAAAAATCTGTGTGCTACTTGCATCTTGCGGTTTCCCGCTATCGTCGGTACACTTCGTAGGTGGCCTAAAACTTCGTGGTCCGTCTAAAATGTACGTTGAGCAGCGGAAGTATTTTCGGTTATCTAATGATTAGGACACAGATACCTGCAAACGGTATATCAAGCCATCAGGAAACGGGGAAAACTGTTTGGTATTCTTTTAATATTATCATGAAAATTGGCCCTGAACTGCATTAGACTCTAGGTTCACAGAATTAAGTTTTAAACTACATATCGTTGCTTAAATACTATAGGGCCACAAATCAAAATTGTGTTTGTGTTGCATTTAAATTCGGAATGCTTTATACTTTAAGTTTTAAATCAAACTATGTCTGTTTATTTGTTTTGGGGCGCTTTTGCATTTCAGCAGCGATATATCTATATTATGTTCTAAAACAATAATAAAAATACAAGAAAACAATAATAATTACTATTTTTTTTTTGCAATAAATACCTAAATAAAGCCTTATTAACAAATTTGGCACAAAGCAAAGCACACTGCGATCCCAAACATAAATTTACACATCGTTTCTAATCCCCACAGTTAGCAGAAAAGCCTCTTAAAATGGGAAAGCAATACAATGTACTCATAGAAGTTGGCGTAAAAAACTAAAAGTAGGGATTAAGCGACACCCAGAGAGTTAAGGTGGGTGTACACGTGAAACCACTCAGTGGTTGCCATTAGCTACACGCTGCGCAGGCTTTTTAAACTGCCGCATAACATGTGAAGAATAGTGGAAAAATGGCACTTTTAAAAGTAGGGGATTTTATAAAAAAAAGTGCAATGTGAAGAAAATAATGTCTGGTTTGGAATACAAACTTATTTACTAAAAATGTTAAATGAAATACCACTTTCAAAAACGTACTTTTTGCGTTATGATTTTTATCACTTTTTTTTTTGTACATTTTTTCTCGGTGCTTAGCAGACACAAGGTAATAAATACTTCATTTAATTAGTGATATTAGAAATCCTTATTATAATAGTAAAATAGACCAAGTTGTACCCTTATGCTATATTCTTCGTCTATTCATATCTACGTGTGATAGCTGGAAAATCAAATTCATTAAGTATTTTAGTAAGTATTTATCGCGACAAAATTATCATCAAACTTTTAAAAATAAATTGAATTAAATCCCAAAAATTTTAATAGGGTTATGCAAATTACTTGATCCATTCCTCAAAAGAAATCGGTATTTATTCAATCACCCTGTAAAATAAAGTTTTTTTTTTATCACCCTTAAAAAAAGATTGTATTATTTTTTCACTCCGCATTCCACTTAACACATTTTCGTTACTCGCATAAGTATTACTAATATTTATTCACATAAATTCCTCTCGCCGGATATCTCCCTCGCCGCCTGTCGCGACTCGAAGGTGTTCACATAATAATCATTGTCCTAATTATTCGAGCGCACAGATATAAACATGTCGCCGGGCTTCCTATAAATTTGTTTACTAAAAAGCTTATATTTTGTCGCTGTGTCCTTGGTTCGTACACTGGATGCCAATTAAGTGAGAAGAGTACATTGTACCATTTTGTAACAATACGTCAGGCGGTTAGGAAACGTCCATACAAATATATTTCAAAAATAAATCATTATTTTAGATACTGGGGTTAATTCCAACAAGAAGACTGATCCAAACTGACCTAAATGATTCGTGAGAGCTAATCTCATTAATTATTTTGCCAACCATATACCTACATTAATATTTTGGTGCGAACAAAAATTTAAAAAAAATGTCCCAAGTTGAGCTAATTTGACAGCTAAACAAAGACAAAAATATTCTCGTATCCCGAACAGGGGTGTTTTTCTTTCAAAAAAAACGGACGGTCGGACGGGCGAGCAAAATCGCAGCGGCCAGTTTAAGTAGTCCCGTCAGAGCGAACAAAAAACATTTTAGCGCGTGCATTTTCAATTAAGCAGCCTTATACGTTCGATCCGTCGGCAGAAACCATGCTGCTAACCCATGAGGCTGCCTCGACGCTACCATGAGGCTGCCTCGGTGACGCTGATGGCACCAATGATGGACACTTTTAGATGACAGGCACCAGTAATGGACACTTCAGTCTTAATTCAAATCTCATACGATCCTATATTGATTTTTGCAAAACAAATGAATAACTCTTATCTTCTGTAAAATTAGAATCAAGTGTCCATCATTGGTCCTTGTCCATTACTGGTTCCTTCACCGTATGTATTATTAAAATTGATTTATTATTCATGGAAAGGTAATGTGTACGTACATTCTCAATAAAATTATAGTACTTTATAAAGTTCCATTTCCAGTGTTAGTTAAAACTGCACTTTACCTCCCTCCAGGTATTTAAATAACTCGCGCATAAAACGCTGACGCACAGGCGGGGCCATAACTCGCACACTTTATGGCCACACACGCATTATTATTTATTTTAGTAAGACTAATTTGGTCAAATATTTTTACTTTTTTGAATAAACTTAAGCATTTTATTTTCATTGAGTAATTTAAACTTTTAAATAACTGTTACTGAATTGTGTATTTGCTTGAAACCTTGATTATTTGACGTAGCTCTGCCCACGCGGCTCAAGAAATGTTTGCCGGTCCAGTAGGTCAGTGGTGACCTGGGTAGTGATTCTCTCAACATCGACGGTCGGACGGACGAACGAGTGAATGTCCAAGCGGCGAGTGTAAGTACCTAGTCCCGTCAGTGCGAATAAAACATATTTTAACTAGCACGTGCATTTTCAATTTAGCCGCATGGTTTCTGCCGATGGATCGAACGTACAAGGCTGCTTAATTGAAAATGCATTCGCTAAAATGTGTTTTGTTCGCTCTGACGGGACTACCTAAACTCGCCGCTGCGATTTCGCTCGTTCGTCCGCCCGTCCGTTGTTTTTGAGAGAATAACACCCTACCCCTGGGGCTCTATTCACATCGGTAAGATCATATTGCTTCTAAATTGTTATTTAATTGTTTTAAACCCGGCCGTCATTAATGTCAACAATACGGAAACACGTCAAAAACAAAAAGTTTTTACCGTGTCGAATCTGAGCCACGCACAGGTCCGTCCGACCCGCTACCACCATCTTATCCTTTAACCAACTGCCAAGCAGCAGTCTTTGCATTGTTGTGTTCCGGTGTGCAAACAGCGTGCAAACCGGTGAAATTACTAACCATCTTTATATTTAACGTTGGCAACGTATTTAGAGCCTTACGATTGCATTCTTGAGAACTCAAATGTCTACGGCTTTTTAACCCCCGAAGCAAAAAGAGGGGTGTCATAAGTTTGACTGCTTTGTCTGTTTGTGGCACCCTTAAATGGAATGAGGAATTTGCATGAGGTTTTTTATATTTGAAAGCTGAGGGCCCAGACGAGATACATTACGCTAACTATCGTTTCTATTCGTTTAGTTTTTGAACCAATCGCGTCACTGGCACATCACACGTGATTTTTCGTATCACGTCATCTACCAGTGACGCGATTGGTTTAAAAACTAAACGAAGAGAAACGCTAGCTGGCGTAGTGCATCTTGTCTGGGGCCTCTTGATTTTTAGCGGTAGTTCTTAGATTGAAAATCGGATGAGCCATTTGAGAGATATCAACTCTGAAAGGAGGGGTCACATGGATTTTATCTACGAATATGTAATAGTTATAGAATCCGAAAATGTCCGTATCATCCAAAAAAATCCAATACGGCCTTATAATGTGGTATAAATCGATCAACAACTCGAAACTACTAATTTTAACCAGCCCCGGCCATATTGCCTACATGCTTGTTTGTTTACCAATTAAACCTCGCACCATTGGTTTGATTGGTCCGGGGTTCGATTCCCAGTTAATTTCACGCGCTCATTGCGAGCAAATACGGCGGTCATTTCGTCAGTGCAGCGGTAAACGGTTAATAGGTATTGAATTTTGCAGAGGGGGGGTTAAGTAGAGACAAACAAATGGGGATTCTGTCGTCACTGTGTAAAGCTGTTTCAAATACGCGGTCAATTCGTTAGTCATTAAAAGCAGTGATTGGGTTGGACCGATCTCTTCGTAAATAATATTATGACGAAGGCGGTTAAAGGCATCAAAATGTTTTTTTAAGCGACTTTAAAAAACAGGACGTTCCCAGACTCACCCGTATGATTGTGTGTACTCGTTTGTATGTTTGTATGCAATTATCTCGCGTTTGGCAAATACCGATTATGATGCAGTTTTCAGAAAAGTATTTCATTCTGAAGAAGGTTTTGGTATACATTTGGTGAAGTGGAACTGATGATGAAAACCACACGTGGCCGGAACTCCTCAAGGGCACCTATTTCAAGGATGGCGATAAGCTATCTTGAATAAGATAGTTGAGCGACTATGACGAAGAACATTTTACTTGTTTAAATATGACTATGATTTTCCCGCGGCGTTGCTTGCGACCTTGAAATGTCTTAAAGTTTCATATCATCTAAGAAGTGGGACTACATAACAGCTAATTGATAGATATTGCAGCTAAAAAGTATTAAAAAAAACGAAAAAATCTGCCGTGAAAAATGGCCGGTATTAATGTCAGTCCAACTGAAGTCGGCAACTCACAATTTTTTAACCAAAAGACTAGTACTATGGTTACTTATGCTATAGATGCTTCGTAGATGCCGCTTTTTTTTTCAAGGCTTGATAAATGTCCTTACACATTTTTTGACTATCAGGCGTTCTGACAGACTTGGAACTACAGATATAGTGTTAGAGCTCTGTGAGAGCCTTTACCGACTTTTTAATCGCCGCTCTTATAAATTAAACACAATGGTGTTATAATTAATTAATTACCCTGGAGTTCAATTGTATTACTTAAGCCTCCTCTGAATAATATTTGCGATGCAATGCATCTGGAACTTAATTAGACTTCCTAAATATTTGAATTTGTATACCTGTTCTATAGTTCCATTTTGAAGAATGGTCGAGTTGTGATCTCCTGTATATATCTAGATATTACAAGTGTTTTAGTTTTACTAATATTCATTTTAAGACCAAACTGATTAAAGATAGCCGCCGGAAGAAATCATGGCTGAGGAATCTACGGGAGAGGACTGGTGTCACGAGTGCTGCCATTTGTTTCGCCTCGCGAGAGACAGAGAAGAGTTTTCGGAACTGACTGCCAACCTTCGCTAGTTAAAGAGGCACATTAAAAAAAAGGAGATGCTTGATTCTACTAACAAGAGGCTAGCTCGTAAGTTAAATGATGATGAGATATAGAGTATATAGAGTAAAATTAATCATTTTTTACCCGAAATTAAAACATTACCAATAGTTTTTCCGCTCACAAATGGAGAGTAGATCGAATCATCCATGCGTTAGTGCGGAACCTCCCGACCGTGCGGCGGACGCCCGCGGATTGTCGCGGATTTCGCCGGATTGTCACGGATTTCGACATGACGCGTGTTTGCGGTGTGCATGCGGAATTCTGCCGTGTTAAACCTATCTCATGTATCTCAAAAAAGCTAGTTTTAAGAAAACGGGGTTCAAAGTTTTTTATCGTAATTTGTAATTTTGGGGAACTTTGGGGACTAATTCTAAAAAAAAAATTATATGATTAGATCTGTATAAAGCTAACAATTCCAATGATAGTTTATTTTTTTCTAAAATATGTTTATTTTTTTAAATATAAGCCATAACAGAGTTAAGCCTGACAGACCCGCCATACAACGTTTGTCAAGCGACACCCTGTATGTTAAGATACATGACTTAACCAAATCATGCTCAATACCTAATGATAATTATTATGCCTTTTACAGGTAATTATAACTTACCGGGTGTGCATAACAGATAGTGGGGTAGTAAGAAAAATATCATAGGTACTTAAACTATGAAAAAAAGGCGTAAAGAAAAAAAATATCTAGTTTTAAAAACCTGTTTTTATTAAAATATAATATTCATTTATGAAAAGTAACATAATTGAATGTTCACACACAATGTTTGTAATGGGTAATTATAGTCCATTCGCTTAGATAGTGTCACTACACTCGCACGTATACTAATAAACTTTCGTGTTTATAGTAATAAAATACGAATATACTTAATTCGATCTGAACTGCCAAATTCACATTCAGCTTAACACCCGCAAGTAAATTAGGCTGTTTACCCATCGAATAGTAATCGTATTTTATTACAATAACTTCAAGTACGTGTGAGTCTAGCGACACTATCTAAGCAAATGGACTATACAACAACATGCTTTTTGGTTAAAAAAACTTAAAATAATCTTATTTTGTTAAAAAAAACACAACTTCTATAATAGTAAAGTTCTCAAGAATAGAGATATTTCCAACGAAAACTTCAAATTACTTTTTAAATAATTAAGGAAGGAACGATAGTCATATTTTAACAACAAAAAATGGCTTCTTGGTTAATACTGTTTAAAAAAAACGCTTAACTGACAATAACAAGCAAAATATTGGTTAAATAAAATCAGAACAATAAGAAAAATAACAATACACTTAAAATCGCGGACAGGTTCATGCGTATCGCGCCCGCGAACGGCGAATTGCTTCGGCACGAGTTAATCACGCCTAAGTCCTGTATCTTTAGTTGACTGAGATGGAATTTGCTTGACGCGTAAAAAGCTTGTCGCTCCTATGTGATGTAACTCAAGATGCAGTACTTAAACAAAATTTTTATTGGAAAAATGAAGATACATAAGTCGCGTGACACTTCGTACAAGGGCGTAGGAAGCTAAATTTAAAAATCTGGTTCTGTAGGTTTGTTAAGGCATCGGAATAAATAACGTTTAGACTTGTTACGCGTAACTCATGTAACTCAAGATAACGGACATACGCTTGACACGGCAGAATTGCTTTTTAAAGAGGTGTTGATAATGTTCGGCTTTAGTTTGTTCACGGGGTGTTTGTGCGCTGGATTATACCAGTGGGCCTTGAATGCATACTGTGTTAACAAACGCCGAAATCAAAACAAATGTATGACTAGTAAAGCAAATAAGTTTCCCGCAGCTTCAGCTACTAAAAGCTGTAGAAATCTAGTAACATACAGTAACTAATATATTTCTTGATTTCTGAAGTCGATATCATATTATTTCATTTTGTTTTATTTATATAGGCTTTAAGGGTTACAACTGTGTGTGTTATGTTCTTCTAAATAAATTTGTACACTTGTTTACTTGATGCACAACTTGTCACTCTTCTCAATCTCTCAAGGGTTGGCTGGAAGAGATCCCTTAAAGGGATAAGTTCGCCTTTGTAAATTTTTTTTTATATTAATTGTATTGTTCTGGTTTTTCGTTTGTACAATAACTTGTTTTCATAAATACATACATATTCATAGTAAATTTATTACTTACAAACTACAACCATGGTAGGTGAACGACCAATGTGCTAAGTCCAAAACAATGAAATACCAAATCATGTATTTAATAAGAATGATGTAGAGCTCATAAATGCATTTTAAAATGCACTTAGCACATTTGCATTCTAAGCCATCGATTTCTACGACGGTCACGGTTTGCAGAATAACAAGTATTAGGCGCAAAAACATAACTAAATTTTATGAAAGTCTAAATTCACCGACGCTCCAGGGGTTAGGTACCAAATAATACAGGTAGAAGTAACATTTTAAAACCGTTTTTGGCCGTTCTAAATTTTAACTAACACCTGAAGCATAATGAATTTACAAAATTAATATTTAGTCTTATATTATTTTTAATTTTACAGTATTTTTGATACTCATTTCAACCCTAAGTGGTCAATCAGGGTATAGTGGCCACATACGGTACTTCTACCCAATTAGTTCCACTTATATTCTGGTGTGGGGTCACATCCGGGGAAATGACTAGCAAAAAGGTATTCCATCTTTATCCTCAAGGTTGGCACCACATTTAGCAATCTCAGGATTATAGTCATGATTTTCTAGTCTTGGAGTCACCATCAGGGGGGTTATTATGAAATGGCAGCTCATTTTACGGTGAGAGTAAAGGACGGAGCTATAGCAGTTACATAACTCTGTCCTTTTTTCTCAGCGAAAAACGAATTGCACAGATACGTCATAATAACCCCACAGGGCCTCTACTCAACACGGTAAAATCAATATCGATTTAAATATGACATGTATGTATACTCTTTATTGTACAAAAATATAAATATTACAACATTGTTATTAAAGTAATATATATAGGCGAACTTATTCCTAAATGGGATCTCTTTCAGCTAACCCATGCTAGCTAACATGTTACCGTATTGTCAACTCTTCGACAGCTCTTTATTTACTTGAGAGTAATATTATGGCGGTCGAGTAAAAAACAATACCATAACAGGGGGCCTCGTGCCTTATCGCGTGATAAACGTGGATAAAGCATCCGTCACTTTTTGACACGTATACGTACGTGTAAGTACGAGAGTGACGGATGCTTTATCCACATTTGGCCACGCGATAAACGCAAGCCAGCATCTCAAGTAAAATTTGGATTCTACCGCCTACAATAGACGCGCAGTGTGTACGCGTTTGTCCTACTCAATGCCAAAAAAAAAAAATCATATCGTAAATCTCTAATTCTTGGCTGTAAGTGTCCTTACCCAAGCCTAATGGCGAACTAGGGTAGATGGTACGAATTGCAACACATTTATAAAGCATTATAGAGCCCAAATTGAGCCAGTTCGATGACGACGCGCTGGCCTAGTGGGTAAGTGACCCTGCTACGAAGCTAGCGATCCTGGGTTCAAATCCCGGTAAGGGCAGATATTTGTGTGATGAGTGCGAATATTTGTTTCTGAGTCATGGATGTTTTCTAATGTATTTAAGTAAATATTTCTCTATATACTTAAGTATTTATATCGTTGTCTAGTATCCATAGTACAGTCAACGTCAAAAGTAAGTGATCAAAATCAACATTTCAAAATATCTATTGTCATGGCATCCCAAATATAACATGTTATATTAAAGTGCTAAATTAATTGATGTTTTAATTAGTCAAAAGAAAGTGATCATAACAGCTGTGCAAAACAGAAGCCTGACATGACATTTCTATCAAAAGCGTCAAACGTGAATTGAATACCAAAAAATAACGACATTCCAACAATATCGGCAAAAGAAGGATTTATGGCAAATAATTCCAAGATGTAATAAAAACTTATTTTAAATCTTGGCGTAAGGGAGATTGCTATTTTGTCACTTCGCATGTTTTTCGACGAACATAACCGATATTAACCGAAGTACTCCGAGGTTGTCCCAAAACCAAGATTTTATAGTTAAAACTTTAATTCGAAATGTTCAACGATGACTTAAACTGTCATTGAGTTTTCAAAAATCGAAATAATGGTGATCAGTTGATCACTTATTATGACACGTTATTGAGCTCATTTACTTTTGATCAACTACAATAGTCCGTAGCATTTGACTTAATGTATTGTATAGATAATTTTGGGACCCTATTTCATCAGTTTCTTTTGCTGTTGACTGTACAAGCCTAGAGCTTAGTTTGGGACTAGGTCAATTGGTGTGAGATTGTGTCCCCTTATATTTATTTATTTATTTTTAAATCGTAAAGTCACTAATTCTTGGCAGTAAGTTTAGTGTACTTACCCAAGCCTAATGGCGGACTAGGGTAGATGGTACGTATCGCAACACATTTTTAAAGCATTATAGAGACCAAGTTGAGCCAGTTCGATGCAATTACACCGCTATCAAGAATAACATTGTTCAAAAAATAATAAATTACATCGTAATAGAGGGAACTCGGAATATAACAACCCTATAAAACGCTTACCGCCGATGCCACCTTGTTATTTACCCCACCTTGGAGATTGCCAGATAAAAACTCCCTGATTTATGGGAAATTTCCCGATAAATAGTTGTTCTAGGCCGGAGGGCGTGCGTACCTCATTTTTCTGAAGGTGGATATTGCCCTTTTTGTGATAAAGAAATGACGGATGCGAAGGTGGATGACCTGTTTTATGGAAGCGGTAGATTTATGATAACGCATATAAGGGTGTTATTGTGAGAGCTCTTTTTTGATTTTATTTAAAGTGAGTGTTGGTTGTAACGGTTTTTAGGCTTTCCATTTGATTTGTCTTATAAAAAAAACGTTTAAGAGAGGTCAAAATATTTAAACATAATACTCGTATGAATGCAAGCCTTATCGATTTACAATCGATTTCTTTTTATAAAAACCGGGCAAGAGCATGTCGGACCATGCTCAGTATAGGGTTCCGAAGCCGTAACGACAAACACAAAAAACTATCTCAAAAATCAACATGTATGAACCAATTTTCTATTTAAAGTTATTTGGCGCTGTCTTAGATGATTTTTAGTAGGTATAAACCCGTTAGTCGCCTGTATCTCAGGAACTAATTAGTTAAGTCTACTTAGTAATGATTCTTTTTCTTATAAATTCGTATATAATATCTCAAACAAGAGCCAAGCTTTTAAGTGTGAGTTCAGTATACCTATGTAGGTAGTTAGGTATCTAAACTGCTTCAAACCGACTTTAAATTACAATAAAAGTTAAATCTTTTATATAGTAATTAATAGAAATTGAAAAAAAAACAAGGTTCAGTAAATAGAATTTTAAGTTTTCCAAACGATAGGTACTCAACTCAAATCAATAATCTAATCGAAAATTTGTAAACTTTCAGATCGCAAATCGCAAACTTGTAGGTAGCATTCCGGGGCACGTCCAAACAGCAACTAGGCGCTCGCGCTTATGAGCGTCCTGCACGCCTCGTTAACAAATTTTTCTATCAAAGTTATCATAGGCGATTTTGATAGGTATAAACACTTTAGTCGCCTGTATCTCAGGAACTAATCATGTCTACTTAGCCGTGATAGTTTTCCTTTAAAATTCGTTGTATGCGCTTTCGTTGAAGATTTTTTTCAGATTTTTAGTATTTGTAGTTTTGGCTGTAGGGGGGGGGGACACTTGACTCTAACAAAAAATTGCGCTTTAAAGCTTAATATTTCATAAACGGATCCCTCAATCGAAAAATGGTTTGTAAACCCGCAATATTTTTGAAAGACCTATCCAACGACACCCCACACTATGGGGTAGAAGAGAAAAAAAAAAGGCATCCCCACGTTACGTGTAGCGGAGGTGCATTAAAAAAAAATATTTTTCAAAATTTTATTTTACCACTTTGTTGGCGTGATTAATATGTATATTCATGCCAAATTACAGCTTTCTAGTACTACGAGTCTCTGAGCTAGACTGGGGACGGACGGACGGACGGACGGACGGACGGACGGACATGGCGAAACTATAAGGGTTCCTAGTTTGACTACGGAACCCTAAAAAGGAGTATTTACTATTCCTCAAACAACCCGATTTTTATTGGTGAATGTTAAAATAGTCACCTTTTTTTTCTACTAGATATTTCGAGAAAAAACCAGGAAGCAAAAATTTTTTGAAGGTAAATTAGGTGATATTGTAATATTTTTTGAATCTAATTAATGAATCAATAATCTAATTATCTTATCTTATCCGGCTGTTTCTATCCCACTGCTAGCCAAAAATATCGCTCAGGCCTCTCTACAATTCCTTATCCAGTAATTCCAAGGTTAACTGGAAGAGATCCCATTTGGGATCAGTTCGCGATATACATTATCTATAAGTATTAATGCATAAATGTTTTGTAATGGTTCATGTGCAATAAAAAGTTTTCATACATACATACATACTCCTGAGCCTAGTCTATGCAGAACTGGGCCTTTTCGTCCGACCTTCTCCTTTTCTTGTGGCTTGGACACCAAATTTTGGACCAAAGCTAACTTGGGCTACCCTCCCTAACCAAATCATAGAAATGTGTATAAGAATGACCGTAGTGCGTTGGGATGCATCTCAAGGCTAGGGAATGCAATTTAGCCGGTTATTGGTCGTTTTTGTATGAAAATAACCGGTTAAAGCCGATTACGTCCGATTATTTGCATTCCCTACTCAAGGCTATTTTCATACAATATTTTAATGTTTTAAAACATTAAAACATCATTGTTTTTAGACTTCGGTATTCAAAGACTGCTAAAATATCCCGCTGTCCGTCTGTCTGTCAGCGGAATATAATATAATATCATAAAATATAATATCAGTTTCTGTATCTCATGAATTGTTATTACGAGTTTGAATTTAAACTGTGTATCACAAATTTTCACAGAGCTAGTATTTCCATTGTGCTATGATAAAAAAAACGCGACCTTCATGTGCGAGTCCAACTCGGACTTGGCCGGTTTTTTCTAATTGTGCTTTGACAAAAAACCATTAGCAGCATTAGCAAATTAAGGGTCATACAAAACGTTTTCATATACAGGGTGCAAAAAACCCGGCTTCATAAAATCCGTTTGCAGGGTTCGTATTTAATGTAATGTTTTTACGTTATTATGTCCTATCTTTAGAATAAAAATGTGCAATACGTAGGTACCTATTACATTTGTGCTATGATAAAAAAAAAACGGGACCTTCATGTGCGAGTCCAACTCGGACTTGGCCGGTTTTTTCTAATTGCGCTTTGACAAAAAACCATTAGCAGCATTAGCAAATTAAGGCTACTCACTTAATACATACCTTTATCTTATACATTTCAGCTTAAAAATCAATAGCGACATCGTTACACTTCAGAAAATCGTTGTTAAAGCCATCCCGAAACTTGACAATGGGAGCTTCCTGTCACTCTCTGGCGTTTGATGTTGAAGGGGAGACAAGATTTAACTACGAGACAAAACATGCTTACTTAACGTCGTTACCTCGTTAGATACAGGGTGGTTTAATTTTCATGACATGCTATATCACAGGCACTTAATAGCGTTTCAGTTCATGGGTTCAGTTTATTTTTAGTGCGTTTGGTATTATGCCACACTTTTTTGGGGTAAACAGACGTATAAATATGTTAGTTGCTTACTTTTTTACTGATTAATCATTGCGGTCAGTGCTGTTGGACGTTAACGTATATCAAACCAACGTAGATGATATAGTCTGTCTTTATACCCACCAGTTCAACCAGTGTGTAGTTGAGATTTTTTTAGGGTTCCGTACCTCAAAGGGAAAAAAGGATCTCTTATAGGATCAGTTTTTTATCCGTTTGTCTCTGTCGGTCAAGATCATTTGTCTCAGAGACGCGTGGAGGTATCACGTTGAATTACAATTGTAATACTTAAGTCTAAAATCCATTGGAACTGTAAAATATCAAACTTCCAGAAAAACGCAATCAAAAGATACGACCTCGACCTCGACCTCGACCTCTATGTCGTACATTTTGACACAAGCAAGAGAATCAAAACCTAGACCTAGGATCATTAAATGCAAGAAAAAAATTTATATTTCTATAACACAAGTAAGTATCTTATCACCCTAAATCAAATCTTAAAACCCTAAATTTGATGTTATATCACAAATAATTTAGAAATAGAATTTTCTGAATTATCTATTTACTTACTTATTTATTTATCCTCCTGACTAATCTTCTTAAAGCGGGGAAAAATAATCGAGACTTAATTTCCGTGATAGACAAACCATTTAAATAGGTACCTACAGGTTTGTACGTAACCCTCGGTACGCGAGTTTGACTTACACTAGGCCGATTTTTTTATATTAAACGTACATTACTTTTCAGAAAAGGTTTGTTATAATTGGCATTAATGTGCCTTATAATCATATTATTTCAAAAAAATGCCTTTACATTATTATTTTCTATTTGAACCTCCTGTATCACTTACCTATTGTCTCCAACTTTATAACGAGTGTTCCCGTTACCAACCCCGCGGTATTTGTAGGTGAAGAGGCAATTGGCTTTGTGGTAGCTTTATCTGTAGTTTCGGTGCCGGCCCCAATGAATTACATGCTGTAGCGACCCGATGCGGAGTCATGGGCACTGGGGTGTTATTCTCTCAAAAACAACGGACGGGCGGACGGACGAGCGAACGAGCGAGTTTAGGAAGTCCCGTCAGAGCGAACAAAACACATTTTAGCGCGTGCATTTTCAATTAAGCAGCCTTATACGTTCGATCCATCGGCAGAAACCATGCTGCTAAATTGAAATGCACGCGCTAGAATGTCTTGTTCGCACTGACGGGACTACTTAAACTCGCCGCTTGGACATTCACTCGTCCGTCCGTCCGACCGTCGTTGATGACCCTGAAGTAGTTTATTTAAGGTGGTTGATTATGATGATGTGGATTATTAAATACATAAAATACTTTGAGTTATTTTTATTACGTATGTCACGGTTCCTGTAACTAAGGTGTTCCAATTTGTAAAGCAATAAATACATGCAGTGTGTATTTTTTACTGTGATTTAATCTGTCGGTCTTTTTGAGCTGTAGTTTGGATCGAATTTTGCAATCAAACTTATACTTTAACATTGCTCAAAATAAAATGGTAAGTACTACAAACAATTTAATCCATTAACAAAATGTACTAACTTTATTGATCTAACTTATTTGACTTAATTTTTTTGCTGTCATAACTGTACTGAGATAAACCGTCAAATTTTCATTACATCATTTTAATTTCCAACCTTTTAACTAATTACTTTCAACATCACAGTATGAAATACATTAATGAACACTATACAAAAGTAATAAGGAAAGCTTTTGATCAAGATTTCACGTTTTATTAACAGCTTGAAGATATAAGATTATGTCGACTTCCTCTAGCCCCCGCGACATGAAACAGCAGAAGATCAAAGACGCCATTCAAAATTAAATGACTCCTGAAATTAACAAAACAAACTCACCTTGTACATTAAAACCGCGTGTGAGAGATAACCGCCACCCCTAGCGCAGGGCTGCCTACACACTGCACATGAGTCACTTTATACGCGCAAATGTTTTTTACTTTATCCAGGTACAGTGTACACTCGAGCAGTACTATCGTAAGAGTTTATAATTGCAAACATACATACATTAAATTACGCCTGTTTCCCAGAGGGGTAGGTAGAGATCAGTGTTTATTATTGAACCTAGTAATATATCTTATAGATAAAGTCAACCAATTAGAATTCAAGACCACTATGGATTTATGTCGTAGTGACGTAATGATTCAAATCATAAGAGACTTCCTAAGAATTGAATTAAACCGTCATTTTGAGATAGTTCCATAGTGGCCTATGGAGCAAATTCGTTGAGTGTACAAGACCAAATCCGGCTCTTATGAGTAGTTATTTAATTCTTTTGTAAATGGATTATAAAAAGGTAAAATGTCAATGATCATGTTTTTTTATAATTGGATTTTTTCAAATTAAAATGTCATGCGTTTTATATTAAATTCATAATTATATTGGAAAACAAAATAATTTTGGCATTGAGCTTACTTTAATTAATGTTACCGGTCCAATGATTAGCCAAGCAAAATAAGGCTTACGTTTACGTTGGAGGGTTTATTTCTAATATCTGGGCAGCATGTAGCAAGATACGTGAAATAGACAAAAGAAGATTTGTCACTTCATTGAAATTCAAATGGCTCCCGAAATTAACAATACAAACTCACCTTGGGTGAGATTAGTGCCACCCCTATGGTAGGGCTGCCTCACGCAAGCCACTTGATGCCCGCAATTAAAATCTTAACGTATAAGGTTAATAAACACCTTAATAGAGATGGGAAATAGTTAAGTATCGATGTAAAAGCTGGAAAAGTTCACAATACTTAAGTAGGTTTACAAAATTTGTTAAAAATAATATTAATGTATCAAAACTTCATGGGTTTTTTTTAAGTGTTCCGCAGTTTGAATAACAGTCCTTATTAGTATGTTTGTCTATTTGTATGTCTCTCTGTCAACTGTTAATACGAAAATTTTCAGTTCAAGGTCTAAGTAAAAATTAAGGTAATGTAATGAAACGAAACGGATTTTATATAATGTAAAATGGTAATGCTTGTCACTCTGTCATCAAAATCTATACGGTCATCAAAGTATAATTTACCTAAATAACACGCTTACAGGTACAGTAACGGAAAATTATTCCTTGACCACTTTGGATTTTGTCAAAGTAACGTAATCAATCAAAGCGTAAGATACTTTTAATGATTTTATTGACAGTGTCACTTTGACGTACTTCAAAGTAGTCTAAGAATAAATTTCCTTGACTGTACAGTCAACCAATTAGATTTCTAGGCCACTATGCACTATGTCAAAGTGACGTTGACAACCAAAACATAAGAAATTTTCAATGATTTGGTTTACAACGTCACGTTGACAAATTCCATAGTGGCCTAGAAATCAAATTGGTCGGCGGTACCTTTTAAAGGGCATTGTTGTCCCCCACATCGTGCGTATTAATCGACTTTTCCCCACACTCGTAGAGGTAGAGCAGAATTAAATTACCTCGGCATTGCGACTAACTCCCGACAATAATCTTTAGCGTTGCCCTCCACCATCTCGGGGGTTGTTCCGCGGCGAACCTTCAAGTCTCATCTCGGGAAATGTTTTAACACTTTCAGTGGGCATTCGGCGGGTTCTCTGATCGTAGGCAGTTTTTGCTACGAAGCGAAAAAACTAAAATCTATTACCTCTTAATGAGAAAAAGTCATCTCATTAAGAGCCTACCACATGTTTAGGTTGGTAAAAAAGGCGTGGTGACAGATAATTACAATAATTAATCATTCGATTTGAATAAAACACTGGATTATGTTGCCAATGTAATTTTATTCCCAAAAAGCGCCTTCATTTTGTCACCTATGAAATTGGCGTATTTTTAACGTATTTTATTTCGTACGGAATTTATTCATTTCAATTTTAACTTCCAAATTATTTTTAAATTTCATCAATACACTATGTTATAAAGGTTTTGGATACAAATAATATGGTTAAATTTCTTACTAAATGTTTAAAATTAAAGTGTGAACTCAACTCTTTTCACGGTGCTGCGAGTTCAAGTGTTTCAATTACGCAGAGTTTTATAAAGTTGACTATTTTAAAGTTATTAAGATATTTGTAATATAGCTTAGAAGTGTCCAATATTTACTAAATAATCCGCAAAATTAAATGTATGAAATCCACCGTTTTCATAAAATTCTCCATATAAAACGCCAATTTCGTAAGTAAGGACCTAATATACCTATAATTGCATAAAAAAGTCACAATATCGAATTTTTACTAAATTGAAATTTTCATGTTCATTATAATTAACACTAGGGCTTGGATTTCATTTGAAAATCACCCTGTGATTTTTTGTTAACTTACGTTGTTTTACGAGTATTTAATGTAAGTAAACATTTGATAAAAAATTTTTGTCAAGAATCAAATTTTATAGTAATAAAAATGGTACAGATTTAGGTTCCTTTCAGGACTAACCTCGCCGCCCCCGTACTCAGTCAAATCCTCTAAGACCTTTATATCGGCGTGTTGCCTTGCCGACTGCAGATAACTCGGTTATGTGTTGACGGCCATTCCGTCTACTGTTAGTTTATAAACTATTTCAAATTAGTGGCTTTATACGAGCTGATTTTCTTATGATCCTATTTAGGGGTTGGTATATGGATAGTTAAATATTATATGACTACAGTTGAGGTGAAATTATTTCAACTAACGTAGTGACATTTTTAACCCTTAATTTGGCAATAATTTGATTTTGAATCAGCAATAAAATAAAAACACAGCCCCAACCAAAAAAGTGGACGTTATGGCATGTTCGCTGTGACGATCATTGCGAAATTAAAGTTTAAAAACGTCCACGTCTTTATTGCATCCAGTTATGGCTGGAATTTTTAAGTTATGGTTTCTTAGTTCAGTTCAATTTTGTACTGAAGGTTATCTCCTAACCAGCGGAGAAACAGTTTTTTCTCAAGTTTTTTGTTTCATTCACCGTATAGGAAAACATGATCCTGATAAGCGTGAGTATTTATAGTTCTGGAAATATAATTTGGCCGTTTGTTATCTACTTTGCAATTTTTTCTGCGTCTTAAGGTTTAACCTTAACCCACTTAACCTTTCAACCCACTGTGCTGTTTGAAGAACCAGGGCAGTTTTACGATTAACTTTTGTTTGATATTATAACAAAAAAACGCAGTGAAGATTACAGACAGCCAATAAAATTCAAATTTCCTAAACTAAATTTCTGACTCCTGTAATTATAATGTAATATTCGGTAAAAACCTACTATTGACATGTAATCGTAATTTTCCAACTCGACTGACACTACTGAAAAGTAAACAAGAGCTATCATATGGACAATATGATAAATATCAAAAGCAATTAAGTTTTACCGAGTGGAATAGAGCCTCATAACCAACATCACAACAACCCGCCTCACTTACAACCTCGTTAACAACCATCCAAAATGACCCATATTAACCCGTCCACAGCCCAAGCATTATAAGGCGCTGTTTAATTGGCCCTAGCGACCCGGCTCTCAATTATCGGAGGTTAAGGTTGACTTACGACGTGCTAATGCGCCCGACGTTGCCAATTACGACCCTGAATTAAATTTACCTGAAACTATTATCGTTTAGGCTGTCGCAGCCGGTGGGTTAAGGTATCTTGTTTATTAAGCATTTAGTTAAGGGTTGCCCTAAAATTGTTGTACTTGGTGATTATAGTTCTGATACAGTAAAATTGTATCTTGGAATGCAAAACATTAGTCTTTATTCTAAAACATAGTATGCATTATAGTTTTTTTTTATGGCATAGAGAAGACAAACGAGCACACAGGCCACCTGATGGTAAGTGGAAACTGTGACCCATAGACAGTCGCATTCACAAGACTGCAATGCAATCCTGGAATGGAATGCCTCTATGCTAGTCATTTCACCGGCTGTCTTATCCCCAAACCGGAACACAACAATGCGAACACTGCTGTTTGGCGGTAGGTTAATGGATAAGATGGTGGTAGCGATCCGGACTGACCCTGCACAAGGTCCTACCACCTAGTTATAATATGTCGTTATTGAGAACAAAATCATCGACCTTTATTTAAAGTTAAATTGTTTGATAATAATTATGGCTTCGGTCCATTCTGCCAGTGTCAAGGTTAAGTTACACATGATCAGTTTCGACTTATTTAAATACTTAAAAAAATACCATGAAACTGAGCTGCGGGCCTACTACGGCTGCGTCTATATCGCGCGTCAAAAGTGGATGAAGCATTCGTCTCTGTTGTACTTATTTACGTGCCAGATGGTGACGGATGCCTTATGCAAACTTTGTCACGCGGTAAACGCAGAAATATTAGGGCCCCTGGTGATGAGAAATACCGTCTAACTGTCTGTCTGTCTACATAATATATACCCTTTTCTTACAAAGGTTAGAGGAATAAAGTTGAAATTAAAATCAAATACAACCGCATAACTCAATCGATGAGATGACCAGTATAGAGCGTCTATCTTAGTCCGCAAGATTTGCAACGCATTTGCAGTGTCGAGATCACAGTCTTCAGATTGCAAATGGTTATAGGCCTCATTGACCACCTTCCATGGGCCGTGTTAACCTTCTCTATGCCATTAAAAACAGAACAGATTTTCAAAAAACAATTTTATTCATCGCCAAACAAGGTCTAGGCCTTGGTGATAGCATCATGCGTGTAGAACACCAGTCGCAGCGTGAGGAAGTAGACGATCTCCATGAAGCTGAGCACGCTGCAGCCCAGGAACAGCCCCGCCATGCTGCCGACTGCCACTGGAGACGAATAAGGTTCTATCAAATAAATCATTTTTGAGACAAGCTTTTGTAGGTAACTCTGGGGTTATTATGACCTATCTCTGCCAATCATTTTAAGCTGAAAGAAAAGGACAGAGTTATGTAACGACTATAGCTCCGTCCTTTACACTCACCGTAAAATGAACTGCATAGCTATGTCATAATAACCCCCCCTGTACTTTTTTTCAATGCCATTATCTGATTATCAAGTCCAAGCTTATGAGTCTCAACTTGGGTTTATGTCAAGTATAGCGGAGACCCTGTCGCCACGCTCCGACTCCATAATCAGGTGAGCTCTTTGTGATGACACTCATGATAGCATAATTATTGCATTGTCACCGGGTTAACATTATGTGGTCCTAATTAAATTAACGGGAACTAGTTCTAAATTGACTTGCAATATATAACGGACAACTTACAAACTTACATACGAACAGTGCAAGTTAAATAAAGAAACTATCCTTTTGGGCCGTATTAACTGATCTAGGGTTCAAGTTATCAACTTAACGGAAAAAAGTGGCCACCATTTCCCGTTAAGCTGACTGCTCAAAGGGTAATTGTTATTAAAGTTTGTTACGTATCCCATAAATTGTGTTTTTACTTGCGCTACAAAAAGGTATCGTCTGATTGCAAGGAAATTATTTAATTAATTAGAAAACACAATAATAGTAATGAGGGCGCCACTGGACGCTCGACGTTTGCTCGGTGCAGTCTTAATTGTGTATAAATACTTACCTAGCACGTCAGTGAAGCCGAAAATGATGTCCCTTCTGTACCTCATCCTGGGATAAGTCACGATCCCCCACTGTAGATTCGTCCCGAGGAACCATGGTTGCAGTACCTAAAACATTTTTAATTACTTATCAATTTCGAACTACATACATACATACATTAAAATAATCACGCCTGTTTCCCAGAGGGGTAGGCAGAGACCACTTCTTTCCACTTGCTACGATCTTGACACATTTCTTTCGCTTCTTCCACATTCATACATCGATTCATGCACGCACGTCGGTTTCGGGTATTTAAGATTCGGCCCTTTTCCAGTATTTCTCCGATTTGACTCGAAAAAGTATGCCTAGGGCGGCCCCTTCCGACTCGTTCACTCACTTTCGATCTGTATATATCTTTCATCCATCCTTTCCAAATGACGGAACCATCGAAGCATGCCCTTTTCAATCTTAATTTCGAACTAAGTACCACTAAGTACTGAGCTTACTGTTTTGTATAAATCCTATGGTTCTTTCTGTCATGAGGATCGCAAAAGAGCACACAGGCCACCTGATGATAAGGTGGGATCTGTGACACATTATTTGCATTCTCAAGACAAATCTTAAGACCAACCCAGCCTTGCTAACACAGAAAATGCCTCTATGGCTATGGTTGTCTTAACCCCACACCGAAACGAAACATTGCGAACACTGCTACTTGGCGGTAGATTAAAGGATAAGATGGTGGTAGCGATCCGAATGGCATTGTACAGGGTCCACAACTAAAAATATTAAAATATAAACAAATACGGCTAATAAGATTCAAAAAATATCAGCATTAAGATATGTGTGCTAAGTCATAGGACCATGAGAAAATACCATCAATAGTTATAGTTAATTAGGTAAGGAGGCAATACACAGTAACTAAGTTACAGGGACAAAGACAAGGTGTAATGCTGGTATGCTTCATGACAAATTTGGATGTATTAACACGATCTGCCAGGCAGAACATCTTAATATTTTTATTTATCTTGTAATGTCTTGCGAACTCCTTATTAATTTTCGGTGAATACTGAACATTTCCAATACTCAAAGAGAACATTTTCAATGTAAGTGAATTTTGTTCAGGATATTTTGCTTAAAATCAAGATGTTACAGTTCACCTACGTTCAAGAACTTATGGGACCCAACTTAGATCAAAGTCAATCTGACATTCTACAACAATAAAGTTGAGTTTCCTATAAGTTACAAATGATTGGCATCTAATGACATTGACGAATTGAAGCATATTTTTTTTTAAATTGGATTTTTGAAATTATCTGTATTGATTCAAACATATAAAGAGATTACATAGTTACATAGCTTCAAGTATTATGAATAAATCATCAAGGATGATTTTTTTTAAAGATTACAATTTAAATACTAACCGAGGACTGGATGACGTAGTTCACGTCGTCGCAGATCGGGAAACAGCCGCAGTTGATCTTCTTGTCCTTCCCTATCTCTAACTTATAAAGTTCCTCTGAAAAAAGAGCGTCGCACAAATTATATAATATTTAATACCTCGTAAGATATTTGTAAACAAAGTAAAAACTTAAGCAAAATAACGTCGGAATATATCGCCTCTATTCTTTTGGGTACAACCATTTATTGCCTTCGACCAGGGGTGTTATTCTCTCAAAAACAACGGACAGGCGGACGAACGAGCGAAATCGCAGCGGCGAGTTTAGGTAGTCCCGTCAGAGCGAACAAAACACATTTTAGCGCGTGCATTTTCTTTTAAGCAGCCTTAGGGCCTGTTGTTTGATCAGTAGTTAAACTAAATAATTGTTAAAATTTGAAAAAGGAATCGAAAATTTGAAGGAATCTCAAGAAAATGTGTCAAATTTTCAGTTCATTAGTTAGTTTAACTACTGATCAAACAACAGGCCCTTATACGTTCGATCCATCGGCAGAAACCATGCTGCCAAATTGAAAATGCACGCGCTAGAATATGTTTTTTCCGCACTTACTCGCCCGTCCGTCCGACCGTCGTTGTTGAGAGAATCACTACCCTGTTGTCAACGTTATGATAGCTATTTATTTTATAGTAATGGCGGCTGACTTAAAAACAATACGATAACACGTCAAAAGCAATAATATATGGTTGCACCCAGTACAATACGTGCCCGATCTTTACGAAGTCTATAAACAGTAGGTGTCTGATCAATGACGTCACTAAAGTTTTGCTGTTAAACACGGTCACGAGCGTTAATTTGGGACCCATTTCAAGAAAAATATGCTTGAAGTCGTCAATGTAATTAGAGATGTCAAGTCATTTGTTACTTTTAGGAAACTCAACCTTATTGTTGTAGAATGACAGATTGACTTTGGACCTAAGGTGGGTACCAAATTTACTCTCGTGACTACAATCCTTATGGTTATGTCTTCTTTTAATATTATTTCAATAAGATTACAATGACAACGATATTAAAATAGATATCGGGTTTTATAAGGACTTGCGTGGCATAAACACGCCTGCACTGAATTACAATAAAGCTTTTTCTTACTAAAACTACTGAGAATGAAAAAAAAAATAACAGCTGTGAATACCAGAATGGTTAGCGAGACATCGCATTCCCGTGACGTTGCATATTTTCTCATCGCCTGAAACAAATGAATAGCAATGTAATGTAACAATCAGTCCTGTAAAGGAACTTTAAGCCTTTGAGCAGGAGTTGAATTATATATTTATTTATTTTCTGCCCGATAGCCCGCATGCTTGTAGCAATCCATTGCCGAGTCATTTTAACGTTATCGAGCCGGGAGCTATTGCAGCGGTGCAATGTATCACGAAAATAATAATAATCAATTTTGGTTTAAGGTCGTGATTGAAACCATACTATAACGAAAAACAAAAACGAAGTCCTCCAACGCCAAGACAAGTTTTAAGAGTTCTTGATAATTCTGTAGCTCTGCCTACCCCACTCTAGGAATGAAGGTGTGAAGTTATGTATGTATGTAGTCCCCCACCACGGCTGTCTGTTTGTGTGTATATTCGCGATGATCTCAAAAACTACAGGAGTGTTATTCTCTCAAAAACAACGGACGGGCGGACGAACGAGCGAAATCGCAGCGGCGAGTTTAGGTAGTCCCGTCAGAGCGAACAAAACACATTTTAGCGCGTGCATTTTCAATTAAGCAGCATACGTTCGATCCATCGGCAGAAACCATGCCGCTAAATTGAAAATGCACGCGCTAAAATATGTTTTGTTCGCACTGACGGGACTACTTAAACTCGCCGCTTGGACATTCACTCGTCAGTCCGTCCGACCGTCGTTGTTCAGAGATTTACTACCCTGAACAGATTTCCATACGGTTTTCACCATCAGTTACATAATAAATTCTGGTATGTACGGGTGTTACAGAAACTCACATAAAAGGAAGCAGAGCGGGGGAGAAAGTGGAGCGAGGGATGTTAATAATACCTTATCAAACATTAAATACTTTTTTTTTAATACATATCCATGACCTGGAGTAGTTAGGAACTTTATTGGTTAACTATGTACAACCTTTAATATAAAAACATTCAAAGAAATTAAAAAATAAATAAAACTGATAACTAAAACATATCAAAACCCTGCAAATCTCCCGCTCGGGGCAGCGTCCCTAAAATGCTTGCAGCATTACCCCGCTGCACGGCCAGGCTAAGCCGTTGGGCAAAAAAAGACCCGGCCCTCGGATCGCCAGAGACGCCAACCAATTTATCCGAAACTTCGTGGATTAATAAATAAATAAACAATTATTTTATGCGAGAGAATCCGAAAATCAATGTTTAAAATATATTACTATTTTGATAATCTAAGATACGGTCTTACCTATCCTTCTGTAGAAGTATGGTATACACCCGCAGTACCTCAGGCACAGGCGGATCCGACACTCCATGCGGCACATCGTGTACGTATAGATGGCGTTGTGCTTCAAGATGTTCTCGTTTTGGAACCGGCAGCGGCGTTGAGCTACTTTCAACCTTGAAACAATAATGTTACATTAATGAAAATATACAAAAAAATAAAAAAAAAATTATGGCAAAGAGAAGAGAAACGAGCACACAGGCCACCTGATGGTAAGTGGAAACTGTGACCCATAGACATTCGCATTCACAAGACTGCAATGCAATCTTAAGACTGCAAATGCGTTGCCAACCCTGAGGACTAAGATGGAATGCCTCTATGCTGGTCATTTCACCGGCTGTCTTATCCCCAAACCGGAACACAACAGTGCGAACACTGCTGTTTGGCGGTAGGTTAATGGATAAGATGGTGGTAGCGATCCGGACGGACCCTGCACAGGGTCCTACCACCCGCAAATAATTACGTTACTTACGTTAATCATAAATTATTTCATTTTGTGACAAATGATCTTACGCAACGAGGGTGAGGGCACCAATATTAGTCTAGGTAAGTTCTTGGTCTCCCTCTTTTCCTTCAATATCATCTTAATGTAATCGTTGTGCCGTAACAGGTGACCAAACATGTTTCTTCGTCTAGTAGGGTTACGGCACCAATGATGGACACTTTTAGCTGACAGGCACCAGTAATGGACACTAAAGTCTTAATTCAAATAAATACGGTCGTAATTTGATTGTTGCAAAACAATGAATAACCCTTACTTCTGTGAAATAAGAATCAAGCATTCATCATTGTTCCTTGTCCATTACCTTCTGGTTCCGTCACCCTAGGTAGGTATTAATTATAATGTTTATGAAAAGAGCTTCGTCACATAATTTGACGTGCCAAATAGATTAAAAAATTGACTGAACCTAGAATCTAGAAACTACAGCGTTAAGTTACGTTAGAGCAATTATTGACGTTTTACTCCAGCGTGATTGTTCAATTTTGACCCTGCTTCTTATAAATTGACCTCAAAATTAAGGTACTATTACTTTTGATCCAACTTCCAATTTTAAGTGGACGATTCTTCATTTTTACCTAATGACAGTAAATCTCACGACACTACATTACAACTTAATAGCATCTAGACTTCTTCCACTTACTTGGATGCCTCAGGGGATGTGTAGACGGTGAGGGCAGTCACGTACATCTTCATGTAGAAGTCCTGCTCCGAATGCTGGAACTTGGTCGAAATGTCGGGGACTTCCAGGGGTCCATGTATGTACACCTAAAAGATAGTTCATTCCAGATGAGACATACTAACATTTAGTTCCTGTCGATTAAGAGATGGTGGTTTATCATTGTCGAAACACACTAAGGTCCATTATTTAAACAATTTTTAAACCTTTTTTTTATGATAGGTGGAAGAAACTCACATCATAAGCAGTAGATAAGTTTATAACTTGCGCAAAAACTTCACCATCCAACGGATGGACGAACAATGTATCACTTGGAGTTTTTATGACATCCCATCTATTAGCATCTCTGTATCTAGAAACAGAGAAAACTTAATCATCATTATAAACACGAGAACCATCATCAATCGGTATTGAAACAAAACCGTCATCGTAATTGTCAAATAAAAGAATATTGATGACGGTCCGTCTGCGTCTTTCGTCGCCAATAGTAAAAATTTTGAAGTCACCTGAACCAGAAAGGACCTGGCACTTTATAATTGTTAATAGCTTGATTACATGAAGACCATTTTAATTACAAACACATCTGAACCCCATTCCCCACCCCATTGGGTGTCAGGCGTGATGATGATGATGATGATGATGATCATGATGAGTCAGGCGTAAAGGTATGGATATATGTATGTGTACATGGAAAACTAGCAAATTCTTAATATTTTACTCACTTAGGTGAATTATACTCTGCGACTTTCGAATTTATGGTATAACACAGCCCCATCTCCGTAATGGTCGGCTGGACCTTCAGATTAATTCCTGAAGCTCCAATGGTCAGGGTGGGGCCAAAAGGAGCAGCAAGTTTCACCAGCAGCGGCAAATACTCATCAGGAGAAATCGGGTCGAATGATTCTGTTATATTTTCGAAGGTTTTGTATGTGGAGTTGGCCAGGGTCCTTATGAAAGCTTGCAGGGCTTTTTTGTCCTCGACTGGTGATGTCCTGGAAATTTTGGGTTTTGTGTGAAGCTTTTGCTTAAAATAAGTAGGACACGTAAAGATAAGTTTGTACTTTTTTGTGAATTATATATTTTAGAAATGCGTATGTACTCGTAATTATGTCACATTTTTTTAGACAATTCACATGGATAGGTACATATTACATCAAAAACTAAAATAAGCACGTATGCAAATCATAATATTTATTGACTTTTCATTGTACCAAAGACGCAATAAAAAAGTAGACTACCTCTTAATCAATCCAAAACTCTACTGTCATAGGATCAGTAATGTAACGTCATCAACATATGCAAAAATCAGCGTCTTAACATTCATTAAACATAATTTAAAGAGATAATATCGCATGAATTCAACACTTTCATCAGTTTAGTTTAGTACTAGGTCAATTTGTATGAGATTGTCATCCGACACTTGTTTATTTACTTACTGCACATACAACTCCAGTTTCTTCTCATCAAGCCTGGTGTGCGGACAGATGGTGACGCAAGGGAAGGTGGTGTTCCACGCGAACATGTCTCGGTCCATGGAGACCACGGTGGGCGAGGACTGGTACCGGAGCCAGGTGGTCCGAGAGAGGGACACGGACCCGTAGACGGAGAGGATGACCATGGTCAACCAGAGGAGGCTGAAGAGGCATAAGATGATGCTCCACGTGTTAATAAGGGTTCAATCGAAATGGTATAAGAGGTTCAGACCAATTTTGGGCGATAATGATGACATTGATGATGATGAGGTCAAAAAATCGAACTAAATAAAATTAATAAGAATTACGAGTAACTAATTGGATATCTAAAATAAAGAGTTCACAGGGTTTTCATAAAAGTAGTGTGGAAAAATGTTCACCGCAAATATCCTGAAAAATCCACTACTTCCATTTGAAAAAAAATCTTGTCTAAGTCTTGCTAAAATTTTGCTATTGATAATTTTGAAAATCATACTTACAAATCCTTTTGACCCATTTTAATATTCTTAAGCTTACTCGTTATTTTTAACAATAACTTAAAAAAAACTTGGCATGCAAAGAAATATGCTAGATAACTTACATTTCAAAGACGTGTCTCCCGGTAGCAACCAAATGATTCAAGCCATGTATCGAAGACGTCTCCAAGAATACCACCAGGTATGCCGTGGCCTTGCTCCTCAGGATGTGGAGCACGCCGTTGGGCTTACGTTGATCGAGGACTGGTTTCCCTGATCGGCTAAAGTCATCCTGAATTATGCGGGATTGTATGGCGTGTTCGAAAAACATGGCGTTTATCGATTAAGATTTTTTTAAAGTATCTATATTAGATGTTTAGAATTGATAGAAAACGAAAATCACTGCTTAATGTATTTAGTTAAATATTCACGCGATTATACCTAGATAGGGTCACAGCACCAATGATGGACAGTTTTAACTGACAGGCACCAGTAATGGACACATTAGACTTAATTCAAATTTCATACAATCCTAAATTGATTTCTACAAAACAAATGAATAACTTTTATATTCTTTTTAAATAAGAATCAGGTGTCTATCATTGGTTCTGGTCCATAACTGGATCCGTCACCTTAAAAACATAATTTTATATCATTGTAATAAATTACTTAAATTCTTAAGCTTCAATGAGAGCTTTAATGAAAATGGACGCAATGACCCACCCAAAAACCACAACATAACTGAATAGAAGAACTTAGACTAAATTGTCACACTGTTAACATTCTCAGAAAAATAATCACAAAAGTTACAAACCGTGACTAACAATCATTACCCAATCAGATAACATCACTTAATACATAGACTGCCAAAAACTCAATACGTGGTTCAATTTATATGAAATAAGCGTGTCTGGTATTGAACGGGTTAATGAATCGACAATTATACAGTTAATATTAATGAGTTTCCACTCCGGTGATGTTATCCGCTCTCTCGTGATTGCGTTTGACACGACACGTGAAATCACGTAATTATATAATTTTGTGTAATTACTACCGACCGACCCTGTAGATAGCATTCCCATTATATGACCTCATGAAACATAAAACTTCTGTTGTTTTGACTGTGTAATAAATTGAAAAAAACCGTTGAAATGTAAGTCGGACTGGCGCACCAAGTGTTCTGTAACGCCGCACATCAGGTTCCAATTTCAATTCGATTTCAAATAATCGCGAGCCCAACTCACCCTTGACCATTTTTTTTTAATTCTTGTTTTTCTTCAGGGTTCGTAATAATAATTATAATCATACCAAATAAGACGCGCGTAAGTTTTACCGTTTGTACGATATTACAAAAATAAAAATTCCTTTCAAAATATGATGAAAGTAAATAGTCATTAATTCAACTAATTGGTTTGCACGCTTTCCGCGCTGGGTATATGGGTACAGTCACTAGCAATAATATATTAGTTATTCAACATTGTGCTTTAAAATATTTGCGACATCTTTATTACTAGAGGAAAAAAAACTTGTCAAACTATTTTCACCGCAAGAGAAACGCACATCAAGAATTTAGAAAATATTCTGCTTTAATTATTATAGATATATATCCCCGAATAGAGAACCTTTAGTTTGTAAACGTTGAAAAGTGCCTTAACAGTACGAAGAGCAATTTCACAGAAACATTAAAAGGTAGGTATATTGGTGTGTTAAGATCATAAATTCTTTTTACAGGAAAAGTTATACTCAGCTAATAATAAATATTTTTTAATTACGCAATTCTTACTCCTATCACGTGTCCTATTTTTTGGAGACGTAATTAGACATTAATGATCAAATTAGTAGGTATGTAAGTAAGTACAAAACTCATTATAAATTCATTAATGTTATGCTCTACAAACAAACTGCACCGTAAAACCCTCGTGCGTACCATAATTTTGACTATTCGTACAATCAGGCAAAAAAAACACTAATTCGCGCTATAAATGAAGGAGGTAACAAACGATTTGACATTGACACCATGCACTTAAAACGCTTTAGTCAATAAACACTCCCAATATTTCCTGATAAAAATAGAAAAATTATGTATGTACAGGAGCATTTTCCGTGAAAGATGTTCAACAAACAAAATTAATAGGCATTATGACAGAAGCGATCAGAATCACTTTCGCTTAAAAAAAAAACTACAATTTCAACTCGTCGCTTGCGGAAAGAAAAGTGAACTTTAAACCAATGTAATAAAGATTTAGGAAAGTGTTTCCATTTTTTGTAAAACGTTTCTAGAAAAATCACCTTACGTCATCGCTTTGACGGTGCACCAACAAAGTTCCGTTTAATAAATTCGTAGTTGAGACACGTTTAAACACGGGTTAGCTGATGATTAATGGTTCCTAAACTGACGCCGACGCTTTAGATCTTCAGTGTTAAGGAAATAAATGATCTGGTGCGAAAGAGTTCGTTTGGTAAAAAAAGGATGTGGTGACTGCTGGCCCGTAGGTAGGTTTTACTTTAATAATACTTAATAGATAGAGCAACTCCATCAAGTCGAAGCTCTGTCACTCCCCGACCTCACAAGTATTCTTATAGTGTGCAAGGGATAGAGCATTGTAGTCTCGAGGATAAATAAATGTCTATGGATCCTACTTACAAAAATAAAATCCAACCTAAATATGACCAGCACTGCCTAAAGCGAGAGGAAGCTAGGTAAACACGATACACCTCCGGCGTGATAATTTCCGAAGTGTCATGTCGCTGCGAAACAAATGAACTGAGCAAAGTAAATTCCATTAACAGCTGGCTTCGTCTTGAAAAAATGTTGAGGGTTCCGTCAAAAGATTAATGATAAAAAGATTTAGCCCGCTTGTAGCATTTATCTGGAGGTTAAAATAACGTTGACGAATTTAGTCGTTTAACACTGGCGAATGACGCATACAATACAAGCAATTATGAACCCAGTTGGTATTATTGGTAAAGTCTAAGAAAAGTAGTGTTGATTGTATACCATACTAAATTCATAGATATGACATTGATTTTTGAACTATATATTAATGTTAAAAGTGAGATTGACTAATCAAGAAATGCGATAAAGTTTATAAATTCTTTAAAAGAATTGAATCCGGTTTTACCAGTTTTCTCTAGTAAGCTAACCCTATATTTTCTATTATTTATATATTTACTTTTTCTCAAACGTGTTTAAAATTTGAATAATTCTTTTTTATTGACACAGTTGATAGAAATACCAATAAGAAATTTACATTTAATTTAAATTTAAGACTTAATTGATACTGCCTTATCACATTTTTTTCGGGTATTTTTAGGTACCTACGATAGGTAATCCGTTTTTAATTGGGGCCTCGGATTTTGCAATGTAATTCACGTATTTTCTAATAAAATTCGGTAAGTTTTTTTGTTAAAACAGAACCCCAAAAAATCACAACGCTTCATTATTCCCGGGGCTCCCCTAATTAATTTCACGTCAGAAGCGCCGGTGACAGTCGCGATGACAGAGAGGCGCTTATATAACCGCTCTAAGCGCGAACAGGATAGCATGCAATTCATTAGCATCTTAAAAGAATTGGACGAGATTCCATTTATAGTTGCTTTGAAAGAGGTAAATAATTGTAAAGAGTTAACTTGAAAATGATATATTGTTTTTTTAACATTTTTTTAACGAGATTTAATAAAATTTTGCACGCGGATAGTCCTACCAAAACATAAGTGACCTTATTAAAAAACGTGAAGTAACCGGGAAATAGCCAAGCCATGTTTTGTCATTGACAAGTAAGGACAAAGCATGGCAAGGACACGTTAATTCTGAAAATTTGGCAGTTCCCTTGGATATAATCGAGTTATACGCGAACAACGTCGCGGCCAACCTCTAGTAAAGCATAAATGAATATTCACCCAGTAATAAAGAACATATAAAACATGATAATAATTAATTCAGCACACGGCACCCAATTAACCAAAGGGCTGAGAACAGGCATAATTCGAGACGTCACGGAAAGTCCGCGCAAACAGCTCGAAGAGGTGAATCTTGCGCGCTGGCTAACGTGGCAGAGGACTCTTTAACACATACAATAAAAACAAAAAAGATCAAAGAGAATTGTTCAGTATCTAGGCCGTAAGGGCACTTTTACTCTTCAAACATCTACCAGCAGTGCTTCCCAAGAAACACCGCAAAAAAAATTCACCCAGTCTGTCATTTTTTTTACTCCCTAACACGCTTTCACTTTGTTACTTCTTATCTTATGGTACCTGAAACACTTTTTAGGACCTCCGGCAGTACTGTATTAGAATTAAAATAAATTATCTATGAAATATCACTACATAGTATAAAACAAAGTCGCTTCACGCTGTCTGTCCCTATGTATGCTTAGATCTTTAAAACTACGCAACGGATTTTGATGCGGTTTTTATTAATAGATAGAGTGTTTCAAGAGGAAGGTTTATATGTATAATAAATCCTGTTTCATGTACGGGTGTTAAAGAAAACTCACATAAACCGAAGCGAAGCGAGGGCGGGTCGCTAGTAAAATTATAAAACGCACATTTCGTTACATTTGCATATTTCATTAATTTATTTACACGTATAACTCTTACCAGTGCCTTGCTAAGTGTAAAATATACGTACTTACAAGCAATTCAAAACATACACGACACCTACAAAAAAATAAGTCAATCCTTTTTAGTCGTATTTTAATGTCATGTCAAAATCAATGCGGCAACCAAACCGCCTGACCAATACCGTGCCTTAATAACCCTGAGAAATTAAATGGGATATATTTATTCTAGTTCAACTATTGGCTACCACTACCCCACGCTGAAACACAACGGTAAAGAAGATATTTGTTAAAAAGAAGGCCATAGATTATTGTAATATAAATCAATCAATTACGATAGCTTATAAAAATTTAGCCTAATCCAAACTGTAAATTAAATATAATAAACACCAAACGCTCTCTCCACCCCAAGCTACCCTCAACACCGCCACTTAATTTGAACATCCGAATGTTTAATAAAACATCTCGTTTGATTAACATCCGAACAAATCCGTACCTTTTGCGCTTGTTTAGTGTAAACACGCCCTTACCAGCTTTATTCGCTACTAAGCAATTTGAATTCTGAATTTTCAGTATAATTTTCTTCGTCGGGCGTGTTTGCTGAGGTTGTTTCACTTTGTTTGGTTTTGTACTAACGACTTAGGTACCTATATTAAAATAATCTTAATTATTATTTTAATAAGTAATTCCCACGTCTAAATTTATTATTGTCATCGTAAACATATTTAAATGTATGTATGTATGGAAACACTTTATTGTACAAAAGAAAAACCATAACGATACAATTAATATAAAAACATGTACAAAGGCGAACTCCTTTAAGGGATCTCTTCCAGCTAACCCTTGAGAGATTGAGAAGAGTGAAAGGTTGTGCAACGAGTAAACAAGTGTACAAGAAGAAGAATATAACTCATTAAGAAACCAATGAAACTTATACAAATAAATAGATACAGAAATATACACATTAATAGTTAAATATACATACATAAACTACATTTTACGTACCTAGGGGATAATTGATATTTAGGAGATAGAGTCAAGCCAGAACTACTTTAATTTGCCTTCTCTTTTTCCTTTCACTGTAGGTATTATAAAAAACATTTCTAAAAGTTTCAAACAACTGGCCAGATAGAAAATTCAAATAAAAACACATTCTATTTAAATAATTCGGTGTTAACCTGACACACGAGCGAATAAAACGCAGCAAATTGCCTCCTGGATGTAACACCTCCTAATAAAAATTCCTGCAAATCAATAGGTTTTTTACGCCTTCCGTATTGTATTTTATTTTGCCGTACGCTTTCGTATTAAAGGGACAATTCTGGATCGTCGTGAAAACATAGCGCGATTGGACAATATTGATCGTTAAATAAAATATTCCAGTTTAAGTAACTTTTAGTTTGCTTACGAAATTTTATTATTAAATTTTTTCTTCATGACGACTCGGTTAATTTAAAAATCTCGGAAAATGAGTGCAGATTCCTATCTGTAACTGGTGGCTACTGCAAACTTAAGTAAATTTATTACAAACGCATTAAATAAGTAAATGCAATCGGATGCATCATTTATTGCTTGTTTTTTAAGTAGGTCACTTATGTTATGCCTACTGATTCATCTAGTTAATAAACTGAAAATAATAATAATATTTTTATTTTTTATATTTACTTTACGTTATAAGTAATTAATACCTGTGTCTTGAAATAGGAATAATTCATTTCATCCGTACCCAACTCAGAATATTCGAAAATCCATTGTGTTAATTAAAGTAGTAAATTTTTTTTAGGATATGCATTGGCAATTGTTATATTTATTTAAATAGGCACACCAAAAACACATCAAGATAGATAAATATTAAGTAAAATATTAAAATAACAGAACTAATTCATAAACTTTTCATTATAATGTAAGATTTTCCTTTAACTAGAAATATTCTCCGGCTCTTATTAATACTGCTACTTATACAAATCGTGCACATAACAGATCTTCCCAACCCTTTCGAACGCCATCTAAAATCAACCTTTTAACCATAAATTATAACGACCTTGACTTGCAACTATCAAGACGGATCCCTCCACACATACAGTAAATAGAAACACGGCTACCGTATTGCAATTTGCATGTGTGCGTGTCGATTGACGCTAAATGCTGGGGCCCGAGTATTTATTGGCACGTACACGATAGGGAAAAATTCCAATAAAAGTGCTATCTCCTCACGGAATTCGGATGGGAAAAGAATAATGTTTAATTTGTCCCCAGGATTTATGTTGGAATTAGCTTTGTGCTAAGTGTTCTGCTGTTGAATTAGTTGCTTTAGTATCAAGATCTTTTGTTTTATTGCTTTTGTTAGATTTTCAGCTGGATTTAGATTTAGTCAACACTATTTATATAGTATTATATACGAAGGCAATAATTAAAAAAAAAATAAGTACAATCTTAAAAGTAAAGATTATAGCTAACACTGTTTAGTCTTTTGAAATTAAACGTTGTGTTTTAATTATAGTTTTTACATTAAGAAACGATTTATGTCGACGAAATTATGTCACAGAAATTGACGTTAAACTTAAAAAAAACCTACAGCGTGATTCAAGGTAGTCGTAGTCATTTGTTTTCACACTCAAACGATAACTAAATCTTTTGAATGAGCTAAACAAAGCTATCAAACAAAAATAAAAATATTGGTTTAATATTGTTACTGCTTTGAGTGCCATTGAATTAATAATAATAAAAATAATAATACCTTTCAATTTGTCTCTGAGTGCACTTATAAACCAAATACCTCATCACCACAGTCAGTGACTTCTCAACCGACGAGCAGACCACCACGATGCAGTACTTCTACCTTCTAGTCCTCGTGACCATGTGCCAAGGCCTGCTTCACATGGTGCCCAAGGAACCTGAGCTGCCCGAACCTACTCTCCTGGGCGTTACTGCCCTGGACCCACCAGCGTTGCAGGTGGATTGGGAGCCTGTGGAAGACGTACCTGGTTTAGGCCCTATTAAAGGATATAAGGTAAATTTTAACTTAAGTAAAACCAATGCTGCCTATTTTTAACCACAAACGCAACGCAAAAAGACCTAACCTTACAAGTTTGACCGCTATGTCTGTGTCTCTGTGAAGAAGAAGAAGAAGAAGAAAAAATACATTTATTCACTACACATAAGACAAACAAATAGACAAATGAAAGATAACAAACAATGTGACAGAAACAGCACGGAGTGTGTCCTCGCGGCAGCGAATCGGATACTGGCTCAGCATTATGTTGAAACGTCAGATTACTACAGCGCTGATTTTCAGCCAGTACCTGTGTGTTTCAGTGCGTGTGTTAGTGTCCGTAGCTCTTAAGCGAGTGAACCAATATAGATGCGGTTTTTTTATTTGAAATAAAGGGGTCACTATAATATCGGGGTTTTTTTATTTATGTGTTGCGTACACTTCTTAACTTCTTGGACACCGAATACGAAACGGTGATATGAAAGCAGAACTTTTTAACAAAAAAAACTCAAGGCCCATTTATTATTTATTGGGCAGGCAAAACAACCGACATATTAGGTACAAAAAAGGCTGATTAAAATCGAAAATTCAAAAAAAAAAACCAGTAAATTGGCCACATGAGGGTTGTTGTACACGTCGGTAATATGGAGTGAATCTACTAGAGCTTCGGACAAGACCATCATTGCGGAGAAGAAGTGCCGCAAGAAACTCCAGCAGAAGGTCATTTTTACAAGATTTTATTTAACTTGCACTGTATGTATGTAAGGGTAAAATCTTGCAAGTTAAATTTTACCCAATTCACGGTTTCCGATGAAGCTGAAAATTGGCATACGCCTTTAGTTCTGTTGACAATACAATAATATAGTACCATCGAGCTGGTCTGATGATGGAGACTCAGGGTGGCCATAGGAACTCCTAATTTACACATGATAAACCCGTCGCGTTAGGCCTGTGTAAAAAAAAGTACAGTCGGCAACAAAAGCTTGCCCAAAAATGTTTTTTTTTTCAATCTTAAAATACAATAATACTTACTTAAAAGTAAAAGCAAGCCATTAGATCAAATGTGAGTTCTATTTTTAGTCCTTTGTATATTTCAGATCTTGGTGTGGGAATTACGTCCAGTGGAGTCTTCAGAGTATAAAATAATAAATGGCGTTGTAACATTGGTGGAAGGGTTTAGGCCACCTAAAGTAAGTAGCTCAAACTAGGTACCTATTCTGCCGTCCTATGCCAATACGCTGTAACTAAGATAAACCTCCTGTAGTAATATCAACCTAATTCTTAACGACATAGAATTGAATTTGCTTTGGGGATTGAATTTAAGATACTGCTTATTGGCTTAGGAGGGCAGTATTCTCTAGACTATATTCCCAGAGTGGGGTAGGCAGAGTTACAGAACTACTAACAACTCTAAAAACTTGTTAATAATTCTGTAACCACATTTTGCACAATCAGGCTAAGATGTTTACCAGTGTATTAGTGACAGATTGCAAGCCTTTATTCCCTTAGTCACCTCATACGACATCCACGGGAGGACATGGAGTGGCACTATTCTAACCCGGCAACCACGCGGGTATTCCCTTGGTGGTTATAAAAACTTTGTGCCTAATTTGACTTTGCCTTACCACGCTCGATATTTTTAATATCCAAAAGCAATAGTGGAATACCGCCTTGATGAACGAATCATCTTCCCTTTCAGTTCACCGACATAGGACTCCTTTCTGAGGATGATGCCATTAAGATCGTTGTGTCAGATCCCCTGATCTCCAAGGCGCAAGTACGCAACATCAAGCTGAACTCCATTTATGAAGTCAGAGTACGAGCTTTCACTGAATCGAAGGATGGACCACTGTCGAGCCATTTAAGCGTTCAACTCTTGGATAAGACGCATTCATTCGGTAAAGATTAAGGTGTCAATTTTGAATTAGAGACAAGAAACGCGCATTCTAAATTCAAACATGAAAACAAAAGCTGCAATATTACTTTAATAAATCTCTCTTATTAGTAAACTTCGAGTTATAGTCTGCGTTAATTGAAATTGCCAAAGATGTAAACAAAATAGTACTGTTTTGACACATAACCTCAAATATTAATGAATCGTGTTTTTATTTATAATTACGTGTAATTAATAGTTATTTAATGAGAAAGTATCAAGTGTATTTATCATTGCTTAGACCTCACTTGATCTTTAAACTCACGTGATGATCAAGTAATATTGGTAAATTGGCTCGTTTGGTCGTGTTTACATCTTTGCCAATTTAAATTGGCAGAGAATATACGTTTTAATATTTGCGTTTAAAATAATAACGCACAAAAACTACCCTGTCCTGACCCTGGATTAAGACTGACGAGGATAGTGCGACTAATGCCAGTCCAACTGCACAAAAGTATTAAAATGTCTCGTTCATAATCCCGTGAACGAGAAACTAATACATAGGTACGTACCTGCTCGTATTAATTTACATGTTACGGTTATTCTAATAGTTGTATTACAAATACTACTAGCACTAGAAGAGATCTCTATTAGAAGATACATGACTTAAGTGACCTTTTTTATGCCATAGAGAAACCAAACGAACACACGAATGGAATCTGTGACCCATCCATACACCCGTACCTAATTCTCTTCTGCACTGTTAGCGGGAAATCCCTAAATAAAATAAATATAACTATAATAGCAGAATCTCCTAAAGTCGGCCTTGGCCCCAACACCAGATTACGCCACATCTTATGAATAAAATCTAGTTAAATTTTCCGTGAATATAAAATTTAGCGCCTGCAAAAACATAAAGAGCAAAAACAACTCCACGACAAAACTGCCAGCGAGTATTATGCAGGCGATTTAAATATCTATTGTTTTGGCGAGGTATCGGTCCGCCGGGGCGGTAAAAACTGCGCGTGCACAGTTGCACACCTCAGCGAAACGCAATTAGATACGTCTCGGGAGACTGACGCGAGCAGGCATACACTAGGAGCTAGATGCTTCAAAGTTGGCCAAACACGGGTTTGGGTTGCGATAGTACTTTATTTTGTAAGGTAACTTGTAAAACATATTTGGAATGAACGTTGTAATATAAACTGAACAAAATTCTGCCACGCGAACAGTGTTGCTAGTGGCATCATATAGGTCCTGTTGCGTGCAGATGTCGGGGCACACGAAGCAGAGCAGGAGATGTGCCATGTAGTGTAGTGACGCGCCGCGGCTGCAAAATATAAATAAATGCATTACTCATAACGGAAAACACCAAAAAATCATTATTTTTAATACCTATTATGCTGCAATCTGTAAAGGTAGGTACTATCAATTTAATTTCACTTCCCTTTGTTTCTGCAACTAGCTCTTCGCCTATTTCTACCCTAGCAGATTTACATATAAATTGTAGCTAACTCACGTGACGTCTTTTAACTGCCCTAACCGCACTGCCGCGACCTCTCCGAACCAATCTACGGCTGACTGTACTTTTAAAATGGAAATTAGATGCAATTATTTTTAAGTGTTCGGTTAGTGGTGCTTTTGTGACAACTGCCATTTTTACATTACTTTACGTGCTTAGAAATCGTTGTTATTTAATGAAATACAAAGGTCTTTTATACTGACTTTAGACATTAATTCACCTATGAGTACGTAAACTTTTTTAATTTTCTACAGAGAAGGATACGTTTTTCTAGGATAAAGAGTGAAGAATGACTAAAATGACTGCTGTAAGTATTTTTATCGAAATCTGTTCGTGAATCAGTGTAAGACTAACATTCTCACAAACTGGTACATTTATTGAATTAAATAGTGTTGTAGGATCATTTCTCACTAAGACTATTGAAACAGACGTTTCTGTTACATATAAAAATCTTTATGGTATTTTTGTTGTTTTTGTGTACCTACTAAAATTCTCACATTAAAAATGTCAAGATAAAATCACCAATAAATTATTTTGTTTTTTTTTCTATCTACTGCATTGCGATACATTCCAACATATCAAAATAGAACACCAAGAATTATCTTTGATCCTTAGACATTGATGTTTGTTCCCACAATAATTAAAGGTTTAAAATTTAGACATAACTTTAAATCCTATTTATATGCTTTGATTCAATCAATCTTTATCACTTTTAAATCGAATAAACAACATTGATATTTTTGTTAACCTCACTTTTCAATAATTTCACAAATGGCGACCAAAGCTTAAAACCTGCCATCTTTAGACAGCCCATAATTTCATATTTTCCCATTGTCCGCGAAGAGACGCCGTCGCTTGACCCCACTTGTAGCAATCTAATTTGGCCCCTCCGTCTCCACGTTGGCCAAATATTGCCAAATGTTACACTTGACCAACATGTATTATTCTTATACTTGGGGGACTTTTGAACAGACGCGAAGAAAACATTATTTTAATAGAGAGCTATCTTTTTCTTTCTACCACCTTTTTAACTATCGATTTACGTTTAAATATGCACTTTCTTTTTAAATAGATATATTATGTAAGTTTTCCTTGGTCTACCATTTCCATTCCTTCCTTTATTTCCTATAATTTTATAATTTTGTAATGTTAGAAATGTTACAAAAAGCGACAATCAAATTTAGGACATTTTCCAAAAAAAAAATTCACATTTTTATAATTTGACTCATAAACATTTGTAAGATATCTTACAAAAAAATACTGGCTAGTAACACATCCACTAATTCCAACACACGTCACACTCCCGAACATTTGTCCAAACATTGGCCTGTAATATCTTTCATCCTAACATCACATGATATTTGGAGGGGCGAAGACGCAGGTAACTCGTCGGAAAATCTAATTTACTAAATTGAATTACACTGTCCACTAACTCTCGGATATATTTCTTGCCGGCCGCCTCTTGACGTGTTATTGTATGAAATGTATGATGATGGACAAAGAAACTCCGCCACGGTGCTTATGGATAGGGATTATGGAGACATTGTTAAGATTATGGTTCTGTACATTGAGGTAGAGTTCTGGGATACGTTGTTGGTGACCATTAACGTGTATTAGGTTTTTTTTTTAACTACTTATGTTGTCAACGATATTATTAAGAATCATTTATGGTTTTATTAATTATCACTTTTACAAATGTTTCAACCTTTCTCATCTACCCTTAGTTGGTAACCCCGTCATGTTATCGAATTTCACTTCATCAACTGTATCATTTCATCGAATTTCAGGATATTTTAAACATTGATTTTGTTGCTTAGATTGTGTTAGACCTAACACTACCAAAAAAAGCGATGGAATGAAAATTGTACGTTCGTTGAAAGATATTTGATAGATACCCACCTTAATATATACCACCTTTATATTATTCACGATAAAATTTTGAAAACCTCTGAGTTCATATTGTCAAAATCTATACTTTTGAAAAACAAAGTGTAATTTACCATATTTTTGGCTTACAAATTATTAATTTAAGCCATTATAAAACCCTACCTTAAATGTCATAATGACATGTATTATAACATCAAAATGACGAACACCAAAGCTATATTAGATATTAATCTTTTCGTTATCGAATAAGAACTCTACAACGTTTTATTATTAAAGATACTCCTAGTTAAAGACAATAACGTCAACATAATCGCATTTCCCCGCACTCCGCACCGCGGTTTCTCGGAGCATTTCTAAATCAAAGCACGGCCCGTTACCCTGGAGAGTGACTTGCGGAAAATTGGAAAGCGAAACAAGGTGAAAAATATTATTAAGCGGAGCCCTGGGCCCGCGGGAGCGGACACAATCACACCGGCTTGTTTAAAGCTTTATAATGTTGCGGGTATGGCTGGAGCGGGTTGTAAGGAACGTTGCTTGTGTACAAACCTGGGGAGTTGGCATGCTAACTTTATCGTGTATGGTTTAGTCAAGCGACCGGTAGGATGAGTGTAGCAATTTACGTGAATGGCAGGAACTTAGTTTACTTACATTCCCAGGTAGACCGCCTGATAGTCCAAAATCTGTAAAGAAATCTATGAAACTTCAAAATAAAATATTTTTTTTGTTTTAATATCATGCACAAACATACCCCACACTATTCGTCAATAGACTGTTTGTCTGTGGTGCCCTATAGTCCGCTGGGTTGGCAATGCATTTGTAGTCTTCAGATCTAACTTACAATCTGTTTTATATTCCGGTCTAAACACACACACATGCACACACTAACGTACACACGTAGACACACACACACACACATTAAATAATTTTTTGTTTGATTTTTATATAATTAAGAATTTGGTTACTTGTTTTCATAACAGTTTAAGTTCTCTTAAAATTGTATTCTAGTTTCAACGTTCTCACGTTAATCATGGAAGAGCGAGGTCTCGAGGTCGAGGTATTTGTTATATTTACAAGGAGACCTCAACCTTGTCTATAGCTATGTAAGAAAGAAAAAAAAGAAAATTTTATCATTTATAATTTACCATCAGGTGGCTCTTGTGGTTGTTCGCTTTCTCCGTGACATAAAAAATAAATATTAATTTTCAGTGTTTTAGTCATACAACTTGGGAGTAGATTGGTTTTTATTTGTGTTTTTTTTCTCAGTAACAGACGACAAACTTCCCACTTTTAGGAACTTGAATAAAGGTGAAATAAATCTTCTTTACTTGTTTTGTTGAAATTGCAGCGGTTGTTCGCATTATTTGCTGTACATTTTAATAATACAATTACCTCGTAAAGCAATACACTCTGGGTCACCTTATCTGTTATTGTAGACCAAAGATTGTTAATACATTAATAATAAAAAAATGCGAATTGCAATCGCATCGGAACTTTTAGCCACGGGTTCTAAAAATAAAACAACCAAGATAAGTAAGTATTTTTCTTTTGAAGAAAATGGCTCCAAATTCGTCGCCGTAGTCAATGAGGTGGCGAAAGATCCCGTGCAACGAATGCCCCTTAATCCCGCACAAAAGGCTCCGCAAGGTAAATTCATCGATAGTCAATTGGGCTTACAAATCGCCGGCCTGCCCTTAAACGGCTTTTAGCCGCGTAGGGTTTGCACATGTTTTCTTTTGGTCAACTTTTTTTTAATATTTGGGGTATAGGTATGTTACGCGATTTGGTTTTTTGGAAAAATAACTACTCGGTTGTGTTTATGATATAAAAAAAAGCTACTGGCTCGTCATCTTTATTTTATTTGAAAAAAAAGTACAACTGAATACGAACATAAAAAAGGCATATTAAATGTACACTTTACGAGTACTAATTTCATTATGTGACCATGTATCAGAATTTTTTTTAATTATTACTATTGTTGAAATTCGGATACAAGTACTGGTATTAAACTTTGTTTTGATTAATAACCAATTCTATATTGACACGCTTTTTCCACAGACTTATCATACGAGTTCAATACTAAAAGAAATCGGTTAAAGTACTACATCGGTAATGCACACCTCATGGTGTGAGAGTTACAATTGTCTCAAATAATACGAATTTTATTTAAATAGCCAAATAGTAGGTTTAGATCGCTACACAACGATCTCTTTCAAATAACCTCAATAAAATAAGAGACGTCCTAAAAATACAGTTTAAGTCAGCGTACTCTTATTTGAAAGGCCGGCAACGCACCTGTGACTCCTCTGGTGCTGCAGGTGTCTATGGGTGACGGTAATCGCTTTCCATCAGGCGATCCGTCTGCTCGTTTGCCTTCCTATACCCTAAAAAAAAAAAAAAAAAAAAAAAGGTACACAGTTATTAGAAATGCACTATTACTTATATTTAAGTTATAAACAGTCAACCCTGCCACTGCTGGTCGTAAAGTGCGGCGAGGGACGTAATGTCCCACGTGCCCGCAGCAACTCACCGGTTGGACAGGAACGAGGTTGATACCGATGGCCGTACACATTACTTTTACGCTACATTTACGTCACACTGGCTCCTAGACTATACGTCAACGCGTAGGTAGTAACAACTCTTATAAGTTACCATAATTAAAGTAAAGATAAATTCAACGAAAATCTTTTTTATAGCATGTGTATAGATTCCATTATTATTAGGTAAAACTATACTGACCACGGTTCAACATACTCTTGCTCGGTTTAAATACACAAGGTACTCGGCTACTTGGGTAGGTACACTCTCCTGTGTATACCAATATTTATACCTATTAATAATAATAATATCATAGAGATGATTTTGTTTGCAGTTTTTTAACGTTTGTTTTATTTTACACTCAGGGGCAAAAATAACGGGACAGAGTGCGTTTTTCATACAAACGAGGCTATTTCGAAGCCTTGGTTCCTCGCCAGGGGATGCTTGTAGTGAAATCTGATGATGGATACCCCGAGCATCGATACAGGACGTCCAGAGTGCCTAGGACACCCAACTGATTGAATCTGCGGCTAACGCCGGAATTGTGCATGTTCAAAAAAACATCTAAAATGACCATAAAATGTAAGGAAATCCAAATGCTGACTCAAACTCTCTTGCTGTGGTGTCAACTGATTGTGCGATCAGTTACGTATCTTAAGAACTTTTGACCTCCTCTATTGAACCTTGGTATATCCACCATTAAACCTCACTCAAAACAACCGCTGGCTAGGAACCAAGGATTCGAAATAGCCTCGTTTGTATGAAAAACGCACTCTGTCCCGTTATTTTTGCCCCTGAGTGTATTTTGTTTTTGTTTGTTTTTAGTTTGTTTGTGTTTTTTTTTTATTTTTTATTATGTATATAAGGTCAGGCGGGGCTATTCCGGCTAAGGGGTAAATGTTTTTACCTTATTTTTGCACTCTTTTATAGTACTTTAAGAACCTAAATTTGTATAAAAGGGACATCAGCATGTTGAATTTCTTTTAAATCTTTAATCGACGCATTGAACTGTCGAAATAGCCCCGCCCGACCTTACTTTAAACTGAAAATACAATTTTAAAAATCCATTCACTAATAGAAAGCTGAAAGCAGAAAGCCAAAGTCATAAAGCAAAAGCCAGTTTTTAAAACCCCTATCAATTATAACAAGTGACTATAAAATCATAAAGAAAAGCCATATCGTCGCCAAACACGATTGGACCTCTTTTCACCGTTAAGTTAAGGTGTGGTTCCGCAGGCACGTACGGAACCCTAATGGCGGATTATGGCAGGTGATCCGGCGCACTTAAGGCCGAGATATATTGGGAGCCATTTGGGGTATAGTTACAGTTAAAGAATTGAAAAGTCAAGGGTAGAAAAGTAAGGTGTAGAAAAGTGTTTGGAATAATGTTATAGAAAAATGTATCCAAGTAGATTCTTGGAACAATTTGACTACGATTTTGATAAAGATTTGCGCCACGTTAGGTTAGTTGGTACTGACCGAGTCTCTCTGGTCTTGGGTTCTTTGTGATCAGCGCGAGTATTTGTTTCTGAGTCATGTAGGTATGTTGTCTATGTATTTAAGTACATAAGTATGTTTATCTTCTTCTAGTTCCCACAGTACAGTCGAAGTCATAAATATGTTTACACTTTAGTACCTTGTCAGTTTAAGCGCTGTGTTAATTTCATATGGCAGTTTAAACATGATGTTAAATAGCCAAGGTACTAAGGTGTAAACATATTTTTGACTTCGACTGTACAAAAATAATTTCTCAAATTAATCTCTGAAGACTTTTTGTCGTACGGTCACGAGCGTTAATTTGGGACCCATTTCAAGAAAAATATGCTTGAAGTCGTCAATGTCATTAGAGATATCAAGTCAATTGTAACTTATAGGAAACTCAACCTTATTGTTGCATAATTTCAGATTGACTTTGTACCTAAAGTGGGTAATAAATTCAAAGCCATCGCTTTAGCGCAAAATTATAACTGTGCTTATTAAAATTGCAAAAGCTAATTAACTTTAGGATGGCTACTAGTTTCTTCTATCCTGAGGCCTTAGACAATATGCATTCGGCGTTCGGTATCGTCATCCAAAATGTATAGGATTGGCGTAAGCTGTCAGACGGTCGTGTCTAGTGCCTACGTCAATTCCATACATTTTGTAAGTTTTCAAAAATCGTTTACTTTACCGTTAAGCAACTCTTGTCTAGCCTCACTGGTAGGTCTAATCTGGAGTAAAGACCGATTGTAAGACCACCTTGTTGATTACACTACTAAAGCCAAATGAAAATAGGTTACTAAATATATATATTTTTACTTTTCGATGTATGAAAATAAACGATTTCCTTATTTTCTTTCAAATACGTTACCTCTCCTCACCCGATGAAGACTTCACGCTCCAACAGAACGCGTATACCTAAATAGTGTAAGAGTAATAGCCTAAAGAACGTATAGTGCGGGTTCCGAGCAATTTCCCGGCGAGGTAACAAAGTCTAAGGGAGTGACCGCCCTCGATATATCGAAGCTTAACGAAAGACTAGTGAGGATACGACCGGAATCGTTACTTAAAAATAAACTACGTAAAACAGAGGCTTCATTCTCACTCTTGTTAGTATTTCAAGCAGTAAATATTTCGTCAAGCAAACTAATAACGTTCGTGTTAAAATCCTTAACAACCACTGCATACAATATACCATTTAGCATAATATATTTTATCTAGTGAGTGAAAACTAGTGAGATTTTTAAGCAATTTACATTATTACATAATGTCGTATGTATGAATGTGGAAGAAGCAAAAGAGATTTGTCAGGATCGTAGCAGGTGGAAAGAAGTGGTCTTTGCCTACCCCTCTGGGAAACTAGCGTGATTTAATGTATGTATGTATGTTCTAATGTAGTCTTCAGTGATATGATAAATTCTATAAGCCTTGTTATGATTGTCAGAGTTCTAAGGTAATGCCTTATTGCATATCCCTTTCCTATACTATAATATAAATTCCATCATTAATTAATTAGGTAAGTTTTCGTTGAACACACAATAAAGAAGCTCTATACAATGCGAGTCGCGGACGGATCGCTAGTCCTGCTGGCCTATTGCCTACATACAGCACTCGCAATCGCAATCGACTTCAAAATGGAACAATTGTCTCATTTCATATGCAGATTCGCCTTCGGACTGTCACAATGAAAACAATTGCGATTGCGATTGGCGCGTTAAACAATAAACCTGCAAGTCTTCTATTTGACTCGGTAAAACCATGTTGTCTTTGACATGTTTTTTGTATTTGTCAATGTTTTGGTAGGTCTTATTTTCTTGACAGTAATGGTGGGAAGAAAAAATACCATAAGACGTCAAAAGCAATATTGTTTGACCTAGGAGGATAGAGGCCCTTATCAACTAAGATATAAAGAACAGCAAATAATTTTTGGGCTCGTATTATAGTCACCTTTATCGCGGTGAATAAAGCTCTCGTCACTCTCACACTTACATACTGGTCAGAAAGTGACAGACGTTTTATCCACGCTTATTCCCGTCGATAAACACTACCATAATAGGCCCGCTGATTTAACATGTATTTTAGTTGATGTTTAATAATTCCTCTTCAGAACTAAGTTTTTTTTAAATCTTACCGGTATATCTCCAAGCCTCTGTCCCGGCTGGGCAGTAATTGGAGCTATCAGCAGCCCTCGCTCGTAAAGAGGTGAGCGAGGTGCGCATCGACCCGCCGCGGTCCAGTTAACTGTTTCTGGAAAATACTTTGATTTTCTTACGAGAGAAACTTTCGTCGGAGTTACATCTGGATCATCTGGAACGGAGATGGATTCAGTGAGAGGATTTTTCTATACAGCAGATTTTTCTATAGATGCGTGAGGATCTCCATATGGCAAACCTTGGGGTAGGCCTAATGTCTCGTGGACGTCTTTGTGGAATGGTTGGGTGGAATTTGAGTCAGACACATACACATAAACTCACGCCTATATTCCCAGAGTGGGGTAGGCAAAGCTACAGAATTTCCAACAACTATCAAAACTTTTTGATAATTCTGTAACCACATTTTGCACACTTAGGCGAAGATGTTTACCAGTGTATTAGTGACAGGTTGCAAGCCCATTGCCTAACAGTACTACACGCCTTTATTACCTTAGCCGGCTTTTACGACATCCACGGGAAGACTTGGAGTGGCACTATTCTAATCCGGCAACCACACGGGGAAGTCAGATTGTTCCCAAATATATATTTATTTATTTTCTATCGATACGCCTTCATGACTGTGTGCAAATATAAAAACCCATTGCAAAAAAATCTTGCATTTTATTAGTGTTCTGACAACACACATTGCAGAATGAACGGCAGAGAGGTAGGGACAATGAAACGCTTACTGTGTGAATGTGATGCCGTCACCAGAGTAAGAATCAAGCAATTTTAAAGCACTTCCATAATGAAATGAAATGAAATGCTTTCCTCCATCGGTTTTCTGGAAGATGTGGAGGCAGCATTGGACTTAGTGTTAAATAAAAAGGGTAATTACGCAAAACATCCCATAGGGACCCCACCGATAAGACAAAATAAGATCATACACATACATATATACCTTCACGCCTGTCTCCAAATGGAGTAGGCAGAGGCTATGAAACGCCAGTTGCACCGGTCTGAACATACAACTTACGCTTCCTCCACATTCTTCAATCTATTCATGCACGTACGTCGGTTTCGGGAGGAATCTGATTACCGTACGTCCATCCAAGATCATAGTGTTTTCTACAATTTAATGGTTTTTATTTGAGTGTTGTATAAAATTTCTCATAATTTTCTACGTATTGTTGGGTTTTTATCTGTTTATCTGTAAGTTCACAAGCACAGATTTATAACAAATAAATAAACTCAGGAACCGCTCACTCAAAACAGCCCCAGTTACAGAAAGTTGATATTCCAAATCCGACCTGCCCCACCCCTCGAACACCTGAGCCCGTATTTGCCGGCGGTAAAAGGTGCTATCCGGTTCCCTTCTCGACTTACTGTTAAACGCTGCTTTACTCCTGTTGGGGCTTGTTCGTTTCTATTCAAAAATACATGGGCATTGTCAGATAGCAGACAACCAATAAATAAAATAGCGGGAGGCAATCTCACACATGACCTAAGTCCAAGCTAACCTCTAGGCTTGTACTATGGGTACTAAGCAACGATAAACATATTCGTACTTATTAAGAGAAATAAATACTTTTATGCATAGAAAACTCCCAAGTTTTAGAAACATACTCGCGTTCATCACACAAATATTTATCCTGACCAGGCCCCTATCCCACAAAATTTTACAAGCCTACAATTTAACGAATTTGTCATCTTTTTGTATGGAGATCCGTACAAATTTGTCAAATTGTACGCTTGTAAAGTTTTGTGGGATAGGGGCCAGGAATCGAACCCGGGACCACTAGGTTCATAGGCAGTCACTACCAACTAGGATAACTGCGTCGCCAAATAAGTGTACAACTTCTATACCAGAGTGCTAACTGGCAAGAGTTTGTCTTATGCCTTTGGACCTCTTATAACTGTCTAGTATTGCCTCTTCATATTTTTACAATTGAATCCTTATCAACGATGTATGAAATATAACCTCAAACACATATTTTGTATTGAGTTGACAGCTATCAAATCGGGCCTTTTAAAACAGCGTGACTATAGGTAAAGGCTCAGAATATTATAATAGTACAACAGGGCTACAATGGGAGTAGTCCAATCGTTGTGACAATAGACGCAAATGTAGGAATCCATTACGTCACGCACAGGAGTACGCATGGTTGCACCCGATCCAGCTGTCAATCAAAATGGCTGACTACTGAAGATTTTTTATAAGGACGTTATGATTCAAATACCAGAATATCCAGAAAAACATATTATATAGATGATCTGTTGAAAACAATGGCCGCAACAGGGAGTTATTCTAAAGAGAGTGGAATTACTCAAGTTAATGTAATAAATAATAAAATAATAAATGTTAGGGAACAATCTCACACCAATTGACCTAGTCCCAAACTAAGCTCTAGGCTTGTACTATGGGTACCTACTAGACAACGATATAAATACTTATATAGAGAAATATATACTTAAATACATAGCATCCATGATTCAGGAACAAATATTCGAGCTCATCCCACAAATATCTGCCCTAGGACCAGGACCACTAGCTTCGTAGGCAGGGTCACTACCAACTAGGCCAGCGCGTCGTCAAAATGTCAATGTGAAATGAATGAATGATTGATTTTGGTGATGTTATTTTACATTTGATTGATTTTTGCATCGTTTTGTTTTAACTAGGCTAACGACCATGCGGGTTATCTGATGGGAAGTTATCACTACCGCCCATAAACACCAGCAATTCAAGATGAGTGGTCGGTCCGTTGCCGGCCTATGAGGGAAATTAAAGCTCTTTTCTTGAAGGCACCAATGTCATAAGTGGTTAGAAATACATCCGAAGAGAGCTCGTTCCACAGTTTCACTTAAAAGGGCCTAGTGAAATGCATGGTGAAAGAACGTCATTCATCAAGGTCACGTTGATGGAACCTGACTTACCTAGTACGGTCACGAACGTTAATCTGTGACCCATTTCAAAAATATATGCTTGAAGTCGTCAATGTCACTAAAGAGGCGAAAGCATTTGTAACTTATAGAAAACTCAACCTAATTGGTGTAAGAATGTCAGATTGACTTTGGACCTAAAGAAAGTCACAAATTTAAGTCTTAGACTGTACTTTAGTAAGAAAAGGGCATGTACTCGTAACAAGAGACATACTCGTAACAATGCTAGAGGAGTTTGAAGTGCTTTAAAAAAAAAACAATAAACATTTTGATGAAAAATATACCTTTCGCTACGCTAAATAAATGATATCAAGGCGTTGTTTTTTTCTCACCATTCCCGTAGGAAAGATAATGAGAGATTTAATAATTAAAGTCATCGATCACCGTGACGTTGATCGAACTGTTTGTCTGTCCACGCTGATTTCGTTAGACGCCAATGGTCCTTGACGACATGAATATAAATATCAGGGCAAGACTGAGGTAAATAAAATGGCGGGGTACGATTCATTTTATCTATACGATTCATTTTATATATATATATTATTTCATCTATATGTACACTAATATTGCACCATCGTCGTTAAGTTTAATGTTTATAATTTTTATTTTTCTAATACCTACTACTAATTAGTTCTGGTGTAAATCCTGAGCTTTGACCCATTTTCCTGCTCAACTACGCGTGAATTTATTTACTTCTTATTGTATGTTATTGTTTTGTATAATGCTAGGTTAAGTTTTATAATTGTATATTTAAAAAAACGACTGACTGTTGAGTTTCTTTCGGCGTTTCTTCTCAGCAGTGGTCTCTTGGGAAGCGCTGGTAGATTGTTGACGTGTAAAAGTGTCCGTGCGGCCTACTTACTGAATAAACATCTTTTATCTTGTATCTTTTATCTTTATTATAAAGAGGAAAGATTTGATTGTTAGAATTGAATAAACTCTTTCACCATTAGAATCCTATATTATCCCTGATGAACATAGGCTATGGTTTATTGTTCTGCGCGGACGGAATGGCGGGCTACAGCTAGTTGTATGTAAAATGGGTGCACTAAGATCCCTTCTTAGTGCACCCTTAGGATATCCAAGGAATATTCCTTTTCCTTGGGATGAAATTCCAAGGAATTTGGAATTTCATCCCCTAAAAGGTTAAAATAGGGGAGTCGCGGAAAACTAGTTTTACGCGTACGAACACGCGCGCGGGTGTCTCTAGGTATTAATCAATTCATAGACGATGCTAAAAACCTAAGGGGGTTTTAAAGCATTGTGATTTTACAAGAGCTGCGGCGGGCCTATAGTGCCCGGCCGATACGAAGTCAATCCTGACACCTGTCATTTCAGTACAAATTATAACCTCAAACCCAAGAATAGGTTATAAATTGTACTGCGATGACAGCTGTCAGGATTGACTTGTTAACGGCCGGGCACTATAGTATGGTGTAGTATCCGTCACTTTTTGACACGTGTACTTATTTACGTGTCAGAAGGTGACGGATGCCCTATCCAAAATTTGTCACGCGATAAACGCAGCCATATTAGGCCCCCTGAAATAAATAATAAGTCAAAAATTGTCAAAAAATAAACATACGAAAGTCATGTACTTATTCTGAACAATCATAAAATCTACTGATTTTTATGAAAAAAAAATGATGATAATGATTTAAAAAAAGAATAACTACGATAAACACTGAGCGCATCACGCCTAAGCATGGCAAGTGTTAATTATATTTTACCTTCACTATACAAAACTTCTTGAGATTATATAAAACACTTACACTACCTCCTTAAGTCCAATAAGTGTTATTAAAACCATATAAGCTGCACCCGGCCACATGAACGTACCAATATATAACCGGCTCACTTTTATCGCCAGGGAAACTGCCCTAAAACTCACGTATACCATTACCTCCAAACTAAACGATAGCCGGACCTCATTACCGTCTTACCCCCAACACTTGCCCCTCACCCCCCTCCTCTCCCGGGGGGTAAGTGACTCCGAACGGAAATAAAGGTGCATGCGACTGGAGGTAATGTTAATTGAATTTCTGCAGACGCTTGTGGTTAGGGATGTGGCGCTAGCAGTTTTTATATCTTTATATGTAACGAAAGAGATTATTTTTCGAAGTATAAGAATATTGAAAGTGTAAGGAATGTAAGTTTTTTTTGTGAATAGCGACACTATCAGGCTTCGCACAGGTCGTCGGGTATTAATATAAAAAGTTACCTACCTTTAAAAAAAATATATGACAGATGACAGCGCATGCGTGAAAAGTAAAAATAATTAAAAATTAGGGAATGAAAGTTAGATTGTATTTTTTTTATTTTTCCTGTCCTGTGGTTTATCTTTGATGCTGATATAAGCTAGTGGTATTCTCCAAACAAAATTGTGACGTGAAACTTCATTGTTAGACTTGATCTAGTTAACTAAAAAAATTAGACATTTTTTTTTCACGAGATATTTATCGATAATGTCCACCATAATTAACTAGTTATCGATACAACTGCACATCACTAGCGCCAGGCGGCAAGTGATACCCGCGGCCGACGCGTTGTACGCAAGATTAAACGTCACAAACCTTCGGATATTTCTACCAAGGAACTAAAATACCATCTTACCTATGCACTTAGACCTTCCTTATCACAAAACGCTAAAGCTCAAAGTCGTTCATCTTAAAGAAAGAAGTCAATTGGTACGTCAAAGTCACTTAACACTTCCAGTGCCCACGACACGCTTGGCGTGTTCAAATTTCTTACAATTTCTAATAGAAGGCAGTGAATGTCCCAAGCACCTACACTAGTTGTTATTTCAAAGTGGTAAGGTTCGTATTTGTTTGGAATAGACGCAATGTGATATTGGTCCGTGAAAAGTCACCCGCAGCGAACGACTTATGACATCGCCTGTAATTTTTAAAGACTCGGTGGTAATTTCTTGTCTGTAATTGTTATTGTTAATTGAATTTATTTCTCGAAGAATTTACCTCCCGTTGGTTCTTTCAGGAACAAATTTATCGTCTTCAATGCTTTTCTTTTACTTTTGCGGATCTGAATAAACGTGAAAATTAAATATACAGCTAAGTTTTTAACGTTAACAAGCTGTATTTTGTTGAACTTTGCATCAAAATTTTGATATGTCATTGTGTATCCTAGATTTATACAATCTATGCAAATATAGGGGCCTAAGTAAAAAAATACAATATAGTTAAAACGAGTTTTTTTTGTATATCTTTAAAAAATACCTACATATTTTTGGGATGGCACGTTAGGGTATAAAATATTTCGAACTAAATCGATATTCGCTCCGTAATTAAAAAACATCTAGTCCCTTTCACTGTTGTAATTTTGGTTATTTGTTATTTCAAACATTTCCCAATCGCTACAAGGTTAACTGGAAGAGATCCCTTAAAGGGTTCTTCTTTGTACTATCAGACCATTGGAACCTTGACCCACCATAGAACTGTGTCACAGAGACGTTATGATTCAAGTCATAAGAAGTGTCAAACAAATTGTTTTATAATGTCACTGTGACACCGTTCTATGGTGGGTCAGGGTTCCATTGGGCTGATAGTACATACGTTTTGTGTTTCTGTCTATTTTGTTGTTTGTTATATTCTGTTTGTACAGTCAATATTTCATTCCTAGTCCACTTCGGACTGTGTTAAAGTGACGTAATCAATGAAAACGTAAGAGACATCTTATTTATTTATTTATTTATTGGAAAACAAACAGCTTAAATATTACAAAAAATATAAAATAATATGGATAATTACATGAGCCATTTTCTGTTTTAACTGATTTCACCGTTTTCATTGCGGAAATAAATTGACCAAGGCGCATGCTAAAGGGGTCAATGTGCGAGTGTTTGATGTTGTAGGTTGAGCATGCTCTGATGAGATAGGATTTTTTGCATATTTAGTGCGACAGAAAGGAACAGAATATAAATTGTATTTCCGAGATCAGAAATTAGGACATCTAAAGAAATTGTTGTTCGTGTGGTATCGCGACTCAATGGAATCATTTAGTACCTTATATAAAAAACACCTGATCCTTATGTTCACGACGGAGTTGCAGACTCACAACGTTATCAGTGTTAAACGATTTAAATTTGTATTTCATTCGCCTAATGAACTTATTTTATCGACTGACTCGATGTGTACAGAGTAGTGATGATTTATTTACAGTGTCAGTTTGACATAGTCCAAAGTGAATTCCGTGACTGTACAATAAAATATTTAAAGATAAAGATAGATAAAGATAAAGAGACATTCATTCGCAATAATACAAAACAACATTAGTTACATAGATACAAAAAATAAGACAGAGAAACAGTTGCGAAACGGTCCCAACTCAGCATTCGCTAGCCGTAAAGCCAGCACTGGTCTTCCGTTGGAACCGCTTGGTGAAGAGACGGAAAGTGACACACTTAACACAAAATAACATAAAATGAAAAACATCAAGGATCAAAAACATTTGTTCGAGATTACCTCGAACGACCATAAAAATTACACCCTGTTAAGGTTGGCAACACTAAAGAAACAGAAAACAAAAGACAGTCTATGGAAATGCAACCACAGCAAGCAAAGCAATATAGGTTACGTAACAATAACATAAATTGGTAGACTTTTAGTTAGAAATAAAATAATAACTATATTTCGTTGGTTTTACGTTTACAAATTTACATACATACATGCTTGCAGTTTATCAACTTTACATTCGTCACAGCGATTTCCTGTCTAAACTTACACCCAATATTCTCCAATCTCGTAATCTTTTGTAACATCCGTCATCCCACCTTCCCGTCAAAACAAGCCCATCGCGGCAGCATCAGCGATTCCATTACGGGGTCTTCCATCAGATAACGGTATCTCCCATCGTCCATCCGTCTCCGTCGGTTCACCTTGATGCTTTCTTCTAAGGTTTTACGGAAATTGGAAACTTTTAAGTTTTTTGTTAAGACTGGATATTGGGTTGGATTTAGATGGTGGAAAGTTAGAGGGTTTAATGACATGATTTTATAGTCATGACAGAAAACGTTCAATCTAATTTTTTTTTAGGTAGTATAATTGGGATGGACCAAAAAATGAACTCACGGTTTTTACATTGTAATTCGAAATAATAGGTAATTTTAAGAGACCGATTTTTTTAATCTTGTTTTTGTCCCAATAGTTTTGTTTAAATATATTAATTTATTTGGCATACATTTTATGGATGACATGATTATTTTAAATTTGGTATGGTATTTTCTAATAAATTTTAACAATTGAAACATATGTAGTAAGGTTGTCTGGAAGAGATCGCTAATCAGCGATAAGACCGCCTGTTGTTTACCTGTGTTGTTTTTAATTGTGCTGTTTCTCTGTAATGTTTTTGTTTGGTGTACAATAAAGTGTTTTGTATTGTATTGTATTGTATATGTAATGATAAAAAATGTTTGTAATAATGTATAAAAACAAGCAGAACATCAAATCACACACATGACAATGACAATGACAAGGTTCTAAGTATGCTCAATATTAATTTTATTGATTGACTGTACGTCAAATCAATGCTAAATCATCGATACTTTCACATCACCAATTTCATACAAATCTGTCAAATTTATCTGTTAAACTAGTTCGTCTAATTATGTAATATTAATGTGTCGTTATTACTAACTGCATTTCCAGTGATAAATAATGTCGATATTTCAAGAACACTAAATCATATTCTATTCCCATTTCAAAACCGATCATAATGCTTTGGCAATAAATGTTCCGCTCAGGTGATCACGGGAAAACCCGCATATTTCAGGCTCCCGGCAAAGCTAGTGATGTAATGTAAATAGCCCAATAATTCATCGATATTCGCCAGACGGCAGACTGCATAACTCAACGTGTCGCTAGTGCTGGGTAGAGGTCGATAAAATACCTTAACTACCGATAAAATACCTTAAGATAAGGTGTTATCCACACTTATAGTGTAAACGCGATTTAGATCTTTGTTCCGTGTTTATTGGTACTGGTACAGTGATAGATTATTACCCGGAGGTCCGTCTCGGGTAATTTAAGATACGTTTTTCTGAATAAATTTGAGTAAATAGCGATAGACATCTGCATTACACTGCAAAAAAGCAAAAAAGTGGATACATCTCTTTGTAGTCGACTTTCTGTGACAGTACCACAAATGAGAATTAAGATTTTCTATGTCCCGTATCGATAATCCCATCCCTACGGAATGTGACAAATGCCCCGAGTGACTCGCTCGTCTAAACACACAATTTCACTCTTATTTCACGAACTGCTGCTCTGACTGCAGCTATTTTTACGTGAAACTGAGCTTCTAAGGTATTAAAGCATTTTGCAATTTTATTGATGTATATCTTCAGAAGATATTATCAAGTCTTTAATGTATTTACAAGAGCATCGCGTTTTGTTTGATGTCTGCATTTTCGAATGGAATTGTTTCAAATACGTCCATGGTAATTATATCTTTCGGATATAATTAATTAAGTTTAATTAAAATTTGATTAAGTTTAATTAAAATAGATAGCAAGTAAATGCTTAAATTAGGCGAATCAATAAAGTATTGTTTTAAATTTGAGAGAAAAATTGTTTTCCCGAGCCGAGCAGTGCTTTTTATTATACTTTAATGTTTTTCTTGACGAAACCAACCGTGTTTTGTTACAGGTTGCTCTCTCTGTCTTTACCAAACATTTGAGGTATTATATCCTTTAGCGCTTTAATTTTGTAATCCTTATGCACACTACTTAATATTGTGTGCAATAATTATTTTTTTATTAGAACCTCCTCCTTTTCAACAACGTGCGATGTTACAAAGAAGCAAATTACAATTCAAACTTTTCGAAATCAGTCTTAAAGAGACACGCATTCAAAACAAACAACGGGGTGTCCTAAAATATTCATAGCAATGTTTTAATCTGGAAGTTCCGGAAAGTTTCGGAGAGTTCCGGAACAGGTGTTAATCCGCGGAACAAGTTGCAGTCGCCCCGGGCTGATGGATGGTGTCCGGGATAACTCAGGTGAAGTTTGGTAAACAGAGAGATATGATGGAAATTGTTGGAAAGTATATTAACATGTCGTTTGAGCGTCGTGTTGGTAAATAAATTAGGGGATTTTGTCTTTTTGGCGTTATAAGTACACTAGTGTTCCCATCCAAACGTTAATTAACTTACATACATACATACTAATCACGCCTGTTTCCCAGAGGGGTAGGCAGAAATACCACTTCTTTCCACTTGCTAACTAACTTAATGACTAATTTAACTAATTCAATTAACTTTCTTAATATAATTCTGAATTTTATACGTGTGAGTCTAACTCGCACACAGTGGGTATTATAATATTTCGAGTTTGAATGTTGTGTATACCAATAAAAAACTGGAGATGTGTATTTTTTTAAGTGGTTTTTACTACCATTAGTCATACCAAATTCGACGCTCCTGGACTATGTTTTATTGTGTTTACGATACAAAAAAATTAAATGTTTTTTGTATCGGTACTTACTGCCTTTATTTCTTAACGTTCTTCTCTTTTAACTTTTTTTTCTAGGTTTGTTAGGAAATTTCGGTCAGAGGCACATGCAAAACAAAATGCTAAGTACATATCGTTTGACACCTTCATAAAATATAATTAATTTAACAGTTAGTCAAATAGCCAATTGAATAAAACATAACATAACCTTTGTAATCTCTTTTAGCCTGACATTTTGTTAGGTATCCTTTTTTCAAACATTGACCAACTTAACTTGATTACACTCTTACGGCCGCATCAAAGTCAGTTAATTATATTTTTTTATACACAACTTTGAAAAGAAATGATCGAGTTCACTGTCTCTTATTACGGGGGGATTACACGTTCAAATAAAAAACAATCCTTATAGCAAAGTTTGAACAGGGTATTAACCTTAAACGCTGTAATTACTGCCTCTTGCCAGCCAATCAATAAGATCTAATTCCCCAAATATCTCAACATTTGATCCCCCTCAAAGTTCTCCGTAAGTCTGAAACCATGTTTGATCCGGTTACGGCGGCTGCGATCCGGATTAGTCCGGTCCACCTGATCCGGGCCCGTCCGGTTGCGTCCGGAGCGCAGGTTAAGCAGCGAGATTTATAGCGATGTGTGCTTAGGGTGATCTATTTCGATGTGCAAAGTTTTAATACCCATGCGACAGGTATGGGGCAATTGCCTTAGTTGAGCCTTGAGAGACGTGGGTAATTGATTATCTTAGTTTCGCTTGGTTGTAAACTCCAATGGATTAGACATACTGAGCCTATTCCAAGAGGAAACTAGTCTAGTAAGAGCAATAATCCAACTTATTTGTTTCTCAACATCGTCTGTAAACGTCTATTAGCGATTTAAAGATGGATCCTGGAGTTTCTTACGGCGCTTCTTCTCCGCAATGATGGTCTTGTCCGAAGCGCTGGTAGATTCACTCGATATTACAGACGTGTAAATGAGCCCTCATGTGGCCAATTTACTGAATAAATATTTTGAATTTTGATACAAAAAAGACTTGACATTTATAAAAGTTTTTTTTTTTAATCCTACCACAAAGGTGAGGGGAGACCTAGACGAATATAATTTACAATGCAGTTTGATAATAGAAGACACAATCATCAATGTAAACCATACATACATAAATTAAATCACGCCTGTTTCCCAGGGGGGTAGGCAGAGACCACTTCTTTCCATTTGCTACGATCCTGACAAACCAATGTATAAGAAATGAAACATCTTCTTTATTTGATTAGTATTTTAATCTTTTAATACTGTAATCGAACACAACACATCTGCTTAAAAAAAAAACAAAGCCAATTCTACTGGGCCTCTATTTCCCTTGGCTTTAGCCCATATTGCTTCTACATAGTAATCATATTTTTGATGTTACAGTAACTCCTATACACTTCAGAGTAGCTACTGTGGAATACCTCCAGTGTAGGCTTTCCTTCTTGCTACCTTGATACACTTTAAGATGTATACCAATAACTTTTAAATACTTTCCTTATCACTATCAGGACCCGTATTATGGTCGCCTTTATCGCAGTGGATACAGCACCCGTCACTCACGTGCTTACATAATCGTCAGAGAGTGACAGCTTTATCGACAGTGGTAAACACGACCATGTTTGGCACGCAGGTTTCAAAAAAACAAAAGCAATAGCTTCATGCTATGGCTGCTGCGCGGCATCTGCCTAGTTAGCCCTTTCGTCAGCGAATCGAGGGAAGGGTGCGTACCTGAGTAATTCATGCAAACGAATGCAAGCCAATTAATTAGAGACTGCGCTCAAATCTGCCGCCGTCAGAGCGGGGAAAGGTCTCGACACAAGACACGCGTTACGGGTGCGTTTTTGGATTTAATACTTCGAAAGATTCACAAAAAGGTGTATTAGTAGAGTATTTGAAATGGAAAAAGGAAAAAATATGGGTACGAGATAATTGTAAGTAACATTATTGAACCTTAATGAGGTCAACATTTTTGGTTTGTTGTAATTCAATATACTTAGCTTCTTAAAAACTCCTTCATTCCCAAAGATGTCGAGGAGAAGACAAGGACACAAAAAACTACAAACATTGCCCAGGGGGTTTTGAAAGGAAAATAAAAAAATATCCACAGAATTTCAGTTTAGTATAATGGTCTGAAATAACAATTTTAGTTTTCGGTGGACCGTCCTTTACACGACGACGACGACGATGTCAGAGAAACAGACAGACCGCACATTTCTTATTGGAAAATGCTCGAGAATTCTCGAGAGTCCCAAGAACACCAATCTCTAGTTAAAAACTATATCAAGTACAACCGAATATTAAACATTTGAAACGTTTTTGCAGCGGATTTACTGCGTTTGAGACGTGTGGTCTGACTCTTATTAGAATAATTAATTTCACAAAGCGCTTCCACAATTAGATCTTTAAAGATTAAGGTGTTTCATTAAAACATTTAAAATGAAAAAGTACTCGTCGACTTTTGCCGGAACGGCCGTTTTTTAACTTGAAAGATTATTTCATTTTTCAGTATTTCTGCTTAATTTAATAACATTGAGATTCCGCTTAATGATAGAGACAACAGAGAGAATAGAAAGATAATGATGTCTTGTCACACGTATTTTGTAAATGATATCACTATTTAGATAATGTTCTGGCAATAGGATTTTAATGTTGAAGTAAGTAGTCAATACACACATAGAATATCTACTTAACAATGTGATGCTTCGCGTTGAGATAATTAAAATACATCAAAACATCACAACATCAAAATAATGTAAGTATAATTTGATGTGCGTATGACAAAATAAACAAGTACAAACTCGTAGGCTATTAAGGTCTAATCCTTCAAAAAATATATTAGTAGAACACCCTGTTACCCTGTCTAATATTGTAACACCCTGTGGCACTACAATATTAAAAACACACTAAGCATTCAGGGCTGTCACCATCATAAAAATTTATTCATCACCACGATAAGAACTTTGCCCGGAAAATTACAGAAGCGCCGAGCGAAGTACAAAGGAGAATGTTTAGAAGTGCCGTTTGCTCAAATATGCGAAGGTAATGATCTTAAGGGGCCGAGTCCCCCCGACTTCTGCCGAACCCCCCCGAAGTCTCAAATTGAAATTATTTTTTCATTAAAACTGCGAACTTGGAGTTTTCAGGTGAAGTTTTGCGGTTTAGTTTAACTTTTTAAAAGATGGATGGCGGGGATGGAATTTAGTTATGTAGACGGGGAAAAGTCCCGGGAATATGTTGTTGGAAAAAGTTGAATTAGTTTTCATATACGGACATTAATTGTTGAGACATCATAGAACCGTGTCACAGTGAGTCAAGACGACTTTTTTAAATATTTATGATTATAAAAAGATTAAAAAAAAAAGATATTTATTCAGTAAGTAGGCCGCACGGGCACATTTACACGTCATGAATCTACCAGCGCTTCCCAAGAGGAGACTGCCGAGAAGAAACGCCGCAAGAAACTCAGCAGTCAGTCATTTTTAAACATATTACAATGGTACTACTTAATCTAGCATTATATAAAGCAATAAATATTAAATTAAATATAATATCAAATAGCATGCGTAGCTCAGCAGAAAAATATGTCAAAAATAATACGAGAGAGACAAGGGGGGGGGGGGGGAGAGGAGAAAAAAAAACACAGGACAACCAAATAAAAGTTTGATATGCTTTCCCACATCAACGGGTGTCCCCTAGACAAACAACTTTGCAATTTAACAAATTATGAATGACTAAGTTTCGGGTTTAGGCCAAGGTTTCGGGTTTATTATAACTGGTAGTATAATGTACGAAATCAACTCCATGTTCAGCGAAGCGCCACACTGCAATGAGTTTGCGTCAGGAATGGCAAGACTGATGAATGAATGTAAGAGAATGTCCGAAAGAGAATGAATGCTATAAAATTAAGTTTGTAATACAATACTGTTTAACTGTAAGTCATAATCAAATACATTAATAGATCAATATATCATTATCTGACTAGAGAGTGTAAAATATGACGACCTCAGTGTGCAGATCAATTAGTGATAATGGTTGGATCCCTCGAGCTAAACATCTGTTCTAAGCTTATCATTTGTGTAAAATAAATCTTGATAATTAAGTATAAAATTTCGTTAATTGGTTACACATCAACAGTAACTATTTTTTTATTATACTTTTACAACAACATTTCATCTGACCTCTTATTCTCCCTAACTCCTGAACTTACTTAAAGCAGCAATCTTCACGCACGACCGCCGTAATCCGTCCGACGCGGCCCGACACATGTCGAAGGCACCCGAGTCCATAATACATCAAGATGGCCGTCGCAACAACATGGCCGCCGGTAATCCCTCACCTGGCCGCGACAATCTGGGACGGGACGTTTGATATCGGGAATTAGGGTTTGATACAGAGGGATATTGCAGGGAGATAAATGGAAGTACCTAGTTTTAAAAAATAGCTTCTTATTTGTCACTATACGTCAAATGGAAATGTCATACTGACAGATAAAGACAAAGCACATTTTAAGCACTTTAGCTATTGTGCGTTTTTGCATTAAAGGTTAACAAGATTACTTATTATTTGGTGACGTGATTAGCCTGGTTATAAGTAATAGTAGTAACCTTGCCTACGAAGATAAAGATAAAATATAAAAGGCATTTATTCAGTAATGTTGGGTTCCTATATTCAAACCGTGGATAAATAAGGTTTACTTCGGGTCAAAATTTGATATTTGCCCATACAAAATGTGTCCAATTTTAATCCAAAGTAGGCGGCCATCTGTTCGCGGTTTGAATTTAGGAACCGGCCATAAGTAGGCCGCATGGGCACTAATGCTAAGCTATTGGTTCCGGGCTCGGTTCCCGGCAAGGACATTTTTTTATGTCACAAACATCCATGACTCAGGAACAAATATTCGCGCTCATCACACAAATGTCTGCCCTTACCGGGATTCGAACCCAGGACCGCTAGCTTCGTAGGCAGGGACACTATATACCCACTAGGTCAGCGCGTCGTCAATAGGGATTACTATCTTGTGACGTCACAATCAAACAGCGTCCTTATTGTCGGATTTTATGAACCTAAAAATGTTAAAAACGCAAACATAAATAAAAGATTGATGTTTTCCTAGTATTTTTCTAATGTTTATGTGTTGTTAATAAATAACCAATTTAATTTCAGTCTTGTCAAATACCCTATTATATAGGTAAATTGTCATTACCCATAGACATAGTAAGATCCACCCGACTTAAGCAAGAACATTGTACTTATATTTGTGGACCGTAATTAAGTTGGAGTTTCTTTGTAAATAAGGCGCGTTCGTTACGGCGGGACAGGTAAGGCTGTGAATATACAATTAATTTTATTTGCTCCGCTCTACCGATTGCAGAAAAAGCTTTAGAATTTTAAAGTAAAATAACATAGTCACTAATTGACTTTTAAGTGGTGGTAGGACCTTTTACAGGGTATACCTAGATCGCTACCACCATCATACCCTTTAACTTACCTACCTATGTGTTCCGATGTGAGGATAAGAGATAAGACATAAAACTACATCTCCACCACGGTTCTTACTCAATATAACAAAATGTAAAAGTGTGTTTGTTTGTTTGCTTAATCGACGGACGTGTAATTTTACAGACATAGTTAGTCGGGAGTGGCCATAATGTGGCCAATGCCAGTTTAGAATATGACTAGTTTCCGAGGGATTATTGGATAACAAGGAGCTAACCACTTCAAAAAAGTAAAAATAAACCACGTTTTTAAGGTAACAGTTAGTGATAGTAATAGTGATAGAACTAGTTCTTTACATTATCATAAGGAACTATTGGATCAAAATTATATTTTGATTTATCAATTTATTTGTCACTTAAATCACTTCAAGTAATGTACTGGGCTTCTAAAACGACGAAGAAATAATTTAACCAAATGTTTTGCGGACGCTACCTGTTTCAAGTGTCGGAGGGAATCGCAAATAGACTGTTAAAATTCTTCATTTGAGTTCGACGGTCTCGAGTTGCCTAAAACGTTTTCGACGCTATTTTATTAAGGTAAATAACTTAATACTTTTATTATTAACATTTTTATCACCATTGCAAAGTTCATCCACTTTCCAATTCAATTACATTTATGTTCAAATACAATTAAAGTATGAAGAAATTGTGTGATTATTCTGTGGCAACAGCTTAATATTATTAAATAAATAGATATCGGGGGACAACCTCCTACAAATCAACCTAGTTCTAGGTTTGTACTATGGTACAAGGTAATAACTATACAGAGAGAGGGAGAGATACATAGAACACCCACGACTCAGAATTAAATACTCCCGTTTATCACACAAATAATTGCCCTGACCGGGAATCGAACCCGGGACTGCCAGCGTCGTGGACAGGGTCATTACCAACTAGGCTAGCTGCGTCTATAGGTATTATATGTATTGGATTTTAGATCTGTATGATAAGAAGAACGTTGGTATAATTTCTGCATAAGACGAATAAATACAGTCAAGGGCATTCCCGTTTGACCACTTTTAGGATGATATTCGTTTGCGTTGTTTGAATAAACCAACACTTTCTTAAGTTGGCAACCGTCAATGTCCCTGACTGTACAATTGTAATTTGGCAATAAAGGTTTACTTTACACCGCTTCTCACGGGGGTTGGAACATCGCGGACGGAAAATCAATTCCGATTACAATTACATTCGATTTAAAAAAAACGCGTCCTAATCGGTTCATCTGTTTAGGAGCGTTCAAGTTATACCACCTCTGTTTGCTTCGAGGGTTGTAAATAGAACCTAACTAATTAAAAATGTGTCACTTAACACTTTTCAGCAATAAATACAATAAAAACAATTGTAATTAGCCGATAAAATGGTAAACTAAAATACCACCAAACTATGCCAAAATTCATAAAGTACTCCACGTGATTTACTACAAATACCCGAAATGTAAACAAGCAAAGAACAGAAGCGGGAAATGCAAATGCTATGGCGAGAATAATTTCCGAGTGCACCGGTACATAAATAGTGCATTTCCGCCGGACGCGTTGCATTTGGGCTGTTGCACGTTGTTGCATATTACTGCACTTCTTTATTACACGTCTGCCCAAAAAAAGGCGTGTAATGTTTTCAGGGTACATGTATGTATGTATGTTACGATTCTTTATTCCACCATAACTTCTAAACGCCTGAACCGATTTAAATGTGTGTGGTATCGGTAAAATCCTTTCTGTGTCCCTACGTATAAGATCTATCTTAACGTGTAACACCTAATTCTAAAACGAAATAACCAACAACAGGATGAGTCTTAGTCCCGTATTAATAAACTCATCTCAACTCTAAAGCTCGTCTCGAGATGCGTCAACAATGACAGTGTTCTATGGTTTGACGTTTACTTTGACGTATCTTGTGACGCGCATCTCAGCCAAGATGAGTTTATTAATACGGGCCTTGGTGTTGATCCTTACCTCTGTTGTAGGTTTTAACTGCTGTAACGTATGTGTAGTAGTATATATGGGTATATTATAATTTATCTTTGTATATATCTTATTAAAGAAGATATTATATTTTCTTCCTGTTTCTCTGTTGTATGTACTATTTGTTATTTCTTGAAATTTTGTCAATTTGTCTATCCTTCGGCATTGTCCTTGCTTATTCTACTCCTAGGTTAACTGGAAGAGATCCCATATGGGATAAGTTTGCCTATGTACATTATTTATATTGATGCAAACATGTCTTGTAATTGTTTATGTGCAATAAAGAGTTTACATACCTACATACTACTTAATCTAAATACAACAGGTAAATATGTTAAGTAGGTACCTTTTTGGTAAAAGAAGCCCTGTCAAATTATTTTAAGTTAAAAAATAAACAAATAAAATGTACCTAATTCGTAAGTAAGTCTTTTTTATTTGTAAGCTTTAAACCTTGTCAAAAATCTCAGTTGCACATACACATTATCAAACTGCTATAATCTCACCGTGTCTCTTTGTAGTTGGCTAAAGGCTCCCACTCACACTCCAATAAACCCAACAATTTAAATCCAAATCGACGGTCCAATAGCAATCCATCAATGCTGGCCTGTAAAAAATTATATCCCGTACTCAACGAAATGAACGAGTCGTTGAGGCGAGTTACCAGCGGCATTATTCCCGCGTTTGCGACGACAACCGCCATTAGTCATCCTGTTGTATTAATGACGGACATCTTGCCTGACTTACCTTGTGTTAGGGGATGGGCGGCAGCGGGGCGATAGGCGGAGCGGAGAGCGAGTGGTGACTACTCACTCTGTGAGTAACGGCCGCGCTTATTAACTGACATGATGATTTAGTCGTTCTTTAGTGACATATTAATCTTTCATACAAAAGAAGTTTGAAAAAGGAACTCAAAGTGTCTCTGACTGCGACGGTAAATATAAAAGTGTAACTTTGATGTAATGTGTAACATGGTTGGGTTTTAAACATGCCATGTCTTTTGACATTGCCTTAGAAAAAAATTGAAGGTGATTTGATAAAGTATTGATAAAGTTTAGATATTGCGCTTCTCGTAGCATCAAAATACACTTTCTTTTGTAGTGGTTACTCGAATACTTAGTTATTTAAACTGATTGATTATATAAAGTAAGTCGTTAGCAAATAAGTAAAACTCAGAAATTAATTAATAAATAAAACGTACTCTCCTTTAGGCATTGTCTGTACAATATTTTTTCCTATGTCCGTTTGCTTTTTCTCATGTATTGTCAAGAAAAGTTAAAAGAAAGGGGTAAACAATTAAAAGAAAAATCAAATACTTTCCCTGCTTATACGCCTGCCGCTTGTAACTTAAGCATCAAGGTGCTCAAACACAAATTTACAGGACTTTCAATCCTGTTACCCACAGAACAAAGTCAACAATTCCCAGGCACCTTATAACAGCTTCTAAGCAGGTTGTTAGTCCATTCGTCGCAATTTTTCTTTGTCACAAAGAGCCGGATTTGGGCGGAATTAATTTAGAGAGAGTTTGAGTTATTAAGAGCACTCACAGGTGTTTACTCGCCGAAGGGCGGGCGGGATTACAGGGCTGAAGGATTCTTTTATCCCGTTTAAGAATGGAAGTGTGATAAATGGAGTTCCCTTGTTCCCTTTTTTGAATTGTTAACGTGTAAGAAAAAAACTGGGAAATGGGTACTGTAGCAACTTTACCTATACTATCCGCAAAATTAAGTGGTGATAGTCGGGCAATAAAAGTCAGTTTCATTTCTTTTGTATGCGTAATACTACCTGCTCTACTCTTGCACTAGTTCTACTCCATAGGGCCGTGCAGATGCGAAAGACATAGCATAAGTCCGATGATTTATAACCCGACTAGCTACTTAATTTTGCGAATAGTATAGCCGTAACAACGCAGTAGCCCGACGTAACACTTCGAAACGGTAAATACTATGTTCTCATTCAGTGTATGCACTATCCTTGCGATGAATTTCCCAAAGGATCTGAAAAATAATAGATTTATGGCAGCTACATAATAAGGACCATTTATTAGATGTGAAATAACATCGTTAATAGAATAATTTATTTATTTATAATTAAACAAAAACAAACAAACGAAAGAACTTACAAACTTACTTAAAACTACACTAATCTAACAAACCGCTACCAGTGGGCATTGTTCCTAAAATGCTGGCAGCATTGCCACGTTGAATGGCAATGCTTAATGTTTGTGCCAAGTACAGGCCAGCATTTTTGTCACGGGATGCGTTGATCAGGCGCTTTGACAAATCTTTAAAAATACGGTGTGCTCCTGGTCCCCACGGTCCTAAAGTTTCGACCCCAAAAGGCTCAAATATGTAACTACTAATTTAACTTGTAATTTACATTTATCATTGACGTTTAAGAATTTGCGCGTATTTACATACAGTAAATAACAGTAGATTACATTGTTAACAATATTTACATGTAAAGGTGAAATAACAATACTGGAAAAGTCTCTCGAACATGGGAGTGAGTACTAAAGTGATTAATTTTCCTTTTTAGTTTAATTATATTCTAAAGAACCCAGAGATTTTTTAGTGACTATCAAAAAAACTGCTGGTAAGTGGTAGCTTAATTATTATATTTCGCTGACAACGTAAACTTCTTCGAATTTTCTTTATCCAACGTAGGAAAGCTAGGCTAGATGTTTGTGTTACAACAATCCTAAAAAACCGTAAAGTGTCAATGGTCAGACTCACCCTTGGCCGTTTTTATGTTTTTACTCATTTAATTACTACTACTAATACTAACTTTGCTAACATACTCCTAACTAACCTAATGAAGACATTTTTAAATACTCGTATGAGTGCCGAAAATATATTAAACATCAAGTAAAATTATCATAAAATTCGCAATAACACAACACAAAAATCTCCCGAACATATAGAGCCATTTTACAAACTCTAAAACAAATCAAATAACGTTCCCCATCACGCAGTCGTTCGAACACGCCTTCATTTCGGCGTGTTTAATATGGCTACTAGGGAGTAATCACGACACTTGCAACTACGTACCTTTGTTTCATTTCCTGATACTCTGCCTTTTTTCAAACGGTTCAATCGATTGCATGGGCTTGGTTGTGTGGCATCGGACTCTTTAAGGGCCTTAAATTAACACTGGGTCACAGACCACTTACCCTATAGACTCCGCATACAAAGGCGCCCCCGTAAGCCATGCTTATGCTCACAGAACACTAATTGGTTGCCATGGTTCTATTGGCGCGCACCACGACGCGCACACTTGATTATTCGTTGACTTTGAACTAGCCAATCACGGTGCACTTTCCGCCCCCCGCGCCCCGCCATTTTGGCTTAATGAGATACTAGACAAACTGTTCCGAAGCGGAGTCTATAGGGTAAGTGGTCTGTGCACTGGGTTAAGACACTAACTTGAGTTAGGCCCACTTGCGTGGACCAGAGTTAGCGACTTAACCCGAGGTTAGGCGGCAAACCACGTACAAAAGTAGACGCTTAACTCTGGGTTAAGGGCTAACTCTGGTCCGCGCAAGTCCGCCTATTATGACAGTTCTCGTATGAATCTGACGTTCACTATCTTGAGTTTAAATATAATAATATAATATAATATAATATTCAGGTGGCCTGTGTGCTCGTCTGTCTTCTCTATGACATAAAAAAAAAATTGGTGCAAGTAGCCCTATGAAACAATACTATTAATTCTTTAAAGCAGGCTACGTCGACCATAGCCATACAATTTTTTGGGTTTCTTATTTATTTTACTCCCAATTAACTAACTGCTTATTTAGCTTCATTCGCTAGAACACAATTACATTGCAATGTTACAAGCTAGTGATAATTAAATTATTTCATAGTTACTTTTCTATGAAATGAATATTTTTCATGCTGACCTATTTTTTAGTAGTACAAGTAAAGATTGAATAGGGAACACTTAAGTAAATATACACTATTTTTAACCTTCTCGTCTAGAACCCAGGCCACCTTATAGCTCTAAGCATAGACATTTGAAATGGCGATCTATACTGCAAATACGTTGCCAACCTTTTACCGGTTGCATTTACCTAATTAAACAGCAAGCTTGAAGAAAAAATGGTTTGACTTGAGAACGTCTTCCTTTTTTTTTTTCGTCGGTTAAAAACCCGATAGCATTTTTAGATATTGTCGTCTATATAAATACGCGTCAAAAAAAACCTCACATTACTTCGATTAAAATATCTCTATCTCACTCTCACAAGCTATCAAACCTTTCAGGCTACAGGGCGTGCCATATCCCAACAGACATATCTAACGCAGTCGGTTAAAAAATAGGTACCTAGTCAAAATTAAACGTGACGAGGAAACCACCAATAAAAAAATATAAATCAAAAGCCTCCTCCACACCGCGAACCAGATCTCGTTATTAGGTATGATCGGGCCGGCACCGAACTGGGATTTCAATAAAGGCAGCCCTTTTGTTCCTGCGCCCAATATTTGAGCTGGGCTTATACGCCGATATTAAAAGTTTCATCTCAGATGCAACCACCTTGCGTGTGCCGATAACTCTGCAACTGTTAATGTTTCAATCCTGATTGCGTATTTGAAAGAAAGAAATAAATAAATAAAGAAAAAACGTTTATTTATTAACAAGTACAAAAATCCAAAAACATCTGACAATGTTACTGGTTTTTAGGCCAGAGCTGGTCTTCCACAGGAACCATTTGGTGACATAATATGATATTGGACATTTGACATGATTTTGGATTTAGCATGTAGGTTTGGGTTTGTGTTGGACTTCATTATTTTATCTTAATAGGTAAACTAAAAACAGTGGTTTACAAAAAAAGTACGATATCTCGTGGACCCTGAACTAGGCTGAGCCTGTATCTTGGGACCTTTGAATCTGTCTTCATTTAACAGATATTTATTTATATATTTATTTATTTTAATACTAAGGCGAACTTAATGCTTTAAGCATTCTCTACCAGTCAACTTTAAGGTGAAATGTACAGTCCAATGTCAATAACTGCCATTTTAGATTTTGTAATATCAGACACTGGGGTTTAAGGAGCCAACAGAATCACAATTAACTAACAGATATTTTTTTTGGTTCAATATATCAGTAAGTACAAAAAATCAGTGATCAAATTGAAAAAGCATGTTTAAGATACAACTTGAAGATAATTTTGATCAATTTTACAAGCTTGTTTGGCATATTTGAAAAGGTAATTTTCATTACTTATTACACTGACCACCCAACAAACTTTGAAATCAAACTTTACAAAAGAACATTGAATTAAAAAACCGGTCGCGCATGACTTTCAATCAAAAACACACTTAATTTTTATTAAATGCCAGCACTCAAATTCTAATTTCAAACAAACCAAAACGTACAATTCTTTTAAAACATCGAACAACTCCAAAGTTCGTAAGCATCTGTTCCCTTTAAAATTAAATAAGCATCGCCACAGACAATGCATAGGTAATGCGGAAACTTCCTTGTATAAAAATCATGGAAACTGACTAACTTCGCGATGTAAAGAATTCATTGTAATTGGAGCGAAGTTGGAACGGGGCAGGTGGGAGATGCTTTTAAATTTGGAACTTTATGAGATTTTGAATTTGTTGGGTATTGTTGTTGACTTAATTTCTTTAACGTTTTTAGGGACATTAATGGATTTTATTCATAATTTGGGACTAGTCAGGCGGTAACCAATTTGAATCGTTTGTGCCCCGTGAGTAACTGTTATGTCGAGGTAAATGGTTTCTTTATTATGTTTGTATTATAGGAAACAATCTCGTAAACTGCTAATCTTATTCTAAAAAATCATTACTTTTTTTATTTCGTTCCTGGCCACTGTTACGTTTCTATTATTGATCTAAAGCCTTAAAAATTCAAAATGATTGTGACTGATTCATATTCTCACTCTCTTAACAACCTTCAGAAAAAACACACATTGATCTCGGGTTTTATGCTACCAACTTAGTATTAATTTATTAGTGTGTTAACCTACCATTGTATGCATAAATAACTAAACATGCAATAAAATTTAATAATTGACTTATTTATTCACAACTACACAACAACCCATCCCAGCGTCATCATCACCGTCATCGCGGAGGTGGGTCTCTGAGATACTTACCCTATACTATCAGAAACTGAGCTCATCTGTGGACTCGTTGACGATGTACCTCAAGAGAATGAATTTTTTTTTTTTTTTTTTTTTTTTTTATGTCATAGAGATGACAAACGAGCACACAGGCCACCTGATGGTAAGTGGAAACTGTGACCCATAGACATTTGCATTCACAAGACTACAGAGCAATCCTAAGACTGCAAATGCGTTGCCAACCCTGAGGACTAAGATGGAATGCCTCTATGCTAGTCATTTCACCGGCTGTCTTATCCCCAAACCGGAACACAACAATGCGAACACTGCTGTTTGGCGGTAGGTTAATGGATAAGACGGTGGTAGCGATCCGGACGGACCCTGCACAAGGTCCTACCACCCGCAAATGAATGATTTAAATGAATGATTTATTTATTTGAAACCACATAACAACATTACAGCTTGCTTAAAACTAGAAAAAATATTAGGTAAGTAGTACAGCTTTGAACTTACCCTATACTATCAGAAACTAAGCTGATCTGTGTACTCGTTGGCGATGTACCTCAAGAGAATGCTGAAATGTTCATTTCCAATAAGCTACTTTAAAAATAAGATAAAACCACTAACACCTATATCAAGGACGATCTGAAAGTCACGTTCAAATCCTCAATCGGGATGAAATATTCAGTTTGACGTGCAGGTGCGGCGACGGCGCGGGCGCGGTGCGGGAGCGGAGCGGGCGCGGCGCGGTCGCGGGCGCCACTTCTTTATGCATGAGGGCTCTTGTGATGCCGAACGCACGACGCCGATATGTGGGGGTAGAGTAAGGACCGAGGACTGGGTAAAAAGGAGTCATAAAGGTAGGAAACGCCGACCAATTGACCACATAGTTAAGTAGTTGCAAAGTTGACAATTGCTTAAGACACTGGGTTAATTTATAAATTGGACAATGCAGGAATTAGACAATTAGTAGTAGTAATATTCAGTATTACTAAATGTACTATTTTGTGTTGGCAAAAGGATAGTAAAAAAAAACTGGTAGTATTTATTTATTTATTGGTCTAAATGGGAATTGGTCAATTTGTGAACACGACAGTTAGGGAATTGGTCATAAAAGAAATTGGTCAATTTGGGAATTGGACAATATGGGAATTCGATGACTTGACAATTTGTTTGTTATGTATCTACATGAACCTGTCACCTGTGATTAAAAGGTTGTTGGAACTGGCATAACCAAATAGTCCCACTACCTAAAATAAGGTTCAAACTAGTTTTCAACGACATTACCTGTCTGTAAATGTGTAGTCTATGCCGCGATGTGGCCAGCGGGTCCATTTCCATTTATATTGGCTGCGCACCTCAAGCCAACTTTCTTCGTTTCAATCGAGTGCCATTGTCAGCCGATGGCCAGATGTTTCGACCGTTCAAACATATAAGGGAACTTTCTAGACGTGAGTTAATAAAACAGTTTTTTATTCTACTCTTATATGTTGTTTTGATCTTGAACCAGTGACGTTGTGAGAATTCAATGACTATATTGTTTTTAAAAACGCATTGCTGCATGCCTTTCAGTTGTCAAAAAGACACAGAAAATTTTGAATGCAAATTATTTCATTGCTCGATGTAGGTTTTAATGAAAGCATTCCATTTTAAGATTAACTATTATTAATTGTTATAATTATTTTAAAACCTTTTACAACATAACGTATGTTTATTCATTAGCCAAAGTTACCTGCTATGAATAATTCATACCTCGAACAGTGCGGAAGGAGACTCGAACAATCCGATTAATTGAAACGAAAACAATAGCGTTAACAATGTCTAGCAAAAGGTAAGTATTTGTTATTCAAAACGATTACTGATTTTGTACCAGAGTATATCTAGTACGTACCTACCCATTTTAGTTACGGAATGTTGTAGCATCGTGCTACGACGTAGCACTCAGCTACGAATATGATTCGGTTTTTACATCTCCTGAAACATTAATGTCACTTCCACAAATTCTAAATATTCGTTTTGAAACTACGCAGTGTCAAATTCTTTTTTTTATGTTCATGATATTTGAAAAATTTTCTAATGCAACCTATATTTTAGTGGAGACGATAATTATTTTTTAGTAACGTACAATAGCGAACGTAATATGCTTACAATATTTTTGTTGAGGAAGTTGAATGTTTCTCAAATAATATATTTTAACACATAGTTTTGTCTAGCATCACAATGATAAACGGCGTTTTTATTCAATAATCGATAATTCAAGATTTATAAAAAAATAAGTCGCACAACTCCGTAAAATGGAGTCAAATAATCAAACATCCAAGTTTATAATTTCATTTTAGTTTAGGAACATCTTTCTAAAACACTTCAACACAAACCCACGGGCCACAGGTTTAAAATACCAACTACGTAGGACGAGTCGATAATTAGAACCACTAGATGAATAGCTCTAAAATTTTCATCACATCTTTCTCCAATTTTCATCACAAAGATAATAAAAGACGTCTCTATTTCACACTCCAAATCAAACACAAAAAAAAACATTAAAAAGCCCTCCCTCACACGATCCTTCAAATTTAATCACGCATCGATTATCGTACCTCAGGACGAGGATTACTCGAACCCGGCATGAAGGATTGTGGGATACACTCCTGACAGTGATGGATGCACCTTCGCCCTGCACGTCCGATTGTATCGACGTCTGAGGCGTCTAAGACGTCTAAAACGTCTTCTACACTTCGACAATCACACGCTTTAAAAATCTTATAATGTACCGTGCGTGTTTGAGTTAATGTTGAGGGTGGCGTGTGAAAGGTAATGGTCCTTCGAACCGGACAGAAATGGATTAATAATAAAAATTTATAAAGGTATTGTTAAAATTAAATTACACCAAGAATTATTATACCTATTATTTAGTTAATCTACATTTTTTTACTAAACCTTAGACCAAATTTTACCGTAAAAGGGGCAATTTTTGTTGTGTTCGTCTATTGGTTTGTTCCGGCATTGATCGACCAACTTGTATACAGTGAGATGATACATATATTTATATTTCTACTTATAATTTGATACAGAAATAGGTAGATGAACACAGGCTCTTTTTTACCGCGGAAAATTGGACAATGTCCGAGGGAACAGTGTTAAACGATTTCTACATAGACAGGGTTACGGGCAACAGCTAGTCATGTTTATGAAACAAGATTATTATGATTTCTTGAATTGTGACATAAAATATTAATACATACATAATTATTTACCCCCTTACTTATAAACGTGGAATAAGCTTGGAATAGTTTATGCCATGCTTTGTCACTTTCTGTCAGATGCAAATGTCACAATTACAGATAACGACAAAGCATGGCATAAACTATTTCAAGCTTACATACATACATACATAAACTCACGCCTTTATTTCCAGAGTGGGGTAGGCAGAGCTACAGAATTTCCAACAATTATAAAAACTTTTTGATAATTCTGTAACCACATTTTGCACAAAGGCGAAGATGTTTACCAGTGTATTAGTGACAGGTTGCAAGCCCATCGCCTAACAGTACTACACGCCTTTATTACCTTAGTCGGCTTTTACGACATCCACGGAAAGATACGGAGTGGCACTATTCTAATCCGGCTACCACGCTTATTGCACGTATATAAATAAGGGGGTACAATAAAACTGCTATTTTAAAATAAAAATATCAATACTCAACACTATCGTTTTGGAAAATTGGTACAAAAAAGATTAAATAAAACCCTTATCAGGGTGCAGCCTCACCTGCCAGGGATCAAACTTTAATTAACGAAGCCCGGGTTGAGCCGACGCACCGGACCCTGGGGCTAATTAAAATACACGAACATGATTTTTCGTCGTTAAATTGTTACATGAAAAGACTCAAGCTATTTTAGCTTTTTACCAAAAATAAGGGTCGCTATAGCTTATAGCCTATAAGGAGCATTTAAATTTTTAGACAGTTTAGTTAAAGTTCAAAGTCCGATATGTGAAAACAAATACATAGCTATATTTGCAAGCGCAGGTGTCTTTGACTGTCCCTTCAAAGTTACTAAGAGTTTCTGCTTTGATCTAAATATTTGATCACCGATAGAGACAACAATAATCTTTTAACGGTGGTAAAGGTCATTGTCCGATCGGGTCGCTACCACTATCTTATTCTTTAACCTATCGCTAAGCAGAAGTGTTCGCATTGTTGTGTTCCAGTGTTAGGACAACTGGAAGTACTAAGCATAAAGGTATTTCATCTCAGTCCGCAGGGATGGCAATGCATCTGCAGTCTTAGGATTGCAGTACTTTAGATTGCCAAATCTCTATGGGTCTTAAATTCTAATTCTTGTATGGCTGCGTCTATATTGCTTGTCAAATGTGGATAAAGCATACGTCACTCTCGTACTTATTTACGTGTCCGAAGGTGACGGATGCCTTATCCAAACTTTGTTATACGATAAACACCGCCATATTAGGGCCCTAAGAGGCCTAGATGCTAATTTACCTTGTCATGAAAACATTAGGTTTAACCATGAATCAGAAAAATCGTAAATGAAAGTTTATTTAGTAAAAAAATCTATTAAATAATATTAATTAAAAACCCTCCACCCGCGCCCGCATTGGCATGCGACTGGTTAACCCGCTAATTGCCGCCGGACACAATAACACTCAGTTTATTTCCAAATCCCTCTATACATTTTTATTGGGCTCCACCTTCTGAAGGGACGTGACGAGAATTATTGGGGTTCAGTCAGTTTACACCAAGCGGTCTAATCGCAGCGTTTTGTTATCATAGTTAGGTTATTGAAAATAATGTGCATTGAGCTAGTTCGCTGGTAAACATCTTAGCCTAAGTGCAAAGTGTGGTTACAGAATTTTATTATCAACAAGTTTTTAGAGTTGTTGGTATTTTTGTAGCTCTGCCTACCCCACTCTGGGAATAAAGGTGTGAGTTTATGTATGTATGTATGTATGAGCTAGTTTTAGATTGAAAACCGCAAAATGATTATTTCAAGGTTTCTACAAATTTAATGCCTGTGATAATGTGACCGTGACAAAAAGACCGACGGATTGACAGACAGATAAACGGGCGTGGGGTTATTATACAAAACCCTTAACGGACGCTGTTTGTAATGAAATTGGTTACTTTTAAGACATTTTTAGCCAACATCCGATGCTTAATATGGTAATTGGAACTTGAGAAGGTCACTCCAGCTGTCACCACGTCAAACTCTATGCCAAGCTAGTTACTGTAGCTATTGGGCGAGTTTTTTTGGTGCTAATAATATTACCCACCCAGTCAGCACATTTACCCAGCACACTAAGCCAACAGGTCAAGCCAGTATTTGTTTTACTGTAGCGGCGTTTTTTAAACCGCTTCGTGTATTCCGACCCGGCGTGCGGTGATTCGTGTGATTTGTTTCTGATGCCTTCCGACGCAGGTAAACCCCTGTGCGTGTTTTTCAATATGTTGTTCTTTTACTGTTATTAACTATGTATTAGGTAGGTACTAGATTTTTCCCGTGTCTTTACTGTGTGGTACGTATTATGATATCAGCCCAATGGAACCCTGACCCACCATAGAACGGTGCCACAGTGACATTATAAAACAATTTGTTTGACACTTCTTATGACTTGAATCATAACGTCTCTGTGACACAGTTCTATGGTGGGTCAAGTTTCCAATGGTCTGATAGTACCTTTAATTTTATCTAAATACCTTTCAACCAACGTATCAGTACGCAATTATTATTTTTTCATCTAATGGCATTTCTCGTCGTAAGTTTTAGTTTTGTACGCACAATCCTAACTTAATCTAACCTAAAAAAAATGTGTTTAAGATAACCTAAAAATAACGTTTGATGAAATGAAATTTAATGAAATGATATTATTTACATTCGATAGCGTTAGCGTATTTTTACTGCCCAGTCAACATCTCTTTATCGAATAACGAGTCCAAACCCACTGAGTCTATGTTAAGTGGGTAAGGCCACGGAGCGTTCGAACCGCCCCCGCGCGTGTGTTACCAAAACAATACATGTAACATTACAAAAAGCATTTATTTTCCAGGTATCATGTAAGAACCTAATCATAACCACCTATTGTAATTAAAAATAAATGCCATGGACATAAATCTTTGTCTATTTTGGTAACACACAAGACGGGGCGGTTCGAACGCCCCGTGGCCTTACCCAAGTACAGTATACATTTTGCTGCCACTTTCGTCGCCATCATCAGATTTCAATATTCAATTATTTATCAGTTTTATCACACACACACATATCGATCATGAAATACAAAACGGACACATTCCAAAATAATTTGTTCTTGCATTGAAAATCTTATACGAATAGCTTCTAATTTTAAAATGCAACACTGACTCATTTTGGAATGTGTCCGTTTATTCAATGAACGATATATGCAGCACTGAAACTATAGATTGATTGACTTGCAGGATTTGAACTAAAGATAATGCCAAATCAACTCAATGTCTACGCAATCTGTCTTTCCGAATGTTATAGCTTTTTTTACAAGTATTGCAGTTTATAAGAAATGTCATCTGAATGGAATCTGGAGAGCTCTCCCCGCAGCATCTCTCACCGGACTCGGGGTTCTAATCAAAGTTTCCATTTTCAATCCCCGAACTTTGCAATATCCAGTCAGGGGGGTTATTATGACATAGCGATGCAGTTCTGTTTACGTTGAGAGAAAAGGACAGAGCTATATAACTGCTATAGCTCCGTCCTTTACGCTCACCGAAAAATAAACGGCGTAGCCACGTCATAATAACCCCCCAGGCCGTTCATCTAAAACCTCTATTCTTGTATGAACTTTAAAACTTTGGTTGCTTTTTTATTTTTATATTGGTTCAGTTTAAAAAAACTGTAAAGTAAGTGTTTTGTTTTTAACTTGTTAAGCATTACTAGAGCGTTACTGTTGATAATTAAGTTGCTTACTTGGCCTATCATGTAATTGAATGTCCTCTTGAGTTGCGTGCTGTCACTTTCTGCCTTGGCAAATTAGAAAGTGACAAAAGGTGTCTTAATGAGACTTTAGTAAAGTTAACGCTTGTGCCTACAGTATTAGTCTAGAAAAATAAGGAAGTAAAGGTACAATTCAAATTATAGACAAATTTGTATTCTGTGATATTCAGAGTCAGAAACTAAGCTGAAATAAACTTAACGTGCCCCAAAGCGACAATAAATACTAAAAACGCATCTAATTAATTTCAAATACAAAGCAGGTAAGCTACAAATGCAAAAGCTACACTTTCTTGCAAATTAAAATACCATAATATAAACAAATTTTAAACTATTTCATTACCTTTTTATTTCTATAAAGTTACGTACTCAAGCATGACCTACATTTAGAGTTTAAAATACGACCTCAAACACAAAACAAATATCATTTAAACAAACAAACTATAACAAGTAAAACACATGTTTTAGATGTATTTACATTGCAATTACTTCCAAATCTGTAGGTAGACAAATGCAATACACATAGTGGCAAATAAAAGCAATATTTTTTCCGCCGGCCGCACGTGAGCGGCATGCGATCATTTTTTCTTATTTCCTCGATTGATTGGGCGGTTGTTTTGCTCGTGCCCAAACATTGTGGGCAGGTGGGCTTTGCGCTTCCGCTGTTCCGTGAAATATTTGTAAAGGACTTTTGTTTTTGCGGTTTACGATCATGGATTTGTTGCTGTTGCGTGGCTGTTTTATTTTCTTACACAATTTTACTGTCGAGTCGAAACAAAAATGGCTCTTTCTTTTGTGGATTTTTTAACATTGATATCTAAGGCATATAAAATAGTAATACTTTAATTTGATTCCAAGTAATGATTTTTTCAAGTTTTTTTGAACTATCAAACAGCTACAAAGGTACTTGGATCATGTCACATGTGTTACGTCATGATAGTAATTGTTGAAAGAGAAAGACGGATAGGAGGAAGCTGTCGTAACTAAAAAACCTCAGAGAATGAACCGGTATCAAAACCATAGAACAACGACTAACCCTGGCTTTTAATCAAGAAAAAATCAGGAGTATGTCTGCCAAACTTCAGAGTTGTTAAGGCGCTACAAATCAAATCAAATCAAATCAAATCAAAAAAGTTTATTTGCTGAATACAGTTTCTTAAGTGGTAGTTAATGAATAATTTTGTTATTAAAGTGTAACATTTTTTTGTCCTCCTGTGTACTAAGTGCACTGTCACCAGTAAGTCAGTTGCGTGCCACGACTGCAGACTGCACTGCACTTGGACTTCTTAGAGGTTCGCCTAGAATTTTAATTACTCAGTTTAATTAAGGTAAGAAGGTATTTGTGTGTCTGGGTTTACGAACTTTTGAAATTAGATTTTAGGAAATTACTTTTTTTTCTTTTGAACAGCCATTTGTCCTGTTTACTGCATCTGTAATACAATGAGTTCATGTGAGTAGAGTGAATAGTAAGTAGTACAGTCGGACAAAAATGTGGTCTACCACACTCCTGTTGAAGATAATTTGCACGTCATGATACAACAAGTTCGATTTTCCCTTGCAATAATATTATGACAGTGACAAGTGTCAACTTTAGCGTTGATTAGATCTCACAGAAACTTTCGTCAAAACTGGTAGACCACTTTCTTGGCCGTACAAAGAGGCAATTTAAAAAGTTGGTTGGTTCCATAGTAGTCAAGATAGACAGCAAAATTTATATATATTATGACGTTAAATTATGATTATCAACTTTAGTCCGGAGCATGCACAAGGCCCAGGTACAACACCACTGAATTAGCATTTGTTAATTCTCTTCGTTTTTAGAGTTCCGTAAAAAGATAAAAAAAAAGAAAAAAAAAGATCCCCCGTGTGGTAGCCGGATTAGAATAGTGCCACTCCGTTTCTTTTCGTGGATGTCGTAAAGGCCGACTAAGGTAATAAAGGCGTGTATATGTAGTAGTTAGGCGATGGGCTTGCAACCTGTCACTAATACACTGGTAAACATCTTCGCCTAAGTGTGCGCGCTTCGCCAGAATTATCAAAAAGTTTTTATAGTGGTTGGAAATTCTGTAGCTCTGCCTACCCCACTCTGAGAATAAAGGCGTGAGTTTATGTATGTATGTATGTATGTGTAAAAAAAATATGTTTATTCAGTACCAGCGCTTCGCAAGAGACTACTGCTGAGAAGAAACGCCGCAAGAAACTCAACAGTCAGTCGTTTTTTTAAATTTACAATTATAAAACTTAACCTAGCATTATACAAAACAATGAGTAAACCTACCTGAAGGTAACCGAACAGGACCATATTGCCTACGCTGTCCGTCTTAACTTCAAAGAGCTCTATCTTTTGCACCGTTTTTTAGGAACAACTATGTATTGGTACGGTAGATTTAATAACATTTTGTTTAAGAAATTTAAATAATAAAACGATCCCTTACAAGAAACGAAACAAGAAACCCTATGTTTTTTTTTAACTAAAAATGGTTAATTGTGGGCTCGCGCTGATTCTATTCGAAATATAATATATGCCTACTGTGTGGCGGTACGGAACCCTCGGTGCGCGAATTTGACTCGCACTTGACCGGTTTTCATTAAATTGTTAGTTCGGTCATTTGGAAAGGATGGATGAAAGAAGATTGACGAAAGAGATCTACAGATCGAAAGTGAGTGGACGGGTCGGAAGGGGCCGCCCTAGGCGTACTTTTTCGAGTCAAATCGGAGAAATACTGGAAAAGGGCCGAATCTTAAGTACCCGAAACCGACGTGCGTGCATGACTCGATGTATGAATGTGGAAGAAACGAAAGAAATTTGTCAAGATCATAGCAAGTGGAAAGATGTGGTCTCTGCCTACCCCTCTGTGAAACAGGCGTGATTTAATGTACAGTCAACCAATTTGATTTCTAGGCCACTTTGGACTATGTTAAAATGACGTTGTCAACCAAAACGTAAGAGACTCCCTATGATTTGGTTTACAACGTCACGTTGACAAAGTCCATAGTGGCCTAGGAATCAAATTGGTTGACTGTATGTATGTTAGTTTAACTAGAATGCAACTTGTCTCGCCCTATTGATGGCGCTAAATGCTGACCTAAACAAAACATAAGCCCTACTAATTCCTGAGAGTGCAATGAAATAAAAATTAAATCCATCAAGATCCCACGAGCAGCGGAGCACGAAATGGCGCAGAAGTTTCAATACAGGAAGGGGTGAGCAAGGGGTGATTGGGGCAGGTGCTCCCAACTTTTATCTGGCGAAGTTATTGAATCGGTAATCCCCTTTTATTGGCCGTAGTTTCAGCATAAAACCGGTAATTGTCGGTGCGTTATCGGTTTTCTTTCAGCGAGGTGAAGTTTTAAATTGGTTCGAATTGAATGGCGAGATTTTAAGGTGTTTGCGTTCGAACATCTTTTGATAAGTGTTATGGGTACTTGTTGCTTTTGGAATGTGTCTTTAGAGTTTCGAGAATTTAAAATTTAATTTAGAAAGATTTTCTATTATAAAACTAAAATATTCATTTGCAAACGTTTCTAGATTCTTGTTCAATACTGAAAGTTTTTAAACGCCTATTTTATCAATCGCTTTTTTGCTAATTCAGTTTGTATCTTGCTCTAAAAAAACATTTTTAAGTAGGTTCAGAGAAAATAATTTGATGGGTTCACAAGAACGACATGTCTAGTCACCCGTAGTGACTTTTTGAGATATCGCTATTTGAAAGTTAGAATTGTATTAATTATTTCGTAAGTAATAATGGTGAAGAGCCTTTTTTACACAAATAAATAAAGTTATATTAATATTTACATTTATAATTCTAATAGTTAATTGCGCCCCATACATTACATACATACATACATACATTACATTTGACAACGCGCTGGTCTAGTTGGTAGTGACCTTGCCTACAAAGCTAGCGGTCCTGGGTTCAAATCCCGGTAAGGGCAGATATTAGTGTGATGAGCGCGAATATTTGTTCCTGAGTCATGGATGTTTTCTATACATTTGAGTATAATTATGTTTCTCTATTATAAGTATTTATATCGTTGTCTAGTACCCATAGTACAAGCGTTGAGCTTAGTTTGGGACTAGGTCAATTGGTGTGACATTGTCCCCTGATATTTATTTCTTTTATTTATTTTACATTTGGAAATTAAAATCTAATTTATTAAAAATACTCTTACTGCCTCTAGACATGTGCTTTCCATGTTACCAACCATCATTAAATTTACATTTCCATGAAGAAACGATGAATGTATTTAGAATTTTCTTTGGTGCTTATTCTAAAGCTAAATCGAAGGTTAAGGAAGGTAGCAAAGAGAGAAACAATTATAATTACTTGTTTATTTATAACAAAGAAGTTTACTACAATTTTACTTACTATAGTAACATACAAAATAAACCATTCCATCCACTTAACCATATACCGCAGAATTTTCACCCGTCGCAGGTATGCAAACTCCCTCAGAAATGAAGTACTAAGACGGTTTTTTCTCGCATTCCGCCATCTTGTTTTTCGGTATAAAACCGGTGTTTACCCGCTCTTGTCAGCGCAGACAGGTTTTTAATTAACAAACCCCAAACACTTCGCCTTAACGAGTTTGCCGACGCGTGGAAATTTCTAAAAGTATTCGCCTTAATCTGCCCAGTAATTAGTGATAAAAAAACTATAAGGATGACAGTGACACTAAATACTCGTACTAACATTTTTCTTTCGTTTTTGTTACGCCGTTTACCATTCCCGGTAGAAAAGAGGGGAGACCGTTCATAAACGTATTTTTTTTTACTTAAAAGTATATTATCATTTTTTTCAAATTCAAATGTCGTAACGAAAGATAAGGCCAAAGAATACTTTAGGTATTGTAAGTTTATGAATACGGAGATTACAATTTGCTATTAAAATAAAGTTTTAATAGTTCAATTAGGTAAATGTAGTAAAACTATTTAGATTTCATTTACAGTTAAAAACCAAAGCTGAGAAGTAATTTTGACGTGTCCATTAGTTAGTATTACTCCTGCCGCTTAAAACCCCATTTTGACAGTTTTGAAATCAGTACAAAATGATGTGTTTGAGGTTACATTTTGTACAGTCGAAGTCATAAATATGTTTACACTTTAGTACCTTGTCACTTTAATCGCTGTGTCAATTTCATATGACAGTTTAAACATATCGTTAAATAGACAAGGTACTAAAGTGTAAACAGATTTTTGACTTCGACTGTACTACGTTGACTGCTGTCAAAATAGATCTTTTACAGCGATGGGAGTATACAATTTAGTAAAACAAACTAAACATGTTTACAAATCGTTGATTTCTTACCCTGTCGGCACGAAATAAATTCACCTACAGTTTTTTAATCTACTTTTTGAGTTAGGTACTTCTAGCCACTTTCAAAAACTTCCTAACACTATCACCATAAACCCGCTCAGTCACCCTAAGTCATACTATCTTTAAAAACTTTCAACAAAAATCCCATCTTTTAGTTGAAGAAAAACGCTATCTCTTTCACTCGGCTGGGTCTCTTCCGCTCACCTGCCTTGAGTCGCAAACGTTGATTAATAATGGGAGGAACTATTTGGGGATCCCGCGCTAGTTGGGCCTTGATGCAGATTTAATGGTACGGGTTTCAGAGACTGTGATGGATAGTGCCACGGTTTGGTTTGTTTAAGGTACGTAAAGTGGTTTTTGTGGAATGTTTGCCATAGTTAATTTTATTATTTTGTGAAAGTTGCATATTATTCCCAAAACAATTATTATGAAAAAAAAATATATTTTGCTATTTGATGTGAGAAGGCAAATTAATAATGGCGACTTCGAATCCTTCAGACTTATTTAGTCATCTGTATTATAAGTAAACAGTTTATATAGAGAACTAATTTACGTGACTATACTTCAATTATTATCATTATTAAGAATACAAGTTACAGTTTACAAGTTACAGTTATTAAACATTACATAATTTTAAATTGGTATAATTACCAAAAAGTAACGGACAGCGTTTTCCAATTTACAACATTAGTCTTTAGATAAATGTCAAATAAAAAGTTCTTTGTGTCAAATAATAGCCATATTTTTAAGCGTCTGTTATTATTCCAAAAATAAGGGGCCTATTAAGTTGACATTGTTTGAACATGTCTAAAAACAGTACCCTGGCATGTCCCAAACCCAGAATTTGATAAGTATGACATAATATTAGCAATGTGTTACAATGTAACAAGATTTTTGTATTGAACTTAAGAAGGTGAATACAATAAAGTAGTATTTAAATTAATATGTAAGTCATTTTATTAGAACTATTACTTAAATTTTGTCCCAAGTCTACAAAAACAGTCCCCTGTCGCCTGATTGTGATTAAAATTTAAATAATTCATGAGATTGACTTTAGTAAATGCAATGATTGCGGTATGCACGACACTGGACTTGTGATGCAAAACCATTTTTACTGTTTAATTGTTGGTAGGGGACTGTTCAAATTTTCCAATTAGTGAAGAAGTGCCCGTATACAAGTTTGGCCCGCCCGCTTTCGTGAGATAAAGCAACTATATTCAATACACACCATAAAAAAAGTAAGTAAGTAAGTAAGTATTAAGATTAATTTTAAGTCCTCTATGGTGAGAGTATGTCGACTTTTTAAAGGAGGAATTCTGGTCGTGTGTGATATTTCGCCGATTTTGTGGCCGCCGGCTCCCTCATACCGTAAAAGTGCTTTAGTCTTGTTAATTTTAATTAATATATCGTTTCGTATGTTTGTCCGTAAGGTACTAGTAAATTGCCTTGTTGCCTGAAATAAAGTTATTCTATTACTTTAAACAAACAAAATGCAAAAAGAAATCAATCAAGCCATGCAAGTTCCGGCAGACTCGGCTCCATTACTCGCGCCACCTCTGGAGCGATTCGTCTCTAAACCTTTAGACGCTTCCTTTTATTTTCAATCGCTCGGTGTTATCGCGATAAACGCTTTTGTTAGAGCGCCTTTGGATATTTTCTAAGAGCTGATATTACCACTAAGGCTAAAAATTATTTTCAAGTGTTTTTAAGGAAGAAAGTAGTTCAGTGACCTCGACATGATTGTTGAAAACTGACACAATGTACAGAATTGACGTGAGCTTGATCTATCGCGTCGCTGATGTGTGCTCTCACGGTGGAGAAGAGCATCGTAATGAAACCTGCACATACAAACTGTTGAGTTTGATAGACAGCTAAATGCCACATAGTACAAGTACAAGGTCGATAAGATAAGATAAGACTCACTTCACTCAACGCATTTTGAATAGGCATGAGTTTTAGACAGAAAATGGTCCCCATCATACAGTATTTCTTATTTTAAAAAAGGTCATCTATATAATAACCTCTAGAAGCAGGGTGTCGTACCCCCTCTGGGCGCGTCTGAGCTGGCATGAAGCGTTGAGCCGTCCAGACAGGTGAATGGATGCCTCGGCCCGTCCGCCGCGCTCAGGCTCTGCAAGTCACAGCCGGAAGCGGATACTTAGAGTAAACACGCTAATAGACCAATTATTTATGTAGTACATAATCAAAAGCATTTGCTTGGCTATAAACTAACACGATTTTCACACATACTAAAACTATGAAACGGGACTTAATCGCGTAATAAATAAACATTAACCTGGACGTTTCGTCTGTGTTACAACAGCCGTGGTCCCAAGAAGAGATGTCGAAACGTCGAGATGAATGTACATTTCATTACGCGATTAAGTCACGTTGCAAATCATTTGGTCTGTGTATCTCAGTACTTCAAAATGCATTTTTGCTGCTAGGTTATTGTTTGAAATAAAGCTGAGAGTCCAGCTAAAGTACCTATTTTACTTATCAGCCCAGGGTTATATATGTTTTGTATTAATTGTTCGTCTGAATGCCCGTTTCCGTCTCCGGAGATTATCGAAGAAACTAGGACGCGAATCTTTTTGTAACATTTTTAACGCAGCAAAACCGATAAAATATAGTCACGTTGCGGTAAAATAATGGGCCTTATATCAGTTATAGATTCTGTGTTCATTTGACGCGGCAATACTTATAAATCACATACTAAGAAATCGCCTCCGCTTCCACTCCTCCTTTACCCCCTATTCGTCTTCCTATTAATCAACGCTGATGCTTACCCTTCGTAATTGAATGCTCGGCTCGAACTCATCGCATCATCAATACTCACTCTCAGATTCCTTTTTTAATGATGCAACTTCGATTGGCATTTGTCTAAGTAATTTGGTGATTTTTTAACAGTTTTTGTAGGGGGTGGTGGAGGTGCTGGGATTTATGCTCATGCGTCAATCACCACACCTATGTTACAATATAAAAGGTTATTAGTATACACATAGGATACGTTTGGACGAATTTTTATTTGATTTATGCTAGATTTACGCGTTGAAAAAGTTTCAAAAATATCACCCCGCACATTATTACATAATTTTTTGTCCGAGTATAACTGCTGCAATTATTACTCTTAAATTCTGAACCACTAAAGGTAAGCTCTTCATGACCATTGGTATAAATGAACTTACTCCTGGGTATAAGTACTTATAAGTTAGTTAATCTCAAAACTTAATTTATTTTTACATTGTGATTTTTAACTAACGAAACCGATTAAATGTACACCTAAATAACGAATATTCTAAACGAAACAAACGCAATACCAAAACTCTACGCACGTTCAAACCACTCGCGTTCCAAAATTAAATTCTAAACCAATAAAACTGACCTTTCCGTTGCCATTTAAAAATCAACATCAAATAAATTAAAGGCATACATCACACTGGCTGAATAAAACGGCTGACACACACTTCATCGGCATCAATGCATAGAATCAATCACTCACACCATAGAGCCTAGAGGCGGGTGCAATAAATTCAGCCGCTTTCAACCGATTTTCCAGCTGTTTACACCTCAACCGCTTTTCGGCCGTTCCATTTTCGAATTTTGTAAATGTCATTGCGATTTTCGCTCCTTTGTTTTTTAAATTGATGTTACCGGGTTAACGAGTTTGTAATTTATTTTATTTCGAAATGTTATAGGGTGGTTCAATTTAATTCAAATTGATTTCTACTCCGTGACAAATTAACATGTTATTGTTTTGTGGCAAGTCACGACGGCTTCTAACATTTCAATAAGTGTAAAAATCAGCTTACAGAGACAGTTTTTTATTTATCTTAATATCTAAATGGTAGGTACATGTAGATGATGCCAACTATTTTAAGCTATATTAAAAGTAAATAAAAAAGGTCACTTTAATTACTTAGAAGGTTTATTAGTGAGCTTTTATACTTTTTTGACACCGGATAATTTTAAACTCCTGACCAAATTTATTATTAATGTGGCCAGGAACCTCTTAGGTTCTTGCACTTAGGTAAAATAATGTACTTTAAATTAATCTCAAAGCATTATATCGATAAAAAAACATGAATTATACTTTTCTCAATGAATTGTGTGAGAGACATTGGTCTCTTTCTCCAAAACTATATTTTTACTACCCACAATCACAAAGCTTATTGCCTCCCCATATCAGGGCACCTAATACAACAATCAGTCCATAAATTCCCTTCAGGTGTAGGCTTACAATGATTTACGACCGACCCGTTACGGGTTCGATTCCCACGTACGAACACTTTGTGTCTACTCGTAATAGGTATCGACTGCATTTACTTTTTCAAACTTATTCGAACATTTCAGGACAACTTTCTGTCGGGACTAAAATAGTTGTTTTGTTTTTATTTTGAATTTGGAAGTTAACCGCAACCGACTATAGTACATTGTAGCCCAGGTACAGAAAGTAAGCAATAGATGGACGAGTTAGTTCGCGGGCCGAGCCGCAGGTGAGGACCGCGAAGATACGAGTCCATCTATTGCACTTTCTACCGAGGCAATACTATGTGCTTTTCACGCCTAATGTAAGGAAATAAAACAGGTTAGGACATAATACACAGTTTAATTAAAAGTAATATTGATATTAGCATTAGGACAGTTGCTGAATGACAAGGAAATGTTTTTTCCCGGAACATTTATATTAGTATTTTGTGTCATTTCGGCCGGTTGTACTTGTATCACTCATTTTTGTTGAATATCGTACAAATTTCCAATCAAAAGTTCAAAAGTTTAGCGTTTGTTTCCAATTAAAAGAACAGAAGTAATTTTCATTCCCGCCTTTTTAACTTTTTTAATTTTTACCTTATTTAAAGATGCAAAGGCGTTTTTCACGTACGCCTTAAAAACTTACATAAAAACACGTTTACAATCGCAAAAATACACTTTCACTGAGCGGATTTGACGTTTTAATTTTTTAATTAAACGTTCTAATGTCATATTTGTCAAACATTTTTTTATTTATTTCCGAACGAGTTACTAATGTCATAAATAACCGACCAATAGCAGAGTAGAAAGTAAACTGGTCTAAGAACACTCCATTTTACTTTGCAACTCAACATTGTTGGACTGTTTTTGTGTTGTACTACTAAGAGCAACTTTCTATTCTGATTTCGATCCTTCTTTGGCCATATTTCCGAGCAGTGGCGTGAAAAAATAGTTGTTTTGTTTTTATTTTGAATTTGGAAGTTAACCGCAACCGACTCATTTTTTTTCACATATTTGAGCAAAAGTACATACACTAAGGGCCTGTCGTTTGATCAGTAGTTAAACTAACTAATTGTTAAAATTCGAAAAAGGAATTGAAATTTTGACAGATTTTCTTGAGATTCCTTCAAATTTTCGATACCTTTTTCAAATTTTAACAATTAGTAAGTTTAACTACTGATCAAACAACAGGGCCTAAGGGCTGTAATAATAAACTCATCTTGGCTGAGAGGCCCGTCACAAGATACGTCAAAGTAAACGTCAAACCATAGAACACTGACATTTTTACGGGGCTAAGTGCTGTATTAATAATCTGATCTCAACTATAAGGCCAGCTTTACACTTGGTAAGTTTACTTACGTAAGTAGGGACACAGTTATTTGTTAGATTAAGATAGAAATATTGTTTTCTCATTCTAATAGATAGCCGTGTCCCTACTTACGTAAGTAAAACTTACGAGTAAGGCCGGCCTAATGCCAGTCTCAAGATGCATCAATAATGACAGTTTCCTATGGCTTGACGTGTCTTGTGACGCGGCTCTCTGTCAAGATGAGTTCGTTAATACGGCCCTAAGTTTTTTTTAAATTTCCATAAAGGTTACACCACCATTACTGTCAAGTAATAGTAGCGATCAAAACGTTGACAATACAATAACAGGTCAAAGGCGATAATGGTTTTTACCGCCTATAATAGAGGCCCTTGTACACGTCACTTAATTGTAATGGGCCAGCGTCATTAGTGACGTTCTAACGCAGCGTAAACTCGTCACCTGCCACGACGTGACGCGGCGTGACGTAACGTGACGTAACCTGACAGGTGCGGGCGGGGTGCTACAAAACCGTTTAACAAGCAATAGTGCCGTTTTATTCGCACTTTAAATATCCACACATTTTGCAAACGTCTCTAAATATTCTACTCGGTGTAAACCTGATTGCTTTTATAGTGTAATGTTATCGTTATCATGTTATGATAGCTCCTATGTGACAGTAATGGCGGTCGAGTAAAAAATAAAATACGTATAGAGACAAAATACAGTAAGGCTCCAGGATACCAATAATAATTTATTTAGTTACATGAATCTAGTCGACAATGTTCCGAAATAATCACCAGTTTTAATTGAACCTTTTTAAATGAATAATTTACATTTTACACGATTAAAATACTCGTAGTTTAAAATATGTATTGCGTGGTCAGAAACGAAATGTACAAAAAAACCGGAGAAATTCCTACAGAAAAACTGGAATTCTTAGTTGCGATGTGTATCACAAATCACAAAACCCTAACATTACTAAGTCAATTTAGTTCTATTGTAGCAGAAAACGCTGGCTAGACTATAAACTAATCACACTCGAGTCCCACCTGAACTCCGGCGATCCAGTCCAGGTTATCAGCAGGCCATAAACGAGCCCGTCCGGTCCACTCCCCTGGGCACGGTATACTTTCTCGTGTAAACCGGCATTTGTTTTGTTATTGTTCTGAAGTTTTCTGTTTTACTGTCTGCTGACGTATAATGTTTGCTGAAATGTCAATTGTAATTAAAGATTGAAGATTGTTTAACTAAATTTTGATCTAAAATATCCTATTATTATCTGTAAAAATATATATCAAAGTTGAGACACGACTAGACTACCTTAGACGAGAAGCTAAGGCCGGCAGGTTTTTTCAGCAATACTCGATTAATAACATTGATTGTAAGTGATATAGACTTAAGTCGTTTAACAATTAGGCTCGTGCCATCTGGTGACTGAGACCAAAACTGTGGAACTCGGTTATAAAGTTAGTCAAAGTCAAAGTGATTTATTCGTAAACAGGTAAACCTTTTCATACACCTAATATAAAGATAAGGTCAATATTTTATAAGTAATCGGTAAATTTTAAACAAGATCAGTTTGATAAGCTACCTAAAAGTACAGCTTTTGTCAGAATATTATGTTTTACTGATATTTCCATAAGATGATCCGTAACCAGAGGGGCTATTGCTTAACGCACTCGCAATGGCAATTGTTTTCATTTTGAAAATCGAAGGCTTGTCTGCATACAAAATGAAAACAATGGTTCCGCTGTGAAGCCAATTGAGATTGCGAGTGCGTAAGGCAATAGCGACGCAGGTTACAATCGCAATAAAATAAAACCACACAGAATTTTCTAGATTTTCAACACCCGAGCTCTCTCAAAACTTTTCTCAGTTTACCCACAAAAACCAACAAATTCTCATTAACAAAATCCTTTGAACCTTCACTTTCCAATATTACTATAACCAACTGGGTAACGGGATCCGTCCACCCTGACCACTTAGTTAAAGAGGGTGCAGCAAACATGCATTTTACGGAGCAAACACGGCTACTGCCAAATCTGAAGATACCTCGGGACGCTGGTAAAAAGTTCTGTTGTTGGTCCGAGGACGAGTGGGTTGATTCACTAGAGTTAATATTAGCTGAGAACTGTTTTATTTCAAGTTGTTTTATTTTTGGGTAAGATAAACGGTAAAGCAACACAGAGACATTTCATTTCATCTATTCGTTAGTTTCATTATACGCCACAGGATTTGCAATGCATTAAAAAAACACTTGATTGTATCTAGTTCTAATATGGAAAATGTCCATGCACTGAGAAACCCTGATTAAAAGCTAACTTCAAAACTAGGACGAAGAATATATGGACCAAAGGTGCATTTTCTTAATAAAGTATAAATATCTATAATCAAATTGACATTAAATATCTATAAAACACACATTATGCAAAGTTTGCCCTTGGATTAAAACCCACAACCAGGCAGGTTTAGTGTGAATACTCAGCCTGCTCACAGTGAGCAGGCTGGGTATTCACACTAAACCTGCCTACTTGAATAACGCTACCACATGGTTAACATTTTTACCAACATAAGATTTTGAATAACATCTTTGGTCCCTAAGACTCAATAAAATGATGCTACCAAATCGATTAACAAATTTTCCCCAAGGTTTTTAGCTTTTAATATTTCATCAAATTTACTCGAGTTAATTTAATACATACATACATATACATAAAATCAGGACAGTTCCCAGTGGGGGGTTAGCAGGGCTAAAGAGTTACCTACAACTTACTTCATCGCTTTATTAATAAAATAATCACAAAACGAAACCAGAAAGGCTTAAATAATATCCATCTCAACTAGCGATGAAGACACTATACTCAAACAACCAAGTTCAACATGTAACTCACAAGACAGAAGTAAAACTCATTACTAACTTTTCCCAGTTCACCTCAGGTTAAGTTATAGGACAAACTTGGCGGGGCTGAAGCCAAGAAATCCTTCTAGCAGCGTAAACGCCTAATTGACTAGGTATCCTAAAGTTTTCAACAAAATCTCATAAAGTTTTCATATTCGAGATTTTCTTTTTCAACCATGTTTGAACTTTGGACCTGTTAGCAAATAAGTGCTTGTTAGGTTTTGTTCATAATATATTTATTTTTAAAATTTGGAAAAAGAGATGATGATTACTTACGGTCTTAATGAAGATTATTTATCAACTTCATTATACCTAATACAATTAAGTAAATCATTCTTAAGACTGCACCGAGCAAACGCCCTCATTACTATTATTGTGTTTTCTAATTAACTAAAGAATTTCCTTGAAATCAGACGATACGCTTTTGTAGTGCAAGTAAATACACAATTTATAGAATACGAAACAAACTTTAATAACAATTACCCTTTGAGTAGTCAGCTTAACCGAAAAAGGTGGCAAATTGTGTTTTCATTTCAATAAAATAAGTACTTTAGTTTATTAGAGAACACAATAAAAGTAATGAGGGCGCCACTGTACATCCGGCGTACGCTCGGCGCAGTCTTAAGGAGAATGCAAATAAGCATACAGACCACGTGCTACCAGCAGTTGGGTCTGAGGTAAGTACAAGTAATAAATAATCTGAAGAATACAATCTTAAAACAAATCCTAAGACTGCAAAGGCGTTGCCAACCTCGACGACCTCTATGCCCACATTGGAACATAACGATGTGAGCACTGCTGCTTGGTGGTAGGTTAAAGAATAAGATGGTGGTATTGATTGGGACAAACCTTGCTCCAGGTCCAACCATCAATAAAACGGGTGAAATATTCTAACTTATTGATCTGTCCTCCAAAAGACTAGACTAATACCTAATAGAATTCTAATGAGCGTGTTACGAGTATTATCTTTCCAAACGGCTGGCACCGTCTGGCGAGAACAACTGTACCTTAATAGTGTTAGATAAGTATTTACTTTACTCTTCGCATTATATTTACAGTACGTGTATCTTTAAAACAATCACCTGCTTCCTTCCTGGTACTAAAAAATATGGATATAGATATTAGGTCCTTACCTATGAGATTGGCGTTTTATATGGGGAACTTAATTTTGCGGATTATTTAGTAACGTCTAAGCTATATTATACATATCTTAATAACTTAAAAATAGTTTACTTCATAAAACTCTGCTTAATTGAAACACCTGAACTCGCAGCACATGAAAAGATTTTATTTAGTTCACACTATAATTTTATTTGAATTAATAAATTTAAAAAAAAATGCAAGTTAAAATTGAAATGAATAAATTCCGTACGAATTGAAGCACGTAAAAAACAGCCATTTCATAGGTAAGGACAATATTATTAACGGACCGTAGATGAAAGGCAAGTCAAGTGGAGGACAAAATAAAGAAAGTTTAGATTCCATTTTTAAGTTCCAATTAAACAGCCATTGGGAACCAGTACTATGAATTAACAGACTGAGCCTGTTATCTACTCGGTTAATCAATTTTGCCTTTGACATGTTATCGTTTTGTCAACGATACGATAACTCTCCTATTTACTTGTCAGTCAGTAATGGCGTCCGAGTTAAAAATTATACGAATACAGTGCGATAGCTCTCAGAAGATGCTTCGGGTTTGTACTTATCTTTCACTCACTCTCATACGATCTTATCAAGAGCCAGTGAGAGAGATGTAAAATCCCGAATCATCTTCTAAGTGCTCAGACTGTAGTAGATTTTCACCACTATGTTTTCATCGAAACATAACAAAACTCACGTCACATCATCCAACTAGTTTAACTATTTATTTCATCCCTCTAAACGCAATAAATCTGTCTCGAACTAACTATCAGCCAATCGCATCCGTCCAAAATCCAGGTCTCGGCAACCTTTAAATCACGCCGTCATTAACAAGCGGACTTAGGCCGAGTCAATAGTTCAATATTTATGAGTGCAGGGGGCGCCACCGGGAGATTTATGCCCGAGACAAGTGCCTTCGGTCAGGTGCGTGATTTACTGGGCCTGATGATGCGGGGTTCAGATATACGACCTTTTATGGGGTGTAATGGGGCTAAACAACTGTCATGTGGACGATGGGGCTTAAGGTTCTTCCGCATCTTAAGATTTTTAGCAAAGTTTCTAATAAAATGTTCAGAATTAGACTTGTTTCAAAATACTTTTTTATTCTAAAATCAATAAAAATAATAAAATGAAACATTGTTTTATTTTTTAATGATCCAAGACTTAATAAGAAACGACCTTATAAATTATTAAATTTTATTTTACCATAATAAACACAAATTCATTAATATAGTCATCACAATATTTGAATTTATACGCATTTATAATAATAATTAAAACACTTAATAATATAATAGCGACCTTACCTCGCTTCGCAGCTCGCTCCTGTCATCAGTTTATCTTGTTATAAATAGTATAGACAACAGCATGATTATTTCCACACAACTCTACACTTCAACCAACATTCCTCAACACATCACCAGCCACTAACACCCCGACACCTCACCCAACCATCAACATAACCTCGCATAAAAACAGCCGCCCAAATGCAAAGAGCCAAAGAATGCCGAAGACAGCCTGTCCCCAATAACCGTATTAGTCTGAGGAGGGTCGTAATGAGCCTCATCTAATTACAGCCGCTACGTGAGCTCGGTGCTAACACCTGCATAATGCAGACGTCTGTTACTTGCGAATAATGAAAGGTTGCCGAGCTCTGACAAATGTTTGCAGTGTTGGTCCATGTTTGGCTTGGTAGGTGTATCTTCACGCTAATATTATAAATGAGATAGATGGTGTATGTCAGTGTGTTTGATACTCCTTCACGCTCAAACTGTTGGACAGATCTTGACGACATTTGAAACTAAGATAGCTATATCCTAAAATTAATAACACCATAAGCAGTATTTGTCCTGAAAAAAAAAAGAACTATTTCCGTAAAACGATGAATACGTCCGAAATCGTAGTCAGGCAGCTTACTGTAGTTCATAATACAATTCATAGTTTCTAAGCAACACATTGAAATAGAAAAGTTCAATGTTCTACTCGTATAAAGCAGTACATACATACATAAACTCACGCCATTATTCCCAGAGTGGGGTAGGCAGAGCTACAGAATTACCAACAACTATAAAAACTTTTTGATAATTCTGTAACCACATTTTGCACACTAAGGCGAAGATGTTTACCAGTGTTATTAGTGACAGGTTGCAAGCCCATCGCCTAACAGTACTATACGCCTTTATTACCTTAGGCCAGGGTCGTTTTCACCCGCCGCCCGCGGCCGACAGCGGCCCGCCGCCCGCGGCGTCTGAATCTAGACGCCGCCGACAGCGGGTGTTTGGTCGTTTTGAGAACGTAGCCAGCAAAAACGAACGAACGTAGAACGTAGAAGCAAAAGAAAAAGAAGAACAAGATATTTACTTTCCCACACTTTATGTTTCAAATTGTTGTTTTTAAAGTTTTTGTCCTGCGTGCATCGTACAATATTACATTTGACTAACTCGATCAAAAGTTCGTACTTTTCTTTGGTGAATTTCTCCATATTGAGCCAGCGTCCACCCGCCGCAATGCTTCAAAATAACTAAAGACGCGGCGGCCAGCGGGCGGCAGTCGCGGGCGGCGGGGGGACGCCGCACGCGGCGGGCGAAAACGACCACTCCTGAGCATTCCCGAACATACCATTCAGACGCCGCGGGCGGCGGGCCGCTGTCGGCTGCGGGCGGCGGGTGAAAACGACCCTGGCCTTAGTCGGCTTTTACGACATCCACGGAAAGATACGGAGTGGCACTATTCTAATCCGGCTACCACACGGAATACCATTATACTATACCATACGTATAAAGCAGTCTCTGTAATATACAGGGTGTTTGGCAGTCGGGTGTAGGGGTTTTAAGGGATGATAGTAAGGGTCATTCTGAACATTTTTGACCACATTTACTAATATGCTAAGTTTCACGGTTTCCGAGATATTGATAATTTTAATAGGATTTTTTGTCGTTTTTCCTTATGTCCGTGATACGAAACACCCCTTAATTCAAGTATTAATTTAAAAAAAAAACAGTGTTTTCTTGCATGACTTGAATCACTATGAAATAAGGAAGTTTTAAAGCTACATGCCATTTTTTTGAGTAACCTCACAAAATTGGTTTTTCTATACTTGGTGAAAAACAAACGCGGGGTTCTCTTAGTATGGAGAAAGTAACTCTTGCGCGTTTACTCAAAAAGTTGTAAAGAAAAAAAAATGGCATGTAGCTTTAAAACTTCCTTATTTCATAGTGATTCAAGTCATGCAAGAAAACACTGTTTTTTTTAAAAATTAATACTTGAATTAAGGGGTTTTTCGTATCACGGACATAAGGAAAAATGAAAAAAAATCCAATTAAAATGATCAATATCTCGGAAACCGTGAAACTTAGCATAAAAGTAAATGTGGTCAAAAATTTTCAGAATGACCCTTACTATCATCCCTTAAAACCCCTACACCCGACTGCCAAACACCCTGTATATTTTCTTTGAATAGCTAACAAATATACGTATGTTATTAATGTTATTATTGAATTTAATTATTCTTATAAACGTAAAATTCCAATCCATTAAGCAACAACATCCCTGAAAGTAAATGATAAACCGTGTCAGTACCAGAATACACTGTACAAAAAACTATGTTATGAATGTTAATACCAAACATAATGGACGTGTTAACAAACTAACAAAACCCATAAACCTAAAGTGAGGTAAGTACAAAATTCAAATTTAATGAATTGCTCAAAATAAAACATGGCGTCGCCCGTCGGCTGTCAGGCGGTGACGTGACGAATTGTAGATAATAAAAATTACCGCCACTCGAGGGTTGAGAGGTAAATCGACACGACGTAAATTACTTTCAGGCGTTTTAACTTGTCATTTTTAAACCTGTCAGCGATGATAAATGTTTGCGGGGTTCTTTATTATGGTATGTAAGGTTATAAATTGATTTCGTCAAGCCATGTAACAGGAATAGATTTTATGAACGTTGTTTAAGACTTGGTATTATTAATTCAATTTTAATTTACTAGTATTTATTTTTATTTCTTTCTTTCTTTATAATGATATCAATATAAAATTTGTCTATTTTAGAAAAAGTATAATAATAATATAACTTGTAGACTATCATCTTAATTCACGCTAACATTTTACTGAAGCAACAAATACGAACTACCTTTTTCGTTTAATATTTTTCTCTCGTAGACAATAAAATAATATAAAAAGCTTCCGGCATAAAAACATCAATACGGCTATATCACATATTCTTAATATTAATAAAACCTCGCAGACATATCACCACTTAGCTTATAAAAGTTACCAAAAGCACATTCACCGTTACCATTTCACGAATTTATTTTCCCACTGGCCAAAACCAACAGCCCCTAAAACGGCGTGAAAAACACTACAAAAATTCCATTTAAAGCAACACGTCACGCGTCACGTGCGCGACAGGTAACGTCGTTCCGCCAATTTTTAACGCGGCAACATTTAAATTAAATTCCGCCTAAGCGCCACGCCACGTGCGCCACGCCATCCCCCGCCACGTTCATTTAAGCAATTTCAGATAAAACGCTTATCGTACTTATGCTACTTTGCCATACGGCGTTTAATCCTTTTTGTGATCGCATAAATAACAACTTTTTTCTCCGTAGGTAACTTTACTGCTGACGCGGAGGTGTTTTTTCTTAGTTAAGCTTATCCCTTGTTTGTTTGAGCCTATCCATCTTAAAGTTGTTTTCCTTACCAATTACCTATACGAGAAATAATGGGGTGTTCGATAGAAAAGTTTGCGTATAACAAAATGGCTAGAGCCTATTTTGTCTTAGAGATCCTATAAGGAATATGTTTGCAAGTATAATAAACTTTTCTAAGAACCACCCCAACAAATTAGCTAGCAAGCAAATATTAATTTATTTAAATCCAAACTACTTATGTGTCTACATATCTCTGTGATGACACAAAACGAGGCCCCCTTTCAGTCGTAAAACAGCTGTCTATCAATAATAGAATCGTTCCTTTGTATTGTCACTTCTATTTTGTAAAACAAAGTACGAAAGCAATCAATTCCTTTATTAAACGTTGAAAAAAACATTTCAAAACAAACAAACTAAATTAATTTCGCAGCTAGCTTTCCTTAATCCGAGATAAGAACTTTTCCAATATCATCCTAGGTCTTGAATTATCTCCAGGCTGGTGACTCCTGTGGGCAGTTAAATCATACCTGGCAGGTAACGGCGGGGGGGCCCGGTCGACTGTGAAAAGATAATTCCGAGGGTAGTCTGGAATAGTGGCCCAATGAGGCATGGCGAGGGACAGGGGTATTGAGAACTTTTTGGTGGATTCTTCGGTTATTTCATAAAATGCTTCGGTTATCTACAAACTGTTACAATTACCATACTTGCGAGTCGAATGCTTTGTCCCTCGTAGACCTCGCAGTATTTTTAGTGCGAGGAACAGAGCATTTGACTTAGTAGCGAGTACGGTAATTGTAATTCATGGTATAAGGGTACAGTTGTCCATAAAACTATTTAAGGTTCCCGTATGATCCTCCCACAAACATTCAAATATACGTAACTTGACCAAAGTCTATTCAGGCGTTGAATTTTTTTATCTCGCTAACATTGGCAGATATGAAAGCCATAATTTTAGATACCGGTCAAGTGCAAATTGGACTCACGCATCGAGGGTTTCGTACTTTAGGAGCTGCAGAGTGTTCAACATAACAAGGAGATGTAAAGAGGATTTAAGAAACAAGTACCTACTAAAAACGAAATAGGTTTTTATTTTTTATTTCAAAATAGAAAAAGCACATCAGTTCGTCTTTATTATGTTACTTATCGTTTTCAACATCGACATCGTCTTCTCCATCAGTCTATACAGTGTGTTACCAGCACCCAGGCTTTTTTTAAAGTAGGTTAAAATAACGTATTTTTGTAACGTAACTATGACATTAATTTAATTAATATATAACTTTTCAGACTTTGTTAACTTTCTGACAAAATTTTAATTGCCAGCAATGTAAAGCACAGCAATTTGACAAGTGTAAATGACAGTCGACGGATACTTTGATTATTATGATTTGCCCCCGTACCACGACATGCCTTGTACCAAGCAACAGCGATACTGATAACGATGAACACGCAGCACATGCACTACATTAAAAATGGTCAGTATCTAAGAAAATTAATTGTGAAGTTATTTTAATTATTTTTTAATTGATAATACTTGCAAACAATTGCTAAAGCAACATATTATCGGCAGTTTTAATAAATGCCCGCATGCCGGTAACACACTGTATATCTCCTTGTTAACTTAAACATCCTGTAGCTTCTAAAGTATTGATCTTAGAGTAACAAATAATATAGCAAATGTCGTAGTAAATAGTATGTAGAAACTTTTAGATATTCGTAAAACTATGGGAGATATGAGCAGAAATCAGAAATAAGATACTGTCATACCCCCCTTATACCCTCAGCATACCCCTTGAGGTCTTTTATTTAGGATGTTTATCTGGATACCGCAGGGTATAACTGTACCAATTTACAATACTACACGAATTATTTCCCATGATTTTATAAATTTTCTTGAATTAATTTACGAGCAACTAATGCATACTGTTATTACTGAAAAGATTGAGAAATTTCATCTGAAATAGTGTTATTACAGAAAGAAAAACTATTTACAAACGGAGAGATTTAACTAATTGACAGGTTTAACAATTAAAATTTTCTCTTGGCGAACCACTTCGGGCTTCAATTGCACAAATCTAACAATGACAGGTGATATGTGGCCATTCGGCAAACATTGCAAAGTCTATGAGTTCCTACATGAATGGGCTTAATACAAGAAACGCAATGTACAGTGAGTTGTATCACGTATTATTGTCTAGTTTGAGGGGGCAGGTGTTAACCTGAGCAGTTTTAATCAACTAGCAAAAAGGTTTCCAAGGAAAAATGAACCAACCTACACACAAATCAATTACACAAAGTCTCATCTGCTAAAAACACCTCGTATGTAAACTTCAAAGGGCAGGATAAGGTTGAAATATGATGTTTTCTCACACCCACATACTTCGTGCACTTACTCGCCAAAGCAGGCAATCCACGCTCTTTTAAACCCTATGTAGACCACAGAAGGAATACTGGAGGGAAAACAGATTTAGTACTTGCGGTCTAGACGCATTTTCATCTGAGCTATGGGGTTATTCCGGTGATAGGTGCGGCGTTGTTTGAGCTGACACGGGAAGAGGATGGGGACTTGCGAGATGAGGGTCCGGCGCGGACGCTACCTGCTACACAAATAACAAATTAGGTAGTGAGTCTGGGATACATTGTTTAGATTCCTCTTTTAGCGTTGATTTACGTGTTTTTTTTAAATTATAATTTTTAAGCTTTGTAAAAATTTAACTCTATTTTAAGGAGTCCTATAACTTGCATCAAAAACCACGTCACTTTAGTTCCATCCATCGATCTAGATAGATAAACTTATTTTTGACTTGCTTAAGTAAAATAATATTTTATTTGTTTCTTTATTAGGTACCTATTGGACGCCGTGCGAGTCTTTTTTTTAAAGAGAGGTGTTGCTATATTTATTCAAATTCACTACTTTAATTAAGAAAAAACGCATTTCAATTACCACCAAGCAAACGGTGTTCGCGTTGTTATGTTCTCGTGTGGCAGAAATGAGTAGAATAAAGGTTTTCTATCTAGTCCTCAAGGCGTTCGCAGACTTAAAATTAAGTACAGTCGACCAAAAAGTGGTCTACCACCCTACAGTTGAAGTTTATTTCCACGATTTTCCCTTGCAATAATATTATGACAGTGACAAGTGTCAACCTTAGCGATAATTAGAACTCACAGAAACTTTTTTCAAAACTGGAAGACCTCTTGGCCGACTACAACATTACGGTGAGAAAAACGATTTTGGTTTGAACCTTAAGTCTCGATTTAGCTTCACCATCAACAATATTTATTTTATTACAAACGGCTACTTCAAATAGCCATTGCGCCCCATACCTGTGGCCCGCCCCGTCACGGCAGCCTGCCAAACTGCCTGGACACTGCCAAATTAGATCGTAAAGGTTAATATGTGAGCCTGTGTAATGGAATCTTATGTGTTTTGCCAGACAGGAATGAGGTGGACGGGCTCGTGTTTCTAAATATGTTTTGGAATTACAAAATGGCGAGACCTTTATTGTTATAATTGTACCTAACAGTGATAGGATAACATGTAAAGTAACATGAATGTTAGAAATACTCGTACCATGTTTTTATGGCATAGAGAAAAAATTACAGCAGCAAAAAACAAAGATTTTAATTTCTAATGAGTTTGTAAGATTTTAAATGGAAAACGTTATGTAATTTGCTGAAATTTAGACGTGTCAGATGGACAGATAGATTGACGTACGGAGTCGTACCTAGCACCTATTTTTGTAAGGAGATCTTCGAACAGGGAATCCTTAGTACAACTTTAGGTTTGATACATTTTTATAGAATGAAGAATAAATTAGAATACATTTTCAAACTCCATTCTCTCGAATTCCAATCGGAAGTGAGCAACAAAAACGCATAGTTTCTAGACTTCTGTACAAAATGGACCCGAATTTTCGTATTTGGTGAGAATGGGCTTCTAAGTTCAGTAATTTTTACCCTGTATGTAGGTACGTATGAACGTGAAGGTGTAGATGTAGGTGTACGTAAGATCGAATGAACCAGTTTTGACAAAGAGATACCGTGAGATTCGTGTCTATGGCAAGTAGGCGGGTTAATTTTTATTTTTAAACACATCCTCTATTGAGAGGCTAAGCTCACTTGTCCCACTGCGGACAAGGAAGCGATTATCTATCGACTATTTTCTCTCTCAAGAAGCGAAAAAAGATTGTCAATAAAAGAGATACATATTATTTAAATATTAATATTAGGTCCTTACCTATGAAATTGACGTTTTATAATGGAGAATTTTATGAAAACGGTGGTTTTCACTTGAACTCGCAGCATAATATGAAAAGAGTTGAGTTCACACTTTAATTTTAAACAATAAGTAAGAAATTTAACCATTTTATTTGTATCAAAAACCTTTGTAATATAATGTATTAATGAAATTCAAAAATAATTTGGAAGTTAAAATTGAAATGAATAAATTCCGTAAGAAATAAAACACGAAAAAAACCGCCAATTTCATAGGTAAGGATATAATAGTTGATCGCTGGCTCTACTCTAGCCTAATTAGCCCGCAGTCTCTATTAGTGCTGTAGTAGTTTGATAAGCATCTAAAGCTGCTAGTCAAGAATGTCTAACACTAGTAAGACAAATTCCTCCTCATTACAAACGCTATCCACCGTAATCCCGCCCTGCTAAAACAAATGGTAGTATCTCAGACGAAACTCCTGTAGTAAGTGCAACCTTATTACTTAATAGGCAGGATTGAATCTGCTTTGGCTATTTGATTTGAGATACCGTCTTTTGGCTTATAGGGCAGTCCGAAGACGGCACGGCGCCAAGCGTCAGATAGCTCCGGCGCACCTCGTGAGCACTTAGCACGACTAGATGCTTACACTATCTGATCTGCAAGACAATACCTAGAACATGCAGTGCTACCATTTTACTAAAAGCTATCGGTAATCTTCGGTTATTATGACACGAGTGAGAAATATATAGTCAGTTGCGTGTGCAAGCGTGATGCGATAGCCAGACGAAAGCTATTTATTAAGAAGCTGTACAATACGGTATTTGACAAAAGTCAAATCAGCTTATTTTTATGGAACATCAAAAACGCTCCGTTACTGTGGAATTTATAGGGTTTTCTATCTTGTGACGTCACTACTATCAAATAGCGTCCTTATTGTTGGATTTAATGAATTTAAAAATCGTAAAATAGCAAACATAAATAAAAGATTGATATTTTCCTAGTATTTTTATAATGATTATCTGTTGTTAATGAAAAAACAAATAAATTTCACTCTTGTCAAATACCCTATTGTATGGATTTCGTGTTTATAAGTTCAAAGCTTTATAATAAGTATATCGAAAGAACAAGGAAACTAAGGTGATTTTATGCGGGTCAACTAGTTAAAACAATATTGCTTTTCAAATGTTATTGTATGAATTCAGTATGATCAACGTTACAATAACTTTTATTAACTTGTCAGTAAATGGCGGCCGAGGCGAAAAGACTGCGATAACAAGTCAAACTCAAGAATGGTCCGCGCTAGCTTGTAAATTTTTTTTTTTTAAGTAAGATACAACTGTAATATTAAATCAAATTATATGTCGAACGAAGGGTAGGTACGGTAAAAGATCAAGTTATTAATTACTCTTGAATTGAAAACTAAAAAATTAAATGAAAAGCAATAAAGTTTACTGGGTTAAATGTTAAGATAGATATCAAAGGTATATATTGTGGTCCATGCTATAAGTAGGGGCACGCTTACCACGAGTTGGTAAGACCGAATTGAGCCTTGTCAAACCGTTCCTACCCATCGCTTAGCGCTCGGTGATCTTTCATGTCATTCATTTATAAAACATAATTAATTTTAAAACTAAATAGTTCACAAGCTACAGTATAAAAATTTTTTTTTTGACATTATTACATTTTTAAGTCAGTTGCAACACAAATGGTGAAATTACACATTAAAATTTTAACAATGACTTTTTTTCGTTTAGCCTTGACCGACCATCGGTTGGTCGTTAACAAGCAGAACTCGTATGGTAATTGATCTTGCGGTATAATGGTGGGTCGACAGGACTTGCCTTAAAGGGAAAGATGCGCCTTTAAAAGGAAAGGGCCGATTGCTACCTTCAACACGCAATTAATTCAAATAAGTTTCCTTTTTATATCGTGATTTTCGATGTCATAATTCACTTCTCAGACTTATTTTGGAACGCGATGTTATTGATTTTATAATTATTATTAACGAGGTGATTCTTTAAAGTTGTTTTATAAGACAATGCATTTAAAACTATTTTAAGTATGTTTGGTAGGATTCAAGAAACATCAGGGAGGGAAGAAGCGGGTTAAAAAATTACCAGTTTTTATGTTTGATATATTTTATTTATGGAATTTCCTCTCACTCACTTGACAGTCGCGAAATCACTGCAAAAATAAAGAAGTGCTAGTAGGCGTATGTTCTTTTATCGTTGAATTGACGTCGTAAATGTACGTAATGTAATGTACATTAAACTATGTCAAATATCTAAATATTGCTTGGTGGCAGGTTAATGGATAAAATGTTGGTAGTGTTTCGTTTGGGCTGGCTATACAAAAGGTCCTTCCACCACCAATTTAATCACGTTATTTTACCTGTGCGTACCTCTATGTCCATGTCCATGCAATTTTGCAGCTAACTGTACCTCTTTATTATTAGTTATTCATCATTAAACATCGAACGTAATCTCTCGTTAGACCACGTCTCCTAGGTGTCTGATATTTCTTGATTCTACACACATACATAAACTCATGCCTTCATTTCCACGGTGGGTATGCAGAGCTACAGAATTACTAACTACTGTAAAAACTTGTTGATAATTTTAAGTAACCACCTTTTGCATAATTAGGCTAAGATTTTTACCAGTGTATTAGTGACAGGTTGCAAGCCCATCGAATAACAGTACTACAAGACTTTATTCCCTTATAACATCCACGGGAAGACATGGAGTGGCACTATTCTAACCCGGCCACCACATGGGTTAGGTTAGGTTAGGTTAGGTTCTTGATTCTTCTGTATTTTATACAATTTTATCTTTCTCGTGACTTCTAAAATGTTTCGCACCTACAGTGGCGTCGCATAAATCAACCGGGAACACTATAATAAAAGCTTTACAAACAATCCAAATTTTCTTCACTAGCGAACATTACGGGACAATTCCGGGAGAGATAAATTCCAGGGAAATTTCTTTATTTGGTCGCAAGACGGTCCGACGGCTCGGCGCTGTACTGTAACACGACACAGCGAGTTCACTCGCCGCTTATTGGAGGCTGGTCATCGTTGATTCTGATTGTCAAAACATTGTCATTATAGTGCGTTTCCAATGAAATAAAGCGAAAACAATTGCATAATAAAGTACAAGCCCGTATCAGCAAAATCCATGCAAAAGCACTAAGCTTGTACTTTAACATGCAATCGGCAACAGATTATTTGACCAATCTGACGTTTGGTTGGATGTTCTTGTTCGTCGTCGCTTTTTTAGAGCAATCGTAACGGTAATTAGGCTCGTATTTATGACAATTGTAAATGGTATATTGTTTACTATTTACACTATTATACTAGCACAGCACAAAACAAAAATTGCCGATGGAATATAAGCCTATTATAAACACAACAGAATCAATTTTCTAATTTGACTGTCAGACATAAAAACGCAGGGAAATCCTTTTGTCTCCTTTGCATTGGATTGTATTCCACTGGCTGTATAAGGGGGCCTTAGGAGGTTAAATACCTAAGTACAGTAAAAAGTCATTCTGTTCGGGTAATATCGGTAAGACTAGCGTAAGAGCGAATGAGAGTGAGTGAGAAAGAAGTCCAAATCTGGAGATCCGTTTAAGAGTTTTATTCTACACCACTGTAACACGCTTAAGCACGGGATCTTTATACTTATAAAATGTTAAGATAGCAAACTTACTGTCCAGCCTTAAACATACCTCGGACAAAATACAAGTTGTGCTAGCCATTTATATCCAGTAGCCTAGCTGTTTCCTTGTAAGCTGCGCCCGGAACGGCGCACCTATCACACGTGGCACGGCGCCAAAGTAACCTGCCACGTTGATACGCTGCGTACTCGCGTCGCCGACTGTACGTTACGCCACCGTACGCTCGAGAAAACTTCATGACCTGAAAAAGATTATAGCGCTGAGAACGATCGTTTAGCGACGTTTATTAAAAGGAGGAAAAGTTTAGAAGCTTGAATGACGTTAAAAATAATTACAAGTTTTAGACTTAAATTGGTAGAATACTTGAAGTTTAAATCTTTGATAATGTTCTAAATTGCTCTTATGAATTAATGCCCTAGTTAATTACATTCAAATTTATTTTCCCTCTGTCGTATCTCTAAGATAAAAAAGATAAAAAACATTTATTCAGTAAGTAGGCCGTACGGGCACTTTTACACGTCAAGAATCTACCAGCGCTTGTTTTTTTTTTTTATGTCATAGAGAAGACCAACGAGCACACAGGCTACCTGATGGTAAGTGGAAACTGTGACCCATAGACATTCGCATTCACAGGACTGCGATGCAATCCTAAGACTGCAAATGCGTTGCCAACCCTGAGGACTAAGATGGAATGCCTCTATGCTAGTCATTTCACCGGCTGTCTTATCCCCAAACCGGAACACAACAATGCGAACACTGCTGTTTGGCGGTAGGTTAATGGATAAGATGGTGGTAGCGATCCGGACGGGCCCTGCACAAGGTCCTTCCACCCGCCAAGAGGAGACACTGCTGAGAAGAAACGCCGCAAGAAACTCAGCAGTCTGTCATTTTTTAAACATATTACAATGGTACTACTTAATCTAGCATTATATAAAGCAATAAATATTAAATTTAATATAATATAATCAACTTTGAAATAGCAATTGGTATTATTAAACTGTTAAAAAAATCTGGTCTTAAAAAATTGTGTACATAATTTAAGGACTTAAATTAAAAATAGGTAGTAACTTTTCCATTACGTCACGAATATAACATTTGTACAGGTATTCGAGATTTGGTGGTTTTTCAGACAAAACTGCTTGCAGCAAGTGCGACCATTATTATACTACTAATGGGTGAAGATTGAATCTGCTTCGGTTATCGAATTTAAGATACCCGCTATAAGTGTACGAGGACAGTACCTATACAAAATGACTTATTTTCGTAAATGAACTTCCATTTTTCCAAAGTTACCGTGGTTAAGTTTTTGAAAACAGCTCAGTTATTACCATTGGAAATCACCAAAATCACATTTCATCACTTGATTTTATGAAATACGTATCTGAATAAACCCATTTTTTTAATACTCATTTAAACAATCTAAAAATAACCCAACCCATTGTATCCTGTAAACAGTTTACCTATCGATTGAACCCTAAACTTTCCTATTCGCCAGCAAATAGAATAGATATGGGCGATTAGAAAACTTCTCGAGTCAATAACCGCCGAAAGTTTTTCGATTAGCACCTGAGTGCTACACTACCCTTTGGGGGGAGGTAGAATGTTAATGGGGGGTAAGATTGTTGTGATGTTTCCCTAATGGTCTATTTACACATCGAGATAACTAGTAGAAGCCTTGAACTAACTTCTAGTGATAATACGTCTAGTTTACAAAGAGGTAGCGATCCAACAATATTCAAGTGATTTTAAAGCTATTTGACTTTCAAAGTACTTAAATACAAGTTTGTTTGTTAATAACATATTATTATGTTGAAAAAAAACATACACGCCTCTGCACATTTACCATAAAAAACATAATATAGGTACACACTTTATACATAATTAAGTAGGATAGGGTACAAAAAAAAGTGGTATAAGTAATTTGTAAAATACTACCAAGTTCATTAACAAAGGACAAGGATCAACATGTTTATGTACAGTTTAGAACAGTTTTAATACGGGTACAAATTAATGTACAAAGTCTCCCTTTATCAAACTCTTACTTTATCTATGGATTAACGATATTTTAACCTTAGATTTTCTTCTCTAGAAATATTTAAAGCTTAAAGTATACGCTGGTATATTCCTTTCTTTTATTATTTCTCTCTTATAAACTCCGACTATGGTAAACTTATTCCTATGCATTACTTAACACCAGCACGTCTGCCTAAAAGCGTTACACTATTCGTATTGGCGACAATATTCATGTCGATAATAAAAGCCGACGAGGTAAACAACGAACCTCTTTACACGAACAATTCCCAGAAAAAACACTGCCCATTACCATGCTTATCTAGGGTAAGTCAATTTTCCCACTACCTTCAAATAACATTGGGCAAGAACCCTTGGGTAAGCCAAAATGAAACTTAACGTCATAGTTATAGTGACGTTGACAGGTATCTTACGATTTACTCGCGAGCAATCTTACAAAGTATTTTATTCAGAGGAATTCAAGTCTTCGTTGTTAAGGATTAAAGGTGGTGTTAGTCGCAAGGGCGGGTTTGTGAGTGACTTTGGCTGACCGGTGTAGGTTGACAAGGTGGAGGCAGATCGTATAATCCTCATAAAATAAGGTAGCGAAAGAAAAAACGGGGCACAATGGGAGCAAAATTTAAGAAACAGTGTAAATTTCTAGTTGTTCTAGTTATTGAAATAAACAGAAGTGAAGTAGGAAAATATTTTTAACAGTGTTTTATCAAAAATAATGGTATGATAAGGTAGTTATTTTGTTTTACTCAAACCAGCAGACGAGTCATCTGATCACCAGGGGCCCTAATATGGCTGCGTTTATCGGGTGATAAAGTTTGGATAAGGCTTCCGTCACCTTCTGACACGTACCTAAGTACGAGAGTGACGGAGGCTTACATACATACATACATACATACATACATACATCACGCCTGTTTCCCAGAGGGGTAGGCAGAGACCACTTCTTGCCACTTGCTACGATCTTGACAAATTTCTTTCGCTTCTTCCACATTCATACATCGAGTCATGCACGCACGTCGGTTTCGGGTACTTAAGATTCGGCCCTTTTCCAGTATTTCTCCGATTTGACTCGAAAAAGTACGCCTAGGGCGGCCCCTTCCGACCCGTCCACTCACTATCGATCTGTATATCTCTTTCGTCAATCTCCTTTCATCCATCCTTTCCAAATGACCGAACCATCGAAGCATGCCCTTTTCAATCTTAGTCAGTACATCTTCTTTTATTTCACATTTCTCTCTGACTTTTTCATTCCTTACTCTATCAATCAGTTTCACACTACACATACTACGCAAAGAGCGCATTTCAACGGCATTTACACGACTTTTGTGCTTGTATGTTGACGGAGGCTTTATCCACATATTTGACATACGATATAGACGCAGCCATACTAGGCCTGTAAAGAGCCTCAGGAATGCCACAAGGGCCCAACCAAGGCGCTGCCTTTAATTGCTTATTCTTTTTAGGTCTGCTGTAAAATAAGGGGTCAAATTAAAACACCTGAATCCGACGTACGTACATATATATGAAGAGGCTGATGAATGTAGAGGAAGCCAAAGAGTTACGTCCAGACCGTTGCACATGTCGTTCCGGCAGTTTATGCCTTCTCCATTGGGAGGGAGACGGGAAGGTATGTATATACGAGTATGTCTTAAGACTGCATCGAGCAAACGCCGACCGTCCAGTGGCATCCTCATTACTATTATTATGACATGTATTCATGTATACAACAAATAATCTCTTTTCAATTGCATGAAAATACTTATATTTATTAGGTGTTTATGTGTGGGTTATTATGACGTACCTGTGCAATTAATTTTACGCTGAGAGAAAAGGATATGACCAGGAGGACGTAACGGCTATAGCTCCGTCCTTTACACTCACCGTAAAATGAACGGCATAGCCATGTCATAATAACCCCCCTGGACGAATGGCGTTTATTTAATGCAGTTAAAAGAAAGAACTGTCATAGGACTGAAAAAACACCGTTTAGGGGAATTATTGGATTGACAATTACACATGAATTCTGTTTAAATGTTTAATAATTATATTATAACTATATGAGATCTATCGTCAACTAAAACGTTCGCAAGTTCATTTGTTAGTTATTCCATTTCTGTTTTTAAGATTGCACCGAGCAATCGCCGAGCGTCCAGTGGCGCCCTCATTACTATTATCGTGTTTTCTAATTAACTAAAGAATTTACTTGCAATCAAACGATACTTTTTTGTAGCGCAAGTAAAAACACAATTTATGGGATACGTAACAAACTTTAATAACAATTACCCTTTGAGTAGTCAGCTTAACGGGAAAAGGTGGCCACCTTTTTCCGTTAAGTTGATAACTCGAAAGTGAATTGTTAATAAACTATGTGATATACCCTATAAGTTGTGTTTTCATTTGTAGTACAAAAACCTACCAATCAATTTCAGAAAATACTTTAAATTAATAAAAAACACAATAATAGTAATGAGGGCGCCACTGTACATCCGGCGTACGGTCGGCGCAGTCTTAATTTAACACTTATTTTCTCTAAGAAGTTATTTTTAACAATAAGTAACATTTGCCTGATTACTAAATTATTATTACAATGATTTAAAAACAATTTACCTCTTCGCCCCCGGTGCACCTCGAGTTGATATAATCCGGGCGATATCTCGTTCCGGGCGGGCGGTCCGGCATCGCTTTCCTTATACGCCGCCAGACCCGTGGAAATGAGGAGATAGGGGCTTCATGTCACCCGCCTTAAAGGTGCTTAAATTGGGCGCTCTTGCAATTTCATTTTTTCATGGCATAGAGAAGGTAAACTTACTATAGACTTACGCTCACGTACCGACAGTTGGCGTGAGTTTAAAACTAGAAAGACAAGATGAGAATCACAATGACAAGAATAAAAAAATGTATACGTGTACCACCGTCGTAATTCAAAATCAAAATCACGTAGGCATTTGTTTTCATCCCTGGACAGTCAAGTCTTGATATGAGTACATCGTTGTAATGAGTATAAACGCCATATTACTTACTAGCGACCCGCCTTCGCTTCGCTTCGGTTTATGTGAGTATGATAATATAGCCTTTCTCGATAAATGGGCTATCTAACACTGAAAGTTTTTTTTAAATCGGACCAGTAGTTCCTGAGATTAACGCGTTCAAGCAAACAAACAAACTCTTCAGCTTTATAATATTAGTATAGATACATGTAATCTTTTAGTCTGTCATCGAGACAGGACTTAGCTTTGGTATAAATAAAGGGGAGCTAAGCTCTAGACTTGTCTTGTACTACGGGTACTAGACAAAGATAAATATACTATAGAATAAATACATACTTAAATACATAGAAAACATCCGAAACTCAGAAACAAATACTCGCGCTCACACCCGGTCGCTAGTAGAATGAGTAGGTCGCAAAATTAAAGTTTCGCAAAATTACCGCATCGCTTCTACATCTCAAAATGTCCGTGTCGCAAAAGGACTACTTTCTTTGCGTAACTAGGTAGGTTAGGTTCGTTAGGTCACTTCAAATGCCCGAAGGGCAAATTATCTAGAAATAGGAGCCCCGCCGAGCGGGGCTCCGTCGACTGTACTTGGACAGTGATGAAATGAAAAACCATTGTGGTCATTTTACGATCCCGTCATTCTACTAGTGATCCCAAATATCTGCCCTTGCCGATATTTGAACCCGGGACCACCAGCTTCATAGGCATATAGGTACTGCCAACTAGGCTAACGTGTCGTCATATTAAAATTATTAGGTAAGTTTTAGGACTGTCATCGAGACAGGGCTTCACTGCGGTAGGCAAGTGAAGGTTTCCTTAACAGTCCCTACATTTAGCTCACCGAGGAATCAGTTTAATTGTAAAATCAATACGATACGTTAACGCGGGAAACTTCGAGAGCGAGTCAATCGCGGCGTAATGGCGGTCCGAAGATTGCCCCGAGATTCATTGAGGGCGTTCTCCACTGATGCCGACGTTTACTTAAGACACAAGCATCAAAAACTTATATGAACTTGAATAAACTAAAAGTACTCCCCGCGTGGTTGCCGCGTAAGAATAAAGCCACTCCATGTCCTCCCGTGGATGTCGTAAGAGACGACTAAGGGAATAAAGGCTGTGTAGTACTGTTAGGTAACCTGTCACTAATACACTGGTAAACATCTTAGCCTAATTGTGCAAAATGTGGTTACAGAATTATTAACAAGTTTTTAGAGTTGTTAGTAATTCTGTAGCTCTGCCTACCCCACTCTGGGAATAAAGGCGTGAGCTTATGTATGTATGTATGTAAACTAAAAGTTAATAATAAAGAAGCGGGTCACTCTGTGCTGTAATATGGCAGAAGAATACATTGTTATTTTTCTTTTATCTGATTTCATAACATATCCAAGGCAAACAAATTATCCAGCTGTGTTATTATTAACTCGACAGACAAATGATTAAACGGCGTGTTTACACTGTTTACGTGGTCTCCTCAGCGTACAAACGATATTTTAGGGTGTGCATTCTTTTTTAAGTAGCTTAAGTATGAACTCGCTTAAAGAATAACACCTTATAAGTACCTATGATCTGAGACGCTCCCTGAACGCTATATTGCTATATGCAAATCATTTTACTGGCTCTCTTACCTTTTACCTATATGTATAGAACAAGAAATGCAAACATATAATCTGGTCAATAACAGACATTGTAATGGCACTGTATGATGTCCTAAGTCTTTAATAGTCTTGCGTATTTTAAGTAAATAATTGGAACATATGTATCTTCATTGAGCTCTAAAGATGTTTGTTCAACATACACCTCGCTTATTCCTTGGATTCCGACCATATCTGGGGCAGAATACAACTCTACCGTCCTAAGCAAAACTAACGCAGTAACTAAGATAAACCTCCTGCAGTAATATCAAACTTATCACAAACGACAACGAATTGAATTTTCTTTGGTGATTGAATTTAACGTACTGCTTATTGGATAAGGAGGGCAGAACTGTGTCGACACCAGTGGCAAACGCTCGGCAACAGTGGTGCTGTGAATTCTGCCCCGGGCTAATCTCGGCTGTGCACCTCGGCGCGGCCACTAGAACTGCGGAACCTAATGAACCTTTATAAAGATAACTAGCGACCCGCCCTCGTTTACAATCCGTCGTAGAATATCATATTCGCAAAACATGATATTCGCAAAACATGACATTCGCAAATCATCATAGTAGCAAAACATCACATTAGCAAAACTTAACTGTTATTAAGACATGAATTAGACAGTGTCGACGGATTATAACAAAGCCCAACTATTTGTAAATATCATGTTTTGCGAATATCGTGTTTTGCTAGTATGATGTTATGCGTATAATAATATGATGTTTTGATAGTATGATCTTTTGCGAATATGATATTCTGTAGAGTAACTGCTTGCTTCGCTTCGGTTTATGTGAGTATGATATACATATAGCCTTCCTCGATAATAAATGGGCTATCTAACAATGAAAGGTTTTTTTCAAATCGGACCACTAGTTCCTGAGATTAGCGCGTTCAAGCAAACAAACAAACAAACTCTTCAGCTTTATAATATTAGTATAGATAAACTCCTTAGTTTCTAACTAAAAAGGTCCTATAACATGTCAAAGGAAAAATTCCAACTTTTCTTGTGCGTTCTACGGCAGTATTCTCAATCACAGCGAAGGGTTTCGTGGAAAACTACAAAAACTACAGCTAGAAAGTAAAATACTCACATAAAGATGAAATTTAATTCTTCAACATTACAGGTGAAGCATAAAAAAACGCTTAAAAAACCTACTCTAAATATGATTTAAGTATTTTGTATTGAAATTGAAGTCTTTCATTTTTCAGTGATGTGAGGATCCATAAATCAAAAAGGAAATAAATACCCTGACTTTACAAGTTTGGGGACTCCATCCTTGCAAAACTTCCTCGTAATGTATTTTCTCAATAACCTTCAACTCACCGTTTCCATGGCCCGCTCTCAAGCATTTGCACTATCTTAAGAGACGAAGGGATGCAGGATTGATTCCACGTCCCTCCTGCTCACGCGAATAATGGTCAGGTGCATTAGAGGGTAATGGCTAATGTAGGCTTTGTTCTGCCACTTAGACGGAGGATATGGGGATGGATAAGGTCTGGTACATACATACATACATACATACATACCTTCACGCCTGTCTCCCAATGGGGTAGGCAGAGATTATGGAACGCCAGTTGCACCGATCTAAACACACAATTTTCGCTTCCTCTACATTCATCACTCTTCATGCACGTACGGCGGTTTCGGGTGCTTTTGATTTGGTCTGGTACTTTGATATAATAATACATTATAGTTAGAGGAGGGTAAGAAGTAAATCGAAAACAAATGATAACCTAAAACCCGACGACCCGCTGGCCTAGTTGGTAGTGACCCTGCCTACGATGCTAGCGGTCGTATCCCAGGAGCGGCAGATATTTCGCTCATTGAATACAAAACGGACACATTCCAAAATAATTTGCTCTTCCATTAAAAATCGTATACCAACGGCTTCTAATTTTTAAATTCAACACTGACTCATTTTGGATTGTGCTTGTTTTGTATTCAATGAACGATTTGTGTGACGAGCGCGAATATTTGTTCCTGAGTCTTGGATGTTTCCTATGTATTTAAGTATATATTTCTCCATATAAGTATTTATATCGTTGTCTAGCACCCATAGTACAAGCCTAGAGCTTAGTTTGGGGCTGGGTCAATTGGTGCCACATTGTCCCCTGATATGTATTTATGTATATACACCGTGGGAACGAGGAATCCGACAAACTTTAACCATCGATTCTAGAGCCAATTTTGTAGTATATAATGTGATATAACATGTAGTCCAATAACGCATAATTTCCAAGATATTTATTATTTAAAAAAAAAAACCATAGTTAATTAAATTTGAACTTTGTCACCTAATACCTAAAGCATTATTTAATTCATTTTTAATTTAATTTAATCAATTTCTTAGTAAATAATGCTTTAGGTATAGGTGTATATTTGTAACAATAACAACAATGAAACGAATGAGTTGTGACTATTTTCAATTATAGCAAAAGAATATCGTAGTAGCTAGTATTCATTTGGTGGTCTTCAATTTCTTTATTGCACGAATCTCGTATTGCGTCCAAACTATTTGCCATTACCGGTACGCTCGCGTCCAAAAATCTACGCAATCTCCACTCACAGGTGAACGTAAATCACTTGTCTAGACGACTTTACGGCCTGTACGCATCATATTGCGTATTTATACGGCTACATCGCTGTTGTATCGCTCCAAGAATGCTGGATCAAATTTTCGATCTAGTTTACGGTCTGGTTTATATTTTATGAGAGTTGGAATTTACGGTTATTAGAGTTAAATTAGTTTTAGGGTTTTATCCAGCAAATGCTAAAAATAAAATCTGACTATTATTTTCTAGTATTTTCCAAAACACGCAAACTATTTGAAAGATTGTTTCTGACATAGACTTCGATAGCCTGCTTTCTGATCATATAGTTGGTACATCTAAATTAATACCGTACCATCACCTTTGTTTTCCTTTATTTATTCAAATTCAAATTCAAATCATTTATTCTGTAAGTAGGCCCTGTAGGCACTTTTACAAGTCTGAGTCTACCAGCGCTTCCAAAGAGACCACTGTTGAGAAGAAGCGCCGCAAGAAACTCAACAGTAAGCCATTTTTTAAAAATAAATCACTTATTACAATACTAAACTTAAGCTACATAATTTAAATGTCACAGGGATGTACAGGTCCCAGTAGTAATAATAATTAAATACATCAAAATGTCGGATTAAAATAAATAATTTATTGTTTTTAAGGGCATTTATACAACAGGAAATATCGGCCCTGTTAAGTCGAACACCACTATTTTTTTTTATGGCATAGAGAAGACAAACGAGCACACAGGCCACCTGATGGTAAGTGGAAACTATGACCCATAGACATTCGCATTCACAAGACTGCAATGCAATCCTAAGACTGAAAATGCGTTGCCAACCCTGAGGACTAAGATGGAACGCGTCTATGCTAGTCATTTCACTGGCTATCTTATCCCCAAACCATAACACAACAATGCGAACACTGCTGGTTGGCGGTAGATTAATGGATAAGATGGTTTAGATGGTGGTAGCGATCCGGACGGACCCCGCACAAGGTCCTGCCACCCGTCTAAAAATTATTGAAAAAACATAACATAGAATTAAATCCACATTAAATAGCCCGAAGGCATTTTCCGCCCAGTTTGGAGAAGGTCCTTTGGCAGAGGTCCTTGCACTCCTAATTTTAGAGTGGATGAACACTCTCATCTGAATGACCCGTGTGGTTGCCGGGTTAGAATAGTGCCACTCCATATCTTCCCGTGGATGTCGTAAGAGGCGGCTAAGGGAATAAAGGCGTATAGTACTGTTAGGCGATGGGCTTGCAACCTGTCACTAATACAGTGGTAAACATCTTAGCCTAAGTGTGCAAAATGTGGTTACAGAATTATCAACAAGTTTTTAGAGTTGTTGGTAATTCTGTAGCTCTGCCTACCCCACTCTGGGAATAAAGGCGTGAGTTTATGTTTGTTTTTGTTTGCATAACATAGAATACAAAATATAGCACAGTTTAACAGCTTCTAACTCAAATATCTAAGTGCGTAGTTTCATCTATAAATCAGTTAAATAAATTGCCATTCTTACCTAACTTTACAGGAATATACAACGAGAACCCTTACACCTTCCCGAACGGCAATAATTCCACATCATCAAATTCCATCAGCAAAACGCTCACGCAACCAAAGCGCATGAAACTCACCGCTATTTTTTATTCATAAAACCCCGCGAATAGCCAAAACAAAAGGCAGGCGTCGCGAACCTTTTCCTCATTTCCATTCTCAAATTCAGAACACACGGCCGGCATAAACATGGCGGACGTCACAAGGTGTGCTTTATAAAAATAAAGCGCGATTTATTAAAGGGTGTCCCGATTCGTGCCCCGGTCACGTACGTCCGGCCAGATTTGAGTCCCTGCAAAGGTACGCCACTAGCTCCTTTGATATAAACTTTTTCTATGCCTTTTCTTTCTATATTGAAATCGGGGAAACTATTGAGCATGTGATTTGGATGGTATTCGTTTTTATTGCGTTTGTCCGGTGAAATGAGAGTCCGGTTGAGATATTGGGCTGGGGTGGGAAATTATGATATTGGTGTAAGTGGAAAAACATTTTGAACCGGCTGTTGACCAAAATATTCGTTTTCGAGGCGCACCTAAGTCAATATGGAAATTCATTCTTTTTATTTTATTCTACCTCATAATTTAAGCTTTAAACGGTGTTTGGTTATTTATGTCTGCGAGGTAGACAGACAGGTGGAGATATCTCTCATGCAAGTGTATGACATAGGTTTCGCCGCTCCCGAGGAATAAGTGAGAAACAAATTCGGCCAGAACAAAGTTGCTGCTTAAAGCTGTTAAAATGACAAAGAAACAAAGACCACCAACAATACTCATATAGCCACGCAACCAACTCACTACACACACTTCCACAAATCCCAAACAAAACGTAATAAATTGATTTCCACAATCGAATCCCACACTATCTGTCAACAGCATTATATTAACCCGTATACTTACGGGTCGACTCATCCCCGTACCTGATGTGGCGTCACGTCGCACTTTGAATGGCAAATCACAGAACCTTCTGGGCCTCTGGGCCCGGTATGAAAATAAAATGATTGCGAAGGGTTCGGTGTATTAAAATATTCCCAAAGGTTGGGGATCGCTGCCCGCACCTGATGTAGGGGTTTATTCTGATTCCGCGATATATTGTCGAGTGATTTAACGGCGAAAACGCGTGCGTCCAGTTTATAATGGCGCCGTGATATACGACCCGTGACATATTGGTAGTTGTGAAATATTGGATAGAGCTTCCGTGATGGTATTTTTTTTAACTCTCCAAACGTGAAATAATCTGAAATTTATAAACCATATTTTAAATAGTTTCTTTAAAGTATTTATGACATATTTACATATAACCGTTTAAGAACTGCATAACTTATTCACCTTTGAGCATCTTAATCATGACATTATTTTTTGTTAGAATAATTGTATCTACATACTTAGATTGTGTTGTGTCATTCAAATTTTATTTTACTTCACTTTTCTATCTTTCTTTTGATAGTTAAGAACTGATAATAACATATAAACATAATCATCCTGTGCTTAACAGTAGTTAGCTACATAAGTACTTCACAGGGGGTTACATTTTAAAATACACACGTAATGGGTTAATATCTAACAAGTGTAAGGTCAATATCTACCTACAGTATGCAAATCCCGGCACGAGATAAGCGCAAGACGCTGCACTCAGGTGCCGAAGGGTTGGCATTAGTTAGCATGAATTAAGATAGCAGATTAATGAAGATATCTCTGCACTCTTCCTTCCGCTACAGGGTGATTGCGTTACCGGTGCTTATTGACGAGTTTACTTAAGTGATTTAATTTAAGACGTCATTAAACTTAGGTATAGATAAATACATTTTAGCATTCGATAAATAAACTTGATTACATACGCATGGCAAACGTATACTTAGTGTTTATTACACAATTTTTAATTAACATTTCAACTCAATATGAGTAAAAGTATTCCATACTGACCTACTAATATTTTAAATGTGAAATTGAGTGTTGTTTGATTGCTTGTTCCGTCCTCACGATTCCACACCTCAACCGATCGAAGTTAGGTACCTTTATAGATAGTTTATAGCTTGGCGATGGACATACCGAACTTTTTATATCGGAAAATTGTCAGTTCCTTGAAATGGCGGTAAATGATTTCCGTACCAACAAAGCCGCGAGCGGAGTTAGTTAGTTGTAGAATAAGTTCTAAAAATAAAATAACGCAAAAAAAGGTTGCATGGTAGCAAAATCGCTTGTTAAAATAGGTTGACAGAAAATTACATCGAGTGTGCAAACTGAATCACCCTGTTCACCTCGGAGGTACAGGGAGCGAATAAATTACTCCAAATAATTCCGGAATTAACATTTTTAATCTCCGACGAGATGTTACCCGAATAAATTACCTCCAGACAGATAAGACTTAACTGCACTTCAGGGCTCAAACTAGCTTACTCTGCTTGAGCTCTTTGATGGAAGTTGGGAGTCAAGTTAGCGTTGATTGGTTCATTTCTTTGACTTTCATATTTTTACCTGATGGTTTCAAAGTTAGTCATTATGATTGTGTAAGGAGACTGAATATTTAGTAACTCCTTGGTTTAAAAAACGCATCTATGCGTAGTTTCAAAAACGAAGCGCACAAACCTTAATAAAGGGTGATTTGAATTTTAATCTGCTTGTAATCACCTTTTTTTTTTATGGCATAGAGAAGACACACAGGCCACCTGATGGTAAGTGGAAACTGTGACCCATAGACATTCGCATTCACAAGACTGCAATGCAATCCTAAGACTACAAATGCATTGCCAACCCTGAGGACTAAGAAGGAATGCCTCTATGCTAGTAATTTCACCGGCTGTCTTATCCCCAAACCAGAACACAACAATGCGAACACTGCTGTTTGGCGGTTTCAAAGTTAGTCACTATGATTGTGTAAGGAGACTGAATATTTAGAAACTCCTTGGTTTAAAAAACGCATCTATGCGTAGTTTCAACAACGATGCGCACATACCGACATAAAGGCTGATTTGAATTTTATTCCACTTTTAATCACCCTATACAAAGTTAAACAATACATCTTGTATATCAATCATTGTGAATGTCTTCATACCGTAAAAATAATTTACGCCTTTATCCTAATTTCATATGGTGCATTTAAAATTGAACTAATGAAGGATTGTCCTAACAAAAACTATTGGACTGCAGCGTTCACCGCGCGCCTAACGGACGGCGACCGCGGCGGCCATTACCGTATTTCAGCGCGCCGTGCGTCACTCACCTGTGTGACGCATGGCCGACGCACGCCGCCTATTCTGAGAGATTCACGTGAATTGTTTAGAGGTGTTTTTGCTATGTATTGTATTATATGGTCCATGGTTTGGGCCTCTTTGCCACAATCACAATAGGTCCGGATCACGCCAACCCCATTTGTGCCGAAAGAAGTTACAGCGACCATGTCCTTTTTTTTTTTTTTTTTTTTTTTTTGTCGCTGGGGAAATGCTTTTACGCATACCACCCAGGTCCAGGGGGGCCTGGGATGGTTATGTGGGACTCACCAGCCGAGAACGGCCAGAATACCCACTAAAACCCCAGCGGTAAACCATCTGCGTCCTTCGGGGAGGTGCCACGCGATCACGAACGAGCGCATTCGGCTGTGGCACCTCGACGCTAATGACTCCAGGAGGGTGCCTTGGTTTACTAAGGCACCCTCAAACTTCTGGTGCGCCTAATGGACGAGGGGGTCCCCCGACCCCTTCGGCCGGCGCACCATTACGGTGGCGGAAGAAGATGCGCGTAGCGCCTTCTGTTCCTTCCCCTCCGTGCTCTGCGGATCGGGTCAGCAAGGGCACTGATTTCTCTGGCCCGCTCCGCTTCCTCCTTCTGCGAGATGACTGCTTCGCAGAAGGAGGTTACTGCCGTCCACGCCCTTTGGCTTCCGAGCATGGCGTTGACCAAGCTCGAAAGCGAGAGGCCCCCGCCCACGATGTTAGTGAGCAGGGACCTCTGGGGGCCCCAGTTGGTACACTCCTCCACGGTGTGGCGCACGTCGTCGACCAGTGCGCCACACTCGTGGCACTTAGGTGTGCTCTCTCTGTTGGCAATTTGATGCAGGTACTTCCCAAAGCAGCCATGCCCGGTCAGCACCTGCACCAGCCTGAAGGAGAGCACACCATGCCGTCTGGCCACCCACCTCTCCAGGTGGGGCTGGATCGCCCCCACCGTCAGTAGGCCGGCTACAGGGGCCTCCAAAGCCTCCGCCCACCTCCTTACTTCTTCCTCGTGAGCGAGCTCCCTGACGCTCTGAACTTCCAGGGCGTCAGGGAGGTCGCCCCGCCTCCTACTCTCGGCCCGGTACTCGTGCACCCTGGTGAGCACTACTGCCGCTAGTTCCCACGGGGGGTCAGCCGCCAACAGCGTCGCCGCTGTGAAAGACACCGTCCGGTAGGCCCTGGCTACCCTCACCGCTATAACCCTCTGCGGGCGACGCAGGAAGGTCTTGTTCTGGGCAGTGAGAGCATCCGACCAGACCGGTGCCCCATACAGGGCCATACTCCGGATAATTCCGGAGTAAAGGCGTCTGCAGGTGTTAGCGGGGCCCCCAAGATTGGGCAGTAGCCTTCCTAAGGCGGCAGCAGCGCTCACCAACTTCGGGGCAAGTTGTTTGAAGTGCGCCCCGAAGCCCCATCTCCCATCGAGCACCAAGCCGAGATAACGCATCTGGGCCCCTACCGTTATCACCGTCCCTCGGATGGTGACAGTAGCTCCCCTTGGTGGTCCCTTCCGCGGTCCATGGAACAGGAGAGCCTCGGTCTTGGGAAGCGCAACCGTAAGGCCCAACTGCTCCATCCTCTCCACTACCAGAGACGTGCCAACTGAGGCCAGCCGTTCGGCCACCTCAAACGTTCGTCCCCGGGATGTCACGAGCGTATCATCTGCATAGCAGATGATACTCATCCCGGGGAGCAGTGGCTGCCGCAGCAGCCAGTCGAAGCCGATGTTCCACAGGACGGGTCCGAGAACCGATCCCTGTGGAACACCGCAGCTGACCCGTCGCCGGCAGACTCCACCGTCGGCACCGTCCCACAGGACCTCTCTGTCCTTGAGATACGCCCCCAACACCAGCCTGAGGTAGAGGGGCACTCCGTGATAACGCAGAGCCTCCTCCAACGTTTCAAATGGGATGGTGTTGAAGGCGTTCCTCACATCCAGGGAGACGGCCAGGACACAATCGCCCGCCCTGACTGCCTCCATCGTTAGGCCCTTCAGGGCGTTCAGGGCGTCGACCGTAGACCGACCGGCCCTGAATCCATACTGGGCCTCCGAAAGGCCTGGGCCCACTTCCTCTAGATGCTGGATGAGACGGGCAGCGATGATACGCTCAAAGAGCTTGCCTATCTCATCCAGCAGTACGATGGGCCTGTACCCCGACGGCTCATCAAGGGGACGGCCTGCCTTTGGTAGGAGGCACACCCTGCCGCTTTTCCACAGCTTCGGGAACTGTCCAACACGGAGGCACGCGTCAAAGAGTGCCCGAAGCTGCTCCTCTAGGTACTCCGCCGCAAGGATCAGGATTCTGCCGGGAACTCCGTCTGGTCCGGGCGCGGTCTTCTTGCCGCGGAGCCTGTCGAGCGCCACCCCCAGCTCGCCCCTCCTGATCGAGCGGACGTCAGGCTCCTCAAGCTCGCCATCAGATAGAGGAAAAACCATCCTAGGGGGAGTGTGTTCCGGAGGGTCAGGGAACAACTCACCCATTACGCGGCCAAGGAGCTGTGGCAGCATGGTCTCCGTAATCGGGGCGCATTGGGCACGGAGTTTACTCCGGGCAGCGCGATAAGGGCGCCCCCACGGATCCCTATCCAGAGCCGCCAGCATCTCCTCCCGCGCTTGCGCCTTGGCCTGACTGATAGCCAGCTGGAGCTTCTTTTTGGCCTGACGGTAGGCAATCCGCAAGGAGTTCTCCAGGTCTGGGTTCAGCCCGTTGCGCCTGCGAGACCGGGTGTAGGCTCGCCGCGCCCGGACACACTCCGTTCGAAGGCCGGCGATTGTGGGCGACCACCAATATACTTGGGGCCGCTCCGGCCTTCGACGTGCCCGAGGCATAGCCGCATCGCAAATTCTTGTGAGAGCGCTGCGCATGCGGCCGGCGAGTTCTTCTGGGCCTACTTCCACTCCCTGGACGCCGGAGGCTGACCATCTCTCAACTATGGCCGCCTCTTCGGCCAGCTCCCGGTTGAACCGGCCAATTGCCCAGCGGGGAAAGCGGCTTGGGCCCCTGGGGGGTTGCGCTTGACCCGCGAGTAGGGAGGAGACCTCAAATCTGATGTATCGGTGGTCAGACAAGGTCTCCACCCCCTCCTCTACCCTCCATCCAACCACCCGGCGGGCGATGGCAGGCGTGGCGAATGATAAGTCCACCACGGACCCGCCTTGCCACCGCACGCACGTGTGTGCCTCTCCTCTATTCAAGAGGTCTAGGTCCGAGATCAGGGCCCACGTCTGGACGGCTCTCCCCTTGGGTTCCGTAACTGGACACCCCCACGACTGCGACTTGGCATTGAAGTCGCCGAGGACAAGAATAGCCCCCGGCGACCTCCTTGCCACAGCAGTCCTGACAGAATCGAGGAATAACTCAAATTCCGCCAGGGTGCGGTTGGGGGAGAAATATACGCCCACTATCGTGTATTCTCCCCATCCAACCGCCACAAACCCCGATCCCCTCTCGATGACTGTGAGAGGGGGACCCACGCCAGCTCGCGTCAGGACTGCGACCGTACCTTCTAAGTCCCCTACCCAGTTAGACTGAGGAGGGATATAATACGGTTCGCAGGCTACGGCCACGTCTATTTTCCACTGCGCCATGGACTGCATCAGCAGGTCCTGGGCTCCAGCGCAGTGGTTCAGGTTCCCTTGGAGGAAGCTAACATGTCTGGACATTATTATTCAGACATGTTATCCTCCTCCCGGCCGCGGTGAGCGACAAGACGCGGGCTAGTGGCTCGCGAGCCAGCACGGGAACCATTGGGGCGGGACGGCACAATAACAGGGCTTGTTGCTCTACTGGGAGCCCGGTTTGTGATTGCTGTGGCCCTCTTAATGGGGGGATTGCAATCCCTCCCCCCCATATGATGTTGTGAGGGTTTTCCTGCAGCTGCGCATATAGCGCAGCGCACTGGCTGATCACAACCCCTCGCCATGTGCCCCTCTCGGCCACAGCGGTAGCACACCTTGCTTCGATCTACCAAAGAAGGGCACTTCAGCTTGGTGTGCCCCAGGCCAAGGCACTTGTAGCATCGAAGGGGCCTCTGAGCTAAGGGCTCAACCTTGGCTGAACTCCAGCCAACCTGGAGCGTACCTGCATCGGCCAAAGCCTTAGCCACTGGGACCGGGCACGAGATGACGGCCATGCCCAAGCCCCTGGGGCCAGGCTGTATGTCCCGAACCTTAAGGAGCTCTTCGGAGCATTTGCCCATTTCTCCTACCGCTCGAGCCACCTTCTGGGGTGTTGCAGAGTCGCCTAACCCAGAGATACGGAGCTCAACACGCTTTATGGGTCGGGCGACGTTTGCCACCCCTTCACACACAGTGCGAAGCTTCTCTGCCAGCCGATCCGCTGCTTCACCAGGGGTGTCAGCTGGCAGCTCCAGCACCCTACCACCGGTGATCGCCTGGCGGAATCTTATGCGGCTTAAGCCAAATTCCGCCAGGCTGATTTTAGACTCCGCCTGGTTGAGGACCCTGGCGTAGGTGACGCCGTTGCTCTCCGCCTCCGGCAGCAGGGTGATAACAACAGCTACCGAGTTCGGGGCAGAGAGATTAGGCTTCGACCACTTGGGAGCCTTGACGCCCGCTTTTTTCCCCCCCTTCCGTGCCTTGCGTTCCACTTTGGTCCAAGAGTCACCGGCAGCCCGAACTTCTGATGGACCTGGAGTTTGCGATGGAGCCACGCCTCGTTGTTGTGTGGCTGGTTTGGCCCGCATCGGCGTTGCAGCTACCTTTTTAGAGCCAGTGCTAGGTGCCGGCCACGCCTTCTGCTGGGAAGCAGTGGAGAGCTTCGAGGAAGCCCCAACTTTCTTTTTTTTAATTGCCTTTTGCCTGGGTGGGGGCGGCGGAAGCATCGCCGCTGGTGGCGGTAGAACCCTCGTCGGCGGTGGCTCCCTCGCCGCTGGCATCTGCGCCCTCGAAGTATCCCTGCCACTTGATTGTGGGGTCAGAGGTCCGCTTCTGTTAGCATCCCCAGCCAGAGGTGGGCGATGCCTTACAGCCGGGAGTAAGCGCTCCTCAATACCTGCGAAGCGGGCATTAATCATATCCCCTACGGAAATGATAATGGCCCGTTTCAGCTCCTCCAGCCCATTCGGGTCCAGGGCAACCGGGGGAGGCACGTCACGAGCCGGCGAAGGTGCCCGTGTAGGCATCGACGACATGGAGGCTCGCATTTCTGCGAACTCCCTCCTGTGGGAACGGACCTCCGCCCGCAGGTTTCCTACCTCCCGACGAAGACGGGCGTTATCAACTCGTAGGTTGCGAGTTTCATCAACCTCTGTCCGGGACGAGAGAGACTCTACCACGTCCCGCAGGGATGAAACTGCATCCTTTAACTTCTTGACGTACCCGCCTTTAAGGTTGCCGGATTTTTTGGCAACCTCGAGGACGCTCGCCATGGCATTGTTTGCCACAGTCCTCAGCTCGTCAGTTGGGGCAAAACACGAGGGCTCCGGAGAATTCCAAAGAGCCTCTTCTCCATCTGCGGGCAGTGGATGGGGTTCCTTCCGGAAAGACTTCCTTTGAGCCTCCTTTTCCATCGATGCTGTCCGGGCAGCATCTTCACGATGCTGAAGCTCAGCGACGGCTCTAGTAAGGCCTGCTGTTACCGCCTTGCCCCTGCGGGCGGTAGGGACCTTTGCCACCTCGACGACATCGATCTCGCTGTCGTAGGTCCGCTTTCTCACGGACCTGCTCGTCTCAGTCATAAAGACTGCTGGAAGAGAGGAGTCCGACATATTGCCGTCGTCCCCTCCCCCCCCAGTCAGTGCTTGCCTCATTTCGTCATTCAAAACATCATCGGAGTCCATGCTGAAGGTGCCAGGGTTTTGTTCACGGAGGTCAGCTGACAGCTGACCTACGGTACAGTCATTGCCCCCCCCAGAATACAGGGGGCAGCCCGTGTCCGTAGACACGGGGAGGGATTCTCCCTTTCGGGTACCCTCCTGGGGTAAATTGTTTTTTTGTGACTGCATTGTAGACATTTGAAGGATGTCCATCCTGAAGTTTGCGGTACTGTCACCGAAAGGAAAAGGGATTCCCTAACCCAGTCGCCGACAGTTACTATACTGGAGACGCCGCGCACGTACCATCTCCAGGGTTTTTATAGAGGTTTTCCGTCCTCATGACCCTCGAAACGGCCCTCGCCCCGGACGCCTACGGGTCCGGATTACGAGTCGACCGACGGTGGCCTTAACCAGCCGCCGCTCCTGGACCTCAATAGTCTCCGGCCCTTCTCTAACGCCCTCTGATGATCAGAGGGACGTAAAGAGAACCTCACGCCCTGTCTCACCCTAACCTAACCCCATCCCCCCCTTTTGCCGGATATTAGCCATGGGCTGAAAGAATCCCCCAAGGAGAAAGTCTCAGCCGATGCCCAGGGTGCACCAGCCCAGATGCTGCGTTCTCTCCGGATCGAGATCAAGAGAGACTGCAACACCCAGGCCAACGTGGAGGAATCCGGCCCGCACCCCACAGCGACCATGTCCTGACCTAAGCCTGTTTAACTTACACGAGAGCTTTCGAGGTAGATTGAAGCCCTTAGGTTTTCTGTGGGGTCTGCGACTTGGGCAAAGATTCCATTTGCTTCTACGCTCAATTCATTTTCCCAGTAAGTATCAATATCGAAGTGGGAGAGATTCCGGGATTGAGATGCAGGGAGGGTGGCGAGAAGTGAGTCTTATTGTCGGTGGACTACAACTACTATGAGCTCGAAACAAAACTAACAACGATTTTGAGTTGATACTGTTTTGATCTAGCAGTGCGAAATGTACTACTACTTTTCGTCCCGGAAAAATTAAAAGTTACCTAGGGAATAACGATGATCTAAATATACGCGGACAAAGTCACGGGAGGAAGCTAGTAAGCTACGTCTTGTACTCGTTCTTATCCTGGTACCATTAGGAATCATAGGCTCTGGCCTTAGACATTTCGAAAACGGTCAAATGTATGCAACCGTCTGTTAATCCTATACATTTTCGATAACGATCACGTTCTCGCAATGCATCTTCTTCTAAAAACGGCTTCTTGTCGATCAGTCGCTATCTTACCTAATTAAAAATGCGTTCCTAAACTTTCATTTGTACGCGAAGACGGGACAACTTTTACTCGCCGAATAATAACTAGACTAACTACGCCGTCAAAATACTCCCACCATTGAAATAAACTGTAGACGTGCGTGACTCAGTACGGTGCTTAACTAAAAACGTCACTTGCTACAATGACGCATCTTCCACTCGCAGTAACTACTAGACAGTAGGTCAAGAGCGTAAATCATACGTCATTTTCTTTCACATTTCCACCGTTGCAAAATACAACATACATACACTCACGCCTTTATTCCCAGAGTGGGGTAGGCAGAGCTACAGAATTTCCAACAACTATAAAAACTTATTGATAATTCTGTAACCACATTTTGCACTCTTAGGCGAAGATGTTTACCAGTGCAAAATACAAGAAGATACTATTTCGCGCTATATAGATAATTTACTTAGTTGCGGTTTTATAGTACAGCCACGATTCTCTGTGTGTAATGCACGAAATGAACTAGCAATAAAAATTGCAGATGTTGATTGCTGTCTTACTTTAACTTCAGTTCTAGTACAATTTTGCTGTATTTTTCTCACTTTAAAGTTAGAGTAAAGAGTAAAGCAGCGACCACACCAATGCTTAAAAACGGTGACGGTACGCAATCGCAGTGACGCGTCGTATTAGCACCGTTTTTGACGCATGCTCCCCACACCGCTGCTTAACGTTGCGTATATCACGGTACGTCAAAATTGACGCCATGTTATTACTATAAAACATTCTTTTGTTTACGCACCGTCTGCGAATTTTGAGCACCGGTGTGGAGAGCATGCGTCAAAAACGGTGCTAATACGACGCGTCACTGCGATTTCGTACCGTCACCGTTATTTAAGCATTGGTGTGGTCGCTGCTTAAGACAGCAGTGAACTTCTACAATTTTTATTGCCATTCTAAACTTCGCTTAAGATTCAATGTCCACTGACTATTGTCATCTACTTTAAGCAAGGCAATGCGTGTGTGTTGATAAACAAATTAACCTAGTCTCAAACTTTTACTAGATATACTAGACGTATTGTATATAATTATATACATAGGTTAACGCAATCAGCAATGGACAAAGAACAATGATGGATACTTAATTCTAATTGTACAGAAGGATTATTCACTTGTTTTGCAACAGTCAACTTATGACCGTAAAATCATTGAATTAAGAGTTTGAAGTTCATTACTGGTGCCTCTCAGCTAAAAGTGTTCAACACTGGTGACTATACCCTACTTTTAAATCAATGTTTAAGTATCTGTATAGAAAACATCCATCCAACTTGACTTTGCCGTCATACTCGGGCTCACTTAAAATAACAGCTTTGTAGATTTCGTGACCAATATGACGTGTTATTGTTCAATTTTTTTGTCCATCTCTGTATGAGATATAAACTAGTCTTGTTATTCTCTTAGCGGGCTCACTTTTCCACCCACCAGATTTATTATCAACCGACTTATTGAAGTTGTATACAATTGTACATTACTGCAGAGGCTGTGAAATAAGGGATTTAAGGACGAGCTTGGGTTAGACGGCCGAGTCGTAGACGAGACTGGATAAAACGAGTCCGTCAATCCCTGTTCCATCCGAAGATTCTTGGGCTAGGCCAAGAAAAAATATAAGGAGCCATAAACAAGAAACTTCATGTCTTCATTTCGTGACATTAACGCATACATTTCTGAGCATGTTTGAGAAAATAACATTTTAGGGTATGCATTCTCAATTACGTAGTTAAAAACTGTTCGTATCAGTATTACTCGATGGACCGTTCTATTCAAGAAGAGGTTTGTACGTCTCTGTATTTGGTAGAAACTGGCAAGTGAGTGTCACCATTATATTATCAAACTAGATACTCGAATAATCCCCTGAATAAGGCTCGTGCACACAACATGTACACGAGATAATGGCCGCTTTATAGCTCGCTTGACAATTGCGCGGGTAACTGCGCGGGGAATTAGTTGTTATTGCTGATGGATTGAACCGGGAGCGCCGGCAGGCCACTGCTCGGTCGCTCAGGGGTTAGCCAACATTCCAGGAATGCTATTACATTTTTTTTTATTTGGTGAACTAGTTTGCCAAGTAAATGTGTCGTAGTATTTATATTACAATTGGAAATATCATATTGTGTTAAGTGAGATTTTTTTTTTTTTTGCCACTGTTAGTGACACCTCCAGATTTTCAAATAAAATGGCAGACAGGTAGAGACCATCGAACTATGCAATAATTAAATAATATTGTAATGTGTCCCAAAATATTTGTATGGAAAGTTCCTTTTGTGTTACCAAAAATGTATGAATATCGGTAACACAAAAGGAACTTTCCATACAAATATTTTGGGACACATTACAATATTATTTAATTATTGCATAGTTCGATGGTCTCTACCTGTCTGCCATTTTTTTTTTAAATCTGGAGGTGTCACTAACAGTGGCAAAAAAAAAGAGAAATGCTCAAGTTGTGATAAATATTTGCTAACTAAAGCCACAAAATTTATTAAATATCAATAAGTAAGTAAGTAAGCTAGCGACTGCAAGTAAATCTGTTAAAATTTATAGAATGAACGAACGCGAATCAAATTCCAATACAAAATCTTTGGTTTTTGCAGTTATTAACGCCTGTCAATTAGTCTAGGCGAACATGGCCACCATCGAGGTAAAATTGCGTTAGTCATACCTAATTTATTTAACGTTTTGGTTCAGTGGTATGGTAGTGGTGTTACCAATCAACGTCCACAGCAAAATTTTAGCAATTAAGTGTAACTAATGGCCTTTGAATGCTGAATTGAAGTGAACGAGTCAATTTCTGCAGTTTACATTTATACATAGCTCATATTATCATGCTATAGGATAATTACTTATAATCAAATTTTATTTATGTAGACTTGTTTTTGCCTGCGTCTTCTTCTAAGCATTTCTTGTTTATCGCCTTACCTGTGATGAAAAGTTTATATCAAACCGAATTTCATTGAAATCGGTTCAGCGATTTAGTTGCGAAAGCGTAACAAACCAACTTACTTTCAAACGCATTTCTTAGTATTTATACTAAGAAAATTTATAAATTAAATATAATAAAGAGTTCAACACACGTATCTACAAGAAAATATCATTAAATTCAAAAGAGACAGCAATATAAAGTCCATTGTCACGTAACACGGCGATAAATAGGGAATTTGGTCGGGATCGGGCATCGCCGGAGTAACGCGCTGCGAACGCGCGAACTGCCGCCAAGGTGGACTTAGTGCGAGAAGCGATAACGGCGCGCCGGGACACGGATGGGATGGTACAGTCGAGATACCCGTTTTATTTATTTATTTAAACTTCTTTGTACAAAATACAATAAAGTACAAATGGCGGACTTAATGCCCAATGGCATTCTCTACCAGTCCATAAGGCGAAACAGAAAAAAAAAGTTATTTGAGTATTGTTTATTTTTTATTTTAGGCCAAGCTCCTCTATAATATGATTTTATGTAAAAAAAAAACAATTTGTTAGCACACCTCAAAATAAAAAAAAAACTGATTTATTTCTAAGAATGCTTCACATCAAAATGGTCAATTCTACTCAGTAAAATATCATTGATTTTGACATGACAATGTTGTCGTATGGTTTTTAACTCGGCCGTCATTACTGCCAAATGAATAAAGGCTAACGTTGAGAATACGATGGCATTTCAAATCCAATTAGGTTTTATCGAGTAGAATTGGGTAAATCGTCAATAATTGACCACTTTCAAAAGTGTCATTTAGTTACTAGCCATCAAATTTCTTACTGACACTGTGAGTAAAGATACTTGGACAGTACTCCGGGTAATAACTCAGGATCTAGGTATTCTAGTTTAATCGCAAAAATGTGAGCAAATCTCTTGCTTTACACATTTTATTGCAAAGTGGCCAGTTACCGGACGATGGCCATTAATAGGCAAATTTACCCTAAATACCCTGAAATCATACAAAATTTCTCGCAGCATTTCTATCGCACGCTACGGTATCGAGCTTCTGGTACCAATAAACACCGCTCGCCCCTAGCGATAAGGGAAGCGAAGTGAATTTCTTTCACCTGATAGCTCAGTTATTAGCCAATTCCAGCAGTTCGATGCCCGGCCCGTGCCTAATAGAGGCGTAATAAAAGGGTCCTCTCTATTTTTCCTCCTTTTATTTCCTGAAGGTAAAAATTTTCTTATTCAATTTGTTGGAAACGAGTTTTTTACCTGTTTTTATTTGTCTTTCGCCGTTCTCCTTAACTTGTTTATTTTTATTGGCTCCAATCGTTTTGGGATAAACTAAGTAAATCTAATCGTTGGATACGATAAAGTCTTACGGCGGATAAGATTTATCGTATAAATTACGTGTTGGTAAAAAAAATGCCGGCCAATTCTTGATTTCGATTACAACACGCCTTTAAGAGCTAGGAGGATTTAAGATCACAAAAGGCTTATGGTTTTAGAAAATTACAAAATATTTTAAACACTGGTACAGTTAACAGCATAAGTAAGTGATCATTTCTGTACATTATAACATTTCAAACACGACGATAACGTGAAAAGGTACATGAATGATCACTTATTTATGCTGTAGACTGTACACCATCTTGCTGAGCAGCAGGGTTTTCAAAAAATAAATAACTTAACAAAGGTTTTACCATTTTTGTTTCGTTTTCGGAATCTATACTTAGCCCGTATTCCTAAAACATACCTAGGTACGTAAGTACATTATCTAAAAAATATTTTACGGGTAACCCATTACTTTATCGAATTATTTCACTTCAGCGATTGTATCATTTTATCGAATTTCATTTCATCGAACGCTACTTTCTGCTGGAACTATGATATTTTCGGGATATCTTGAACATTCATTACGTAGGTCACACATATGACTACAATAAAAAAAACTCACGCGGCGAGAAATGCCTTTCCTTGAAATCAAAATACTGTATAATGATATGTTTGCTGCAAGGTGTTTCGATTAAATATTAGGTACCCCATTTTACGTATGTATAATAGGTACTAGTTACACCTCTACTTGATGATGACTATACGAAAGTCAATGTCGTTAGCAAACACACCATTTTCGTGATGACTTTACGTTAACATAACTGAGTCTATACAACGAAAATGTTCATGCTCGAGGTAAGCCTCTATGCTCGTTTGCCTATTCAATGCTATAAAAAAATATCAATGTCATAAATATCCTTGTGCCGTAATGATTCTTTAACGCATTTACCTTTTACTTTAACTGTCATTAAAGCTGTTTTTCCCTCATCACGCCCCAGCGAAGTTTTTTCCCAACGTTAACTTTCAATTTTCCTGTCATTAGAACGTCTAAACGTGTGGCAAAACGGGGACAATCAAAAGTACGTTTCGGTTGATTGAGGGGTGATTTTGAGGACGATTTTTTTAATGTTGCCGGTTTTTAACGCTGGAGTTTTAAGTGTTTTAGAGGAAGATCGGTAAAATGGGGAGAATGGAATATAATAGGATTTAAGTGGGCTAACAATGTCTAAAAATGGGTAACCTAGTCTGAACTTTTGTTTCCCAATAATTGTTGCTTTTGTCCGAAAGTCAATGAGTTAGAAATGGTTTTTTTATGAATTCATATTAACTTTTCAATTTTTACATATAGATATAAATAAATAACCTATAATTAAGGTTCGGTTTATTTATATAACTGTCCAAAAAAGCTTAATAAATAAATAAAAACCATTTTGAACTTATGAAAATTCAGACAAATAAAACCGGAAGGAACAATTCTCAAGACCGTAATCTAAAGACTGCAATCCTAAGAATTCAAATGCGTTGCCTGAGGACATTATGTTACATTAAATGACCCACAAGCTGATTTGCCTCCTTTAGCGGTTCAGAGTATTATGAAATTATAAACTCATCTTGACATCTTGCTTGAGTTCGATCTTTTACATCACCTAAGCAACTAGAATGGCCCCTAAACAGTATCAGCCAACTCACATTTGAATAGATTGTCACCTGCAGTGTTACTACGATATTGGAACTCGTAAATCACTCGGCGCAATAACAGGACATAACGCGTTCGAGCGAGTTGTTTTACAAATCTTTCGCATGTTCTTTCTAACACGTGTGTGTGCGTGGCGTAAGGCAGAGAAAATGGCGATTTCAATATAAAAATAAAAATCGTTATTTTAGTAGTTTAAACCAGAGTCATTGGTGATCCATGGTTAGATCTGTCAATTTAAATAACAATTAAACTTCATGCTTTTAATTTTGAACACATAATTTTACTCTAAATTATACTCGTTATTCGAATCATGAAATCCTCTGCAAAGCTTGTGCACTAATTATTATAAGTATTAATATTACGATAGCAATGTTGTAAAACTAGTTGTCGTTGTGTGTCGTGTCGTTTTTGTTGTCGTTGGTTTCATACGTACTGTTCCTGTCGTTAGAAAAAAACTACTGTATCTATTGTAAACGAATACAATAGAACTTAAGTGACTTATATTTTGCATAGCTGAAAATATAACTTGACAACTTTATAACTTTTAGGTCATGTTTTTAGTTGCGTATTTTGAATAAATTATTTTGATGATATTACATTTCTCTGTTTTTGGTTTTATGGTTTTTGAATATTAGTTTCGTGGGAAGGCTCCAAATAATTATAAAATATAAATCACAGCACTTAAGAACGATTTAATTCCAACAACGGCTATATATCATTTAATTAACAGTAAAAAAAACTAGAACTTAGCTAAATCTAAAAAAGGGTCTGTGGCATTGTCCCGAAGATTCTGGCACTTAAACTGATGCGTTGAGGGAGGAACCTGCCAGCTCTTCAGGATCCTGTCACGTCAAAGAGCCTTTTAAAAAAATATTTGGAGCCTTAGAGTGCTAAGACCTTATGAACCAAGGATTTTGGACTCCAAATGGAAAGTTATTTCCGCAGAAGTCTTGTTGCTTTTAGGAAAACCTAAAGATGAATTAAGTGGTTTAGACACGTGACTTAGACTAAACTCTACCTATCTGAACAACGCCTGTCAAATAAATTAAATGTATTCATTTAAAAATTGTCACATTCTATGAAATGAGTTGATATTACAAGGTACCCAATCTAAAGTTTATCTTTAAATTAGGTTAGGTTTGTTTTATAACAATCGACAAAAGTTAAGCGCTGTAGAAAAAAAAATGATTTTCTAACTAATCAAAATTCGAACAAACGAAACAGTTACCTACTCACTGAAGTTCGACCTAGTTATTAGGTGATCAAGTTTCCCGCTATCCGCTTACACCCTGCGCGGACGCACGTACGGGCGATAGATCACCGACACCTGTAATATTAACGCCGACCATCGCCCGCAGATGGCGCCACGGTACACGGAAACAAAAAGTATTTGTCAAAAATGAAAGGAGAGCCTAATGTTTACACCTTGTTCTGCCGGATTTATTTAGTATAAGAGTGGTAACAATCAGGAGATCAAATTGAAAATGAAACTACAGTCAACTATAAGGAGATGTATCCACTTTTGATCGTTATTAAAATGGATCAAGGAAAAAAATTACTACATCTCCTTTGTACCGCTTCTGTACCTCCAAAACACTCACTTTTCGCAATTTGTTATATTATAATATTACAAATTAAAATCCTTTCTGCTTATTTGCTAAGTTATCTTCAGTTTAAGTTTTAAATGTTCTACCTACCATAATTAATAATGTTAGCTATAAGTAAAAATGTATCATTTTGCAGATCTTTTATTTTATTCTATTCTTATTCTATTATCAGGATAAAAAACGTCGTAATCGAATTTGTAGTTTCTTTTGATTTGGAAACATATATAGCAGTGCATTAACACCTTTGAGAGCGTCAAAGCGCCTTTGTACCGCGATGTAATCTCTACACTGCTGGTTAACTGTAGTCGAGCACTACAGTTACTCTACTTGGTTTTTAAAGCCCGTTCCCGACAGACCTTTACATAAGGCTATTTTACTATTATATCGCTATTATCGTTATCGAACTTGAACCCTTACCAGTATTTATCATAACGATATAACTACGTAAGTATATGTTATGATGGCAGCCTAGTACTGTATTTTTTTACAAGTTGTAAATCAAGGGTTTTGATATTTTTTGTATCTGTAAAGACATAACTCTGTTGAATTATCATCGCCTATCAAGCAACATGACCTCATAAAACTGTAATTTATATGCTTAGTAGTATTAAATCCAGTTTAACCATTAAGTGACTTGACGTGATTTTTAATTAATTAACTCCACCACACATTATAACAATATCCATATATCGTAACGATATAATAACGTTATACATTATATTATGTCACCACTTAAACGGCATTAAATTTCGCTGATTTGTACAATAGTGCGGTGGCGGTCATTACCGCCCATCTAATCTAATTATAAGAGCCACCAGCAGCGGCACATATTATCTTGACGATATGCTGATTTTGTTGTAATGTAGTATAACGTTATAAAAAATGTCGATGTATTTATAAGTTTTTTAATATGAACGATACATAGCATTATGATAAATAAATATATTTTTGTAACGGTATAAAGGACTGTTGGAGACATTTTAACTACCTATAACTTCATCATTCTTAACTCTATACCATAATCCGTGTGACAACATTAACTGATCATTTCCTGTTAGTAAATTACTAGTACCTAAGTAATTTAATTGCTGTGAAGTTATCTATTTCTATTTCTTCTTTTCTTTCTATTTCTATTTCTATAATAACTCGAGTTCATAAACGTCAGATTCATACGAAAACTGACATTTTTTAACGAGAGTAGTGGTCTTAACCCATGTTAAATTTTCTTTGGATATGGCCCTAAGTAGAGCATATTTCCACAGCAGCGCCTCCGCCGCCACAATAGAACTCCTTTCGCGTTCTTTCGAGGCTCCCTCTGATTAACTTTGATCTCGGCGAGGTGCCGCTGATACCGCTAATGGATTGTGAGGATACCTGAAACGTATCCGGGAAATGGCTTTGTGGGGAAAAGATACATCTTTACACGTACGACTAGACTGAAAGCAGCAATTTTTTCACTGTTTGAAGTAGCTTTGAAGTTTAGTTATTTGTAGACGGGAACAAAAAAGAAATTAAAATTCACATGCGTTGCCCATAACCACCACACTAGGCTCAGCCTGCCACGTGGGGTCCATTTGTTACAATTACCAGGTTCAAGTATAACTCCTACGCTATTACCAATTACAATGACGGATGGCTTAACACTAATTTATAATACATCGGTACTTGAATTAATAGCAATTATATGTGTGTGTGTGTGTGTGTGTGCGTGAATGCAATTCGATTTTAATTTTATTTTTATTAAATAATCTATATTTCGTACTACTGTCATCATGCCTGAGGTCTGTTCATTCTTACTTGTCTTACATAGTGAACATGTCTAACCTAAAAATTAACCTTTTTTTAGATAAAACAGCTATTTTAAATAAAACAAAGCAATCATAGACAATGCATTGGCCAAGTGACGTCCGAAATGTTTACTCAGTTTACTTTATTTACTACAAAAGAGCTGTTTTAGCCAAAAAAAGGTAATTTTGAGGTTAGAAAGTTGTTTACTATGTACCTTTGTTTGCACAGTCGTCATCTCCTTGTAATAAGACGATTTTAACAAGCCCTAACACGACGGGTTTATTATGTGTAATTTAGGAGTTACTATGGCCACTCTGAGTCTCCATCATCAGACCAGCTCGATGGTACTATATTATTGTATTGTCATCAGAACTAAAGGCGTATGCAAATGTTCCGCTTCACCGGAGTCCGGGAAGTGGGTCAAAATTAACTTGCTAGATTTGACCCTTACATACCTACATACAGGGTTATTGGTAATTCGACGTATTCCCGTTAGGAGGTGATAGGGGTGACTATTTGCGGTAATTTTAACCCCCATATGCATTATGCAAAAGTGAACCATTTTTGAGTTATCATGTTTTTTAGCTTTTTTCAAAATAAGTCAAAAATGCAGCATCAAAAATTAATTTAAAAAAAAGTATCAATTTAAATCTATTTTTTTCTTCTTATTTATAAAAACAATAAAACTCTGGTTATTTATCAATATTAAAACAACAATTATCGGTCCAAATTTAAAAATGCGAGACTAAAAACGATATTATTTCTAGATTTTTTAGATATCTTTTTCCACTAAAATGCCTTAAAAACAAAAAAAATGTTATGAAACTTGGCTTGCAGATTAATTTAAAAACATAACCGTTTTCTTAGCTCTCCAAAAATGCATAACAACTAGGAACTTATTTCAAAGAAACTGAAAAAAAAATGATCACAAAAGAAGCAGGCGGAAATTTGGATTCGAACTAAACACAAGGTAGTTCTTTAAAAAATCCCATAAAATTAATTAAAAACAATACCCAATGTCAATAAAACAAAAAAACTATTTTAAAACAAAATTTAAAACCAGTAACAGTTTAATAGTAATAACAATTAACAATTAATAATAGTAACAATTAACACATTTTTTAATTTAAAGTTCTTGCTCGAAGTGACTTCCCCTATTGCGTACGCAAAGTCGCATTCTTTTTCTTAGTTGTGACTTAACTACCGAAGTAGGTAGTCAAATTATTACGCATTGCATTTGCTGCATTTATAATTCTCGTCTTGAGTTCTTCCGCGGATGACACAGGCGAGAGGTCGTAAACTATGGATTTCATGTGACCCCAGACATAGAAAGCAACCGGCGTTAAATCCGGACTTCTCGTGGGCCACGGAATGGGTCCTCCTCGCCCTATCCAACGATTAGATTGACACCAAAATGTGCAGGACATCCGTCTTGCTGGTATATCATGTTTTGCCTTGTAGCCAAAGGCTTTTGCAACGGTAACAGTGAAGCTGCTCGTCATGATTATTCGCGTCGGTTTCCCAATCGCCGGTTACCCCATGTATCCGTTTTTAATGGAGTGTATAGGCGAATCCGAGAAACTGGTTGTGTTCAGAGAAGACAAATTAATGCCGGAAGACCCCCAGTCCATGTTGTTAATTGCGAAGAGGATATTCTGCAAGAATTTATCGATGAACCAACAATTTCGACAAACACCGTCGCCACACGACTCTCTGTAACACAATGGAAAGCGTGGTCTACAGTGCATAATGCAGGATTGGATAGGGCGAGGAGGACCCATTCCGTGGCCCGCGAGAAGTCCGGATTTAACGCCGGTTGATTTCTATGTCTGGGGTCACATGAAATCCATAGTTTACGACCTCTCGCCTGTGTCATCCGCGGAAGAACTCAAGATGAGAATTATAAATGCAGCAAATGCAATGCGTAATAATTTGACTACCTACTTCGGTAGTTAAGTCACAACTAAGAAAAAGAATGCGACTTTGCGTACGCAATAGGGGAAGTCACTTCGAGCAAGAACTTTAAATTAAAAAATGTGTTAATTGTTACTATTATTAATTGTTAATTGTTATTACTATTAAACTGTTACTGGTTTTAAATTTTGTTTTAAAATAGTTTTTTTGTTTTATTGACATTGGGTATTGTTTTTAATTAATTTTATGGGATTTTTTAAAGAACTACCTTGTGTTTAGTTCGAATCCAAATTTCCGCCTGCTTCTTTTGTGATCATTTTTTTTTCAGTTTCTTTGAAATAAGTTCCTAGTTGTTATGCATTTTTGGAGAGCTAAGAAAACGGTTATGTTTTTAAATTAATCTGCAAACCAAGTTTCATAACAATTTTTTTGTTTTTAAGGCATTTTAGTGGAAAAAGATATCTAAAAAATCTAGAAATAATATCGTTTTTAGTCTCGCATTTTTAAATTTGGACCGATAATTGTTGTTTTAATATTGATAAATAACCAGAGTTTTATTGTTTTTATAAATAAGAAGAAAAAAATAGATTTAAATGGATACTTTTTTTTTAATTAATTTTTGATGCTGCATTTTTGACTTATTTTGAAAAAAGCTAAAAAACATGATAACTCAAAAATGGTTCACTTTTGCATAATGCATATGGGGGTTAAAATTACCGCAAATAGTCACCCCTATCACCTCCTAACGGGAATACGTCGAATTACCAATAACCCTGTATAACAAGTTAAATAAAAAAGCTTTTAATGACTGCCCTAAAACAAGTTTAACGAAAGGAAACTGTAGAACCAAACTGCCTGTTATAAACTTATTGTTGCCTCAAGTAATAGAGGTCAATCAGAAATTCTCAAAGCTAATTCTGCTTTTTCGAGTCAAATCTGAGAATTACTGGAACGGGGCCGAATCTTAAGTACCCGAATCCGACGTGCGTGCATGACTCGATGTATGAATGTAGAAGAGAAGAAGAAATTTGTCAAGATCGTAGCATATGGAAAGATGTGGTCTCTGCCTACCCCTCTGGGAAACAGGCGTGATTTAGTGTATGTATACAGGGTGGAAAGATAAGTCGGGCCCTAGAGGGAAACTACCTTAAATCCTTAAGTTGGCTCATTTTACTTAAAGGAGACATTCCTTTACTTTTTAAAAGAAACTAAACTGCTTTCAAAGATTTCCTTAAATAATCTTGTCTCTCCCGGGAATCGAACCAGGTAAAAATGTAAAAAGTAAACACTCGATATGATTAATGTTAAATTTCACGTTTTTTTATTTCTAATACTAAGTGTTACTTAGAGACATTTAATCCCGAACAATAATCCTATCGATTAGAAGAATAAAATAGCTACTTTTAATTTTTTACATTTTTAGCTAGTTCGATTCCCGGTTGAGGCAAGAAAATTTAAGAAAATCTTTGAATGCAGTTTTGTTTCTTTATAAAAATAAAGGAATGTCTCCTTTAAGTAAAATGAGCCTACTTAAGGATTTAAGGTAGTTTCCCTCCAGGGCCCGACTTATCTTTCCACCCTGTATATGTAATTCTGCGCAAGAAATTATTGCTGCCAGGTTTTTAAGAAAAAATAACAGTATTAAAATCAGTAACATTTATTCAGCCATTGGTCGTGAGTTAGATTTATTGGGGTTTGGGGAGGTGAGCGCCCTCGGGGTGGTATCCGTTCTCGTCGGCGGTGTAGGTTACGGTGTAGACCACGCCGTCGGAAGCGGTGAAAGAGTAAGACCCTCGGACGACGTTCGCGACATCACCTTCGTTGCCAACTTTTTGCAGCGTGCCTTCCGCTTCGGTTTGGATGCCGTTTGAAGTCTTCACTCTATTGACAAGAAAATCATCAGACTGATATTAAAATAGGGGCAGGGGCATTTACGTTGCTTTTACCCCTAATGCATCATTGTTTATGATTCAGTCGTCTTTGAGGTCAATTTAAGAGCTATCATAACGGGTACATGATGCCAAATAAGGCATTTAGCCCTGGGTAGTGATTCTCTCTTTTGCGGGTGGTAGGACCTTGTGCAGGGTCCGTCCGGATCGCTACCACCATCTTATCTATTAACCTATCGCCAAACAGCAGTGTTCGCACTGTTGTGTTCCGGTTTGGGGATAAGACAGCCGGTGAAATCACTAGCATAGAGGCATTCCATCTTAGTCCTCAGGGTTGGCAACGCATTTGCAGTCTTAGGATTGCATTGCAGTCTTGTGAATGCGAATGTCTATGGGTCACAGTTTCTACTTACCATCAGGTGGCCTGTGTGCTCGTTTGTCTTCTCTATGCCATAAAAAAAAAACGACGGTCGAACGGACGAACGAGTGAATGTCCAAGCGGCGTGTTTAAGTAGCCCCGTCAGTACGAACAAAACATATTTTAGCGCGTACATTTTCAATTTAGCAGCATGGTTTCTGCCGATGGATCGAACGTATAAGGCTGCTTAATTGAAAATGCACGCACTAAAATGTGTTTTGTCCGCTCTGACGGGACTACTTAAACTCGCCGCTGCGATTTCACTCGTCCGCCCGACAAAGCTAGCGGACCTGTGTTCGTTGCCAGTATAGACAAATATTTTAATGATAAGCAGTATGAGCGTGAGATATAGGTATGCATTTCTCTATGTGTATGTTTTTCTTTGTCTACTACTCAAAGTATAATCTTAGAGCTGAGTGAGTCTGTCTCATGAGATTTATTAATATATTGAAAAAAAGACCTGCATTGTATTAATTTCTCTTGGGCTTGGTGATTAACATACATACAACTTAGACTGCTTGGTGTCTATAATTATAATTATCTATTCTATTTTTATAACCTAGGCCAAGACGTAATCTAGGGAGCCAAAAACAAGAAACTTCATGACTTCATTTCGTGATATTAACGCATACATCTCCGAGCATGTTTGATAAAATGTTACTTACTGGTTTTTGTACTCTCCGAGACCGATGTTGTCGTTGAAGTACTCCAATATCTCAGCGTTTTTTTCATCGCCGGCGTACTGGGGGGGGGCGGCGACCGCGACGGCCACGAGCAGGGCGAATACGATGAACTGCAACAAGTACTATCATAAGGAACCGACACTAATGATAAGTCTTCGACTAGTGTTTTGCCAGTCATGGTAAAGAGGTAAAAATTTAAAAAAAATAATTTTGAGTCGATTTTTATAAAAAATTGACAAAAGCTTAGTTACTCACTGGGTCCAGGGGAGTTATTATGACATAGCTATGCAGTTCTGTTTACGCTGAGAGAACAGGACAGAGCTATATAAATTGTACAGCTCTGTCTTTTACGCTCACCGTAAACTGCACTGCATGACTATGTCATAATAACCCCCCTGAGCTAGGATACCCTATGTTAAAAGACCCTGATTATAATAGAGAATTCTTAGTCCTGGGGGGTTATTATGACATGGCTATGCAGTTAATTTTACGGTGAGCATAAAGGACAGAGCTATAGCAGTTACATATTTCTGTCCTTTTCTCTCAGCGTAAAATAAATTGCTCAGATACGCGGTAATAACCCCACAGATCTTAGAAAATGGAAAATGGAAAAATGTTTGTAAGGAAATTGAGCTATTGCAGATAATAGTGTTAAGAATATGAACCACTAGCGAGCCGCCCTCGCTTCGCTTCGTCTTATGTGAGTATAATATATAGCATATATCCTTCCTCGATAAATGGGCTATCTAACACTGAAATAATTTTTCAAATCGGACCAGTAGTTCATGAGATTAACGCGTTCAAGCAAACCAACAAACTCTTCAGCTTTATAATATTAGTATAGATTAAACTGGGCGGTACGCTCACGCCGCGCCGACCGGTTATTTCTACGTGATCATGACCTTCCTATACCACTAATCTCACTAATATCATAAAATGTGAAACTTTGTGTGTGATTTAGTTTGTTACGAGTACTCCATTGCGCTGCAATGGCTCGACGGATTTTGGTGAAATTCGGAACTGAGATAGCTTATATCCTGGATTAACACATAAGCTAAGGAAAACGATATAAGTTCCCGAATTAACAACTATAATTGAAATCTACACGTACGAAGTCGCGGTTAGAAGCTAGTCATTAATAATGATGGAGAAGTATCTAACATTTAAGCAAATGTTCAAACTATCTGTCGTATTATTCAAGTCAGTGATAGGGATTGAACTTTTGCTATCATTTTCATTGCAGCTTGTATTTTTGGTTTGCTGTTGACGTCTCACAAAACGGCGCTAGACGTAAACTAAATTAGTTGGTATTTTTAATTATATTTTAAGTAGGTACCCATTGTACCTAAAAACAGTCAAGTCAACCGGTCTATAATTACCTTATGCTGTAGGCAAATATTGTAAAAACGTAGACCAAGCCTACTGGTTATGGATCCTAAAACTACAACTAGTATAACTTGACCTTTGCCGTCGGACAGTTGCTATAAGTCCAGGGGTCAGCATTAGTAATAGGTTAGCGTTATGAATGTCACTCAGTTGCCTCACGACTATTTAGCTAATTGATCAATATTTATTTCTAGATAATATTGATTTTGGGCATACAACGCCATTTTTTAGGTAAATAAAATGATAACGGGCATGAACTTTGCTAATAAATAATATAAACGGAATTCTGTCATAATTAAAAAAAAATGAAATTTTGATTAAAACTCTTCTAGTGTCTTAACACTTATGAAATACTAATAAAACAGGTGGAAATGGCTTTAGGAGAAATGAAAATTCGGACAAAAGATACATTAGGACAAATGACAATTAGGGATTCCAATAAAAACCCTCAAATATTGCGGTTATGATTTTAGACGGATCCCAATTTAAGTTACATACATACATACATAAACTCACGCCTTTATTCCCAGAGTGGGAGAGCTACAGAATTACGAACAACTCTAAAAACTTGTTAATAATTATGTAACCACATTTTGCACTTTTAGGCTAAGATGTTTACCAGTGTATTAGTGACAGGTTGCAAGCCCATCGCCTAACAGTACTACAAGCCTTTATTCCCTTAGCCGTCTCTTACGACATCCACGGGAAGATATGGAGTGGCACTATTCTAACCCGGCAACCACACGGGTACGGGTACGGCTACGGGTACTAATAAGTACTAATAACATTGACTCCAATCCTGTTTAAAATATGTATTTGGAAGTAGCCTTTAAGTTATGGTAACGACGTTAAGCGCTCGACGACGCGGATTCTTTATAAAAGTGACCCCGTGTCGAGATTTCGGCGCTCACTGTATTCGCTAATAAATGACCTATGACATAATCAAGAAGCACTTACGGATTTCATGTTGAGGTGGGACGGTGTCTGGGGGCGATCGGAGACTGTGCTAGGTACATAAATTCGCACAACTTATATACCCATCCGGTCACTACTTTGCATAATATAATGATTATTAAAATACTACCTTATTATTTAATTTTTAATTCATAACTCGTTTTTGCTGAATGTAATTCATCTAATTTATACATTTAGACAACAGATTGAAAATATTTAGTTTTTTTTTTTACATTTTATATTTTCTCGATAATTTAGAAATTATTGACATAATTAGAACACATTTATTAATTTTAATGATATATTTTAGATACTCTTTGTACGGTAGTACCTAGCCTACTTTATTTTACAACAATTGGAGCAACATACAAACACACTCATTCTCACACATACACACCTCTTCCATACACACACTCTCACTCACACGAGCACTTACATTTACATCTTTCTTTGCTTATTTATTTGTAATTGTAATACAATACATTATTTTTTAACCCATTCGTCCATCGCTTGCTAACTGTCAACTTTAATTATATGTAAACTGCATCAACCCTGGTTTAGGTTTGACAGAAACATGTGCATGAATTAATTATGTACACTCATTTAGGCATGTAAAGACTTTTTATTTATTTTTCGAACACGTTCATATTCTTTGTTGTAGACTCCCGTTGCTCATAATATTATTATAACAACTTGTAGTAAACAAAATATAGTGTACAGTCTAGGAAATTGATTCCTTGACCATTTTGTACTATTTCAAAGTGAAACTGTAAATAAAATCATCAGATGTCACTTACATTTTGATTGATTACGTCACTATGACACAGTCGAAAATGGGCTAAGAGTCAATTTAATTGACTGTACTTACAAACTATACTTTTATCAGTCGATATCTATATAGAAGAGGAATAATGTCTTATACCGCTTTTTAACTTTTTTAACATTTGTTAGAATATTGTCACACAGCACTTTTTCATAATAGTGAGTTTCATTATTTCCCGTTTCTTCATGTAGCGTTATTTAATATTCGCGTTTATTGTAATTACTAAAATTACCCAACTCGATGGACGTATTTTAGTGATTCATCTATCAAACTTTTTCTGTTTTCTGTTCAATATTTCGGTATATTGGCCAATTCAATTTTAATTTAACTTTTGGTTATCTCTATTACGGAATTTTCATATTTTGTTGAGAAATGAGATTTAAAAAATCCATGTAGGTATATTCCCTATTCGTCATTTTGTATGTATGTATGTATGTACGTAAGCACTTTTATTGTACAAACAAGAGATAACATTTATAAAATAGACAAAAATATAACAGGGATGTACAAAGGCGAAATTATGCCTTTAAGGGATCTCTTTCAGTTAACCTTTGAGCGATTGAGAAATAATTACTTTACAACGAATAGCCAAATAAGTACAACACTAAAAGTAATTTCTATAAATATCAATAGGTAAAATACATAAACATAATCATAGATAATAAATAAATACTTATACAAAATAAGCAGATTTTTATTTTTTAAGAAGAAGTGTCAAGCCAGATCTTCTTTAGTCGAGATTTAAAAGAATCTACAGACTGGTACTGCCTAATTTCAGGATTTCATCCCTTGGTTACCAATCAACTATATAATTACCTCTCTGGCAGTAAAAAGTATTAAGTACTTAACTCTACACGGACTAAGTCGTGGCGATCTCTAGTCAGAGATATTCACAAGCTTATATTTAACTTCACTTGTATGGCTATCAAACGCTAAATCTATTCCCAACAATATGTATTAAAAAGAGACTTCCACTTATATTACAAGTTACAAGCTTTTGATAAACATGCCCCTGGAATTTTGCTAGTCGATTTTGAACCAGTTCCTGTCAATGGAAAGGGCTAATATTTGGAATACAGGTGTAGAGTCGAGGAAATTGATTCGTAGACCATTTTGGACTATGTCAAAGTGACGCAATCAATCATAACGTAAGTGACTTCGAATGATTTTATTTACTGTGTCACTTTGACATAGTCCGAAGTGGTCTACGAATCAATTTCCTTGACTGTACCCGATGTATGCAATATTATGGTACCAGACGACGCGCTGGCCTAGTTGGTAGTGACCCTGCCTACGAAAGTAGCGGTCCTGGGTTCAAATCCCTGTAAGGCCAGATATTTGTGTGATGAGCGCGAATATTTGTCCCAGAGTCATGGATGTTATCTATGTATTTAAGTATATATTTCACTATATAAGTATTTATATCGTTGTCTAGTACCCATAGTACAAGGCTAGGGCTCAGCTTGGGACTAGGTCAATTGGTGTGACATTGTCCCCCTGATATTTATTTTAATTATTTATCGAGCTGATCTTCTTAATGATGAACTTAATGATGAAGTCTTAGCGGAAAATAGTATAGTCAGCAACAAAAACTTCACTCAAAAATTAAACCTTTGACACAACATTTTTATTGATATTATCTTTAATACCGTAGCCTTTTGCTTTGATATTAAAAATCCTGTTCTAAAAATGAATCTGCAACCTACTTTGTGATAATTAATGAGGTCACCTGCTCAACAGGTTGATACAAAAATAAAAGTGTAAAGACTTGTAGACTACATCATTAAACAAGCCAGACGTTCTTTATGCGTTCCATTTTGAAATTATTGGGCCAGACTCTACTTTTATTTCTGTCTGTTTAAAACGTCGTAAGTAATCTAATTTGCCAATCTGGTGTCAAATAAAAAAACGCCAAGTGTGAGTTGGATTTTTTCACAAAGGGTTTCGTACCATTGTTTTATGGGAGCTCCATTTTTATCAGTAAGTATTTGTTGTTTTAGCTGCTATAGTATTTTTCTCAAAAAAACGCACACATATCGGTCTATTTATTTAGGAGCTACGATGTCACAGACAGACACACGGACACACAAATACTTACGTTAAGCTTAAAATACCCCTATTTTAATAAATATAAATATTCACGAAATAACTTGTTGCAAATCTAAGCTATCTAGCACGGAATGAAAAGCATTAAAAAAAACCAAGCTTTAATTTTTAAAGTTGCAACGTACGTACGTAATGATTGAACATTGATAAAGAAGAAGTTACATATGGATACTAACTGTTGCCTGTTACTCTGTCCGCGTCAAAGTCGTTCCTCGGGGTCAAGCTATCTCCATTCCACATTTCAACAAGATCGGTTCAGCATTTAAGCCGTGAAAGCGTACTTAACAAACAAACAAAGTTACTATTACATTCGAGATAAATGTATGGAAGAATGGATAGAGTAAGGTAGTTTTTTTTTAATAAAAACCTACTACTATTTCTCTATAAGTATTTATGTTTATCGTTTCTTAGCAATCATAGTACAAACCTAGTATTAGTGTTACATGGCAATTGAAAGTTGACGACGCGCTGGCCTAGTGGGTAGTGACCCTGCCTACGAAGCTAGTGGTCCTGGGTTAGAATCCCGGTAAGGGCAGATATTTGTGTTTTGAGCGCGAATATATGTTCCTGAGTCATGGATGTTTTCTATATATTTAAGTATATATTTCTCTATATAAGTATTTATATCGTTGTCTAGTACCCATAGTACAAGCCCAGACCTTAGTTTGGGACTAGTTCAATTGGTGTGAGATTGTCCCCTTATATTTATTTTATTTATTTATTTTAAACTTAGACCTTAGTTTGGAACTAGGTTACTTTGTGAGTTTCCCCCCTCCCTGATACTTATTTACCTTTCTTCCCCCCTGTAAACGTTGCCTTACCTGTCGCGATCGTTAGACGGTCGATCATTCTCCATAACCGGCCTTGACATTCGAAAGACTTGTCGAGCGACATGCGCACGAGTTTTCGCGGACTAGGTATGCGGTGACAGACCGGAGCGGAATAAAACCGGCCAAGTGTGAGTCGGGACGTAGCGTCGAGGGTTCCGTACCGCGCGTATTGTTTTTCTCAATGGTTACTACACTCAGTACCTAGCAAAAAAAACGGATCAGGGTAGTGATTCTGTAAACAACGCCGGTCGTATCGATGCTCGGGGTATCCATCATCAGATTTTACTACAAGCATACCCTGGCGAGGAACCAAGGCTTCGAAATAGCCTCTTTAGTTTGAAAAACGCAATCTGGGTAGTGATTCTGTAAACAACGCCGGTCGTGCGGACTGTCGAGTGAAACCAAGCGGCGAGATTAAGTAGTCCCGTCAGTGCGAACAAAACACATTGTAGCGCGTGCATTTTCAATTTAGCAGCACGATGGGTCGAACGTATAATGCTGCTTAATTGAAAATGCACGCGCTACAATGTGTTTTGTTCGCTCTACTAAACTACTTAAACTCGCCGCTTGGATATCACTCGACAGTCCGTACGACCGGCGTTGTTTACAGAATCACTACCCTGTATTTGACGATATGTGTATTATATGATACATGTCTACGACAACATTCACTTTTTAGGCAATTTTTTTTTCTTATTTTATGTTTTTGCTGTTTAAAAAACACTTAAGCTTAAGCTTGGGCTTAAGTTAACGGGCTGAAATTTGATATGTTTGTAGTAAGTATGTCTTAGTCCAAGTAAAGTCTCATCATTAAAAATTGGAAAATTGCTTTAATTTATTTTAGCTGTAAGAAAACCGAGTAGGTAAAAAAAATAGTTTTAACCATGTGATATAAATACCATTTGAAAATTCTTATGTTAAATAGGATAGACATATTTGTTTAGAGTTTTACACTTGTATCCCTAATCGTCATAATTATGTACTCAATACTCAATACTCAATACTCAATACTTTATTGCAATCATAATGTTTACAGAGATGGAAATATAATAATTGTCTCAATTATGAACCCTGTTGGGCACAGCAAACATATTCAGAGAGAGGGAGACTTATGGTTTTAATAATTAGAAAAGACTTCGGAAAAAAAAAAAAAAGTATTTTGTACAATTTACAATATACCTTACCTTTAATATTTATTTTACTAATTTGTATTATTATAATTTTTCGTCTAAGTATTCATTTACTGTGTAGTAAGCTTTAGTAAGAAGTAACTGTTTGAGTTTATTTAAAAAAATACGTTCATTTGTTTCTTGTCTTAAAATTTCAGGTAAATTATTGTATATTTTTATAGTCATAACGTAAGGGCCGGATGAAATGATTTTAAGGCGGGAAGGTGGCAATATAATTTTGTATTTATGACGTATTGGGCGTGTAGCAGGCATATCTTCGCGTTTTTTGTAGAAGTGTTCATGCTTACGTACGAACTTACATGCTTCTAAGATGTAGATGCTTGGAAGCGTAAGCAGTTTATATTCCAGGAAGTAGGGTCGGCAGCTATCGGTTTGTTTTATGTTAACTAATATCCGTATTAGTTTTTTCTGTAGGGTAAATAGTGATGGCGCGTCCGTACTATTTCCCCACAGAATAATGCCGTAGTTGAGCCAGGAGTAGGCATATGCGTAGTAAGTGGATAGGGCAGTGGCGAGGTCGGTAGTTTTTTTAATTTCCCGAAAGGCGTAAACAAATTTAGACACTTTAGAATGGATTTTTCTCACGTGTGTTTTCCAATTAATATGGGTATCAATATCTATACCTAATAAGGTAAAATGGTTCACTACGTCTATTTTAATATTGTTGTAGATAAAATTAATTAACAATTTCTGTTTCTGGTATGGGTAAAAAGTTATTAATTTAGTTTTAGCAAAGTTTATTTCTAGGTTGTGGTCGATCATCCAGTTTATAATCAAATTTAAAATAGAGCTTAGCTTTGTATTTATGTTAATGTTATTTTGACAGGTAGTAAGTATTGAGATGTCGTCGGCGAATAGAACACATGGGTCGTTAATGATTTTAGGAAGATCGTTAATGTAGATTAGGAAGAGGAGACACCCAATTACACTACCTTGTGGAATTGAGGCCCTTGGTGTTATAGCGTCTGAACGAACATTTGTAATTTTTTTATTATCAATGTCAAAATGTTCTATTTCAACTACCTGTTCCCTATTTTTAAGATACGATGAAAACCATTTGTGCGCTAAACCTCGAATTCCTATTCCATATAGTTTTTGCAGCAGTATGTTAAATTGGACCTTATCGTAGGCTTTAGACATATCGAGTAATAGGCCCACAGCGTACTGTTTCCCGTTGATTATATTGAGAGTTTCCTGGATATATTTAAATACCGCTAAACTAGTGGATCTACCTTCTCTGAAACCGTTCTGAGAATCGTCAAATATCTTATATTTTTCACAAAAAGCGTATATGCGATTACTCATAGCTTTTTCAAATATTTTTGAATTAGTGGGTAGGAGGGCGATAGGACGATAATTATTAGGGTCTGTTTTCGAGTTTTTTTTGTGTATGGGTTTTATAACCGTTTTTTTTAATAAGTTGGGGAAGGCGCCTTCTTCAAAGGATTGATTTACGAGAGAGCAGAGCGGCAGAGTCAGCTGATCCACACAGTGTTTTACCAGGAGCGGCGGTAGCTCATCGATTCCGCAACTATAATTATTGTTTAGGTTCTTTATTATTTTCCGTATTTCATACGGTTCTACAGGGCTAAGGAACATAGAGTTTTCGGTCGCCTGGATTACTGGGCGGCCGGGCGCTGCACTGGGACCGCCGCCAACAGCTTCAAAGAAATTGTTAAAAGTATCCGCTATCTGTTTAGGCTCGGAGGTAAGTGTATTATTTATATGTAGTTGTATGTTATTTTTATTTTTTTTGGATTTTTTATTTGTCCGTTCATTTATTATAGTCCACATTGTTTTTACCTTGTTATTACATTTTTTCATTCTATTTATGTATTGCGTTTTTTTAGCTATATTTACTGTTTTTTTTAATATTTTTTCGTACGTTTTATAATATCGATGAAGTACTGGATCATTGGATTTTAACGTTAGTATTTTTAGCAAGCGCTTGTTTTGGCAAGATATTTTTACGCCTACGGTAAGCCAGTGTTTTTTGAATTTCTCGTTAAGTTTGATTATTTTTCTTGGTATACATAAGTTTAAAGTCTTTGTTAAAATATTACTAAAGGCTAAGTAATTTTCATTTATATCATTGTTGGGTTTAATTATATCCTGCCACTTAATATCAGAAAGGTAATTTTTAAAACGATCTAAATTGATAGTGTTAAATTTTCTCTTTTCTGTATACCAGTTAGATTGTTGTTTTTTGTCTAGAGATAAGTTGACATACAAAGTGGTACCAGAATGGTCAGAAAAGCCTAATTCCTGAACATCAGTTCGCAAAGTTGTATCCTTGAAGTTAGTAAATATTAAGTCTAAACAGGTCGACGTAGTTTGAGTAATACGCGTAGGTTTTTTTACATATTGGGTGAAGTTATATTCGGACATGAAATTCAGAAGTGAATTTGCCGCAGAGTCTGCTTTTAATATATTTACATTCAAGTCGCCTCCTAGAATTATTTTATACTTAGAATATTTTATATTAATATAGTTTAAAATGGATTCTAATCTGTTATAAAATAAGTCTTCCTCCCTTTTATTCCAATATAGAGTTATTATTAAGATATTTAGACTAGTTAATTCTATTGCACAAATTTCTAATATATAATCAATTGACATATTTGTAATATCCTCTTTTGGAGAGGATTGAATGTGGTCTTGTAGAAGTATGCACACACCGCCGCCTCCTCTGGTCTCCCGGCAGTAGAATGATGCCACATAGTAACCGTTGATGTTGACCAAGCTTAATTTGTCTCGAGTTAGCCATGTCTCAGTTATACATATAGCGTGGATTGACGTGTCTTCACTTAAATAGGCTTCTAATAGATGTAGTTTATTATTAATGCTTTGGAAATTTTGGAACAGTATCTTAAATGGTGTTTGTTGGGTTTCGAAATAAGTTATTTTCAAGTGCTTCATTTATGTCAATTTGTTTATGTTGGGTGAAGTTTTGATCAGGAATAGTAAGGCTATCGTTTACTCTGTTAGTCATTCTAGAGGTTTCATTCAATAAATTACCTGAGTTGGCCATTTTCCCGTTTATGATAAGTTTGTTATCACGTATTACGGCGTGGTGTCCATTGTTCCTTGCGTGCATCATTTCCTCTCTCATGACCATTCTCTCTTTACGTGAGTTTTCGTCTAGATATTCAGATACTGCTAGTCCGCTTCCTCTGAAATAGTGGCCGTTTCGTAGAATGTATTTTACCATCCTTTTGCTGATAAGTTCAACTACTAGAGGTCTCGTTCTGTTCGTTTTCCGACCCACGCGATATGCATCTTCGATGTAACCCATCAGATCCACCTCTTGTATTTCTCGGAAACATTGCAATATTCTATCATAAAGATCTAACTCCGATTCGTTGTAGTTTTCGCTAAAATTGTAGATAACTATTTTCTTACTGTTGCTTTCAGGTGAGTATTGTTTTACTGATGAGTAATTTGCACCAGATGTAATTTTAGTTGTTAAATCTATTATTTCTTGTTTCAGCAGATCATTTTTAATTATTAGGTTATTTATTTTGGTATTAACATCACATATTTCTTCCTTTCTTAAGTTATTTTGTATTAGTAGATCACCCGTTTGATGGTTTAGCTCCTTTCGTAGATTGGTAATGGCCTCTGAAATTTCGGTTTGTATGATGTTCCGTAGTTCCAATATTATCGATTTATTGTTTTGTTCCAGGCGCTGAGTGATTAATTCACCTAGGTTTTGTAGGGTCAGTTCTATTTTCACTTCGTCTCGTGGTGTACGTTCCAGGTGTATTGTATCGCCAGACAAGGTAAAATCGTCAGATAAAATTGTGTCGTTTTTAGAGTTAGTCGACTTTTTTCTAACTGTTACATTATCAGTTTCGGGCTGTATTTCTTTTTTTTGTAAAATGTTATCTTGGCGTATCGGGCGTAAAGGGGTAATATAGTTATCTCTTTTCGGCATTCTACAGCAACAGGCTTTGCACTTCCAATCTTTTTTATTGTCTATTTGCATTGTTTTATGAAAACGATGAGATGAAACATTCGCACATTCCAAGTCGTAGCTTTTAGAGCATAGCGAACAAGTTAAATAATCCCTTCTGGGTAGTTTTTTGCGACATCCATCACAAAGTTGGTCCATGTTTAATTATTTCTAATTTACTATTTAGCACGCCCTCTTGAGGAGTATCGATATTCTAGTAGATGTTTCTTTTTAGTTGTTACTAGATGGCGCTGTTACCGTAATATGATGTTCGTCGCTGTTATGGTATTTTACTAAGTCATTCTCTTTATGGTTACTAGATGGCGCTGTTATCATAAACCTTCCCTATGACCTTTCGTCTATGACAGGCAATATTTTTTAGGGTTAGAGGTTAAGTAAAGAGGTTATTTATGGATATGAAAGTCTGTAGAAGTACATTCACTGTGTTTTATAATATTACAGTCTTTACTAACCTTTTTAAACTTCTTTCTAATTATTGGTAAATCGATCCGGTTCCGTATAAAAGTGTATGTAGCGATAATCCGGGAATTATTATTTTTGCTTTTTTCACTCGAATATTGCAGTTTTCTTCGCCGCTAACAATCACAGTCGTATTTGGGGATATTTCACACATGAAGAAGACACTTTTTCTTAGGTAACCGTGCGAATTCTAATTTTAATTGACAAAATTGTTAGGAGCCTATATAAACACGAGCACGGTAGCGCCCTCTCTCCATAATACTAATACATCGTTAGTTAGGATTTTCGTTTCCCCTAAAGCCACCTCCGACTAAACTTAGAAATAAAACCCTAACCTAACATAACCGCAGGTATTTTTAGAAATTTTAAAAGCTGTTGACTCAGTTGAAAACCAGTTTTGGATAATTCGGATAAACGATGCGACAAAAATTCAGTCAGAAAAAATATTTATTATATTTTGTTTACGAACTTTTTAATAAAATATTGATGTATTGATTTCAATATTCACAAATAATATAAAAAGCCTAATTCTTTTTCTTTTTTTTAAAATTCCGTTTGTTTTTTATTTTGTTCATATCTTTATCTATCGAATAAGATACGTTATCACAATCAATCCAGCAATATAGGGAACATTCTAAACAGCCACGTGTTAAATTTATTGTTTTAATTTGAAATGGATATCTTGGCTGGCCATCCTCGGGTCATTTGCATACTCGTCGAGATGTCACCTGGACCGGGCGACTCCGCCGAAATGTCACTTACGTCATCGTTTAGGTGCAGCTTGGATCAAGGAAAACCAATAATTTTGTAAGAAAAACTAATTTTTTACTGCCTTTATATTAGGAAGGAAAGAAAGACAAAAAACAGTTATGATTCACCATATTTTACTCGGTAAAACTACACTGCTTTTGACATGTAAGTAGGTAAACTCTTTATTACACAATAACCGGTTAAGTGCGAGTCGGACTCTCGCACTGAGGGTTCCGTATCGCCACAGAGTAGGTGTTATTATATTGCAATTTCGATGGTTCGGTCATTTGGAAAGGATGGATGAAAGAAGATTGACGAAAGAGATATACAGATCGAAAGTGAGTGGATGGGTCGGAAGGGGCCGCCCTAGGCGTACTTTTTCGAATCAAATCGGTGAAATACTGGAAAAGGGCCGAATCTTAAGTACCCGAAACCGACGTGCGTGCATGACTCGATGTATGAATGTGGAAGAAGCGAAAGAAATTTGTCAAGATCGTAGCAAGTGGAAAGAAGTGGTCTCTGCCTACCCCTCTGGGAAACAGGCGTGATTTAATGTATGTATGTATGTATATTGCAATTTAAATTCGATTTCACCTTTTTAGTATTTGTTGCTTTTCTACAGGGTTTTTGTATGTACTGTAAAATGTTCCTATTTAGTTTAATCCCCCATGGGTAACTATGCTCCATTGTGACTATTTCGTTTGCCACTTATAAGTCAAGGTCGATGACAAATTTGCTAAAAAGAATCGATGTATACGACCAGCTACGAAGTAAATGAAAGGATTAGAATGATTTACGATACAGATTAGCTCAATATCAACATGGAGCATAATTACTCAGCACAGTGGGCACATTTTACGGCACCAAATGTGGACACAATATGGCACCAAGGACGGACGGACAGACGGACGGTAGGGTCCCTTCGGACACGGAACCCTAAAAAGACACCTTTATAAACATTTTATTGTATTGTCAACGTTACAATAGCTCTTTTTAACCCCCGTCGCAAAAACGACGGCGTGTTATAAGTTTGACGTGTCTGTGTGTGTGTGTGTAAATGTATATGTGTCTGTGGCATCGTAGTTCCCAAACGGATGATTCGATTTTAATGCGGTTTTTTTACTTGACAGTAATGGCGGCTGAGCTAACAGTACGATAACATGTCCAAAGCAATATTGTTATACCGACTAGAATAGAGCCTTCTATATCATTTTTTTTTAAATAAAATGTCGTATGTAACATTGGGGAATTGGTATCCTAAGAAGATGATTCATCTAACAGCGGTGCATCAGTGTCGTGTGCGGTGTGCGTCGTGGGAAGTGAACTTTCGATAGCATATCGTCGGTGAGACGGGAATCTCGCGTAACTACCAATTAAAATAAGTTGCAAAATACACCTTAGCACGTAATCAGAAAGGTACATTTTGCAAAACACTGAAGTTGTTAGTTACGTTGTATTGCAGTATCACCCACGATATGAAGAATTGAAGATGCACCCGCGCCGGCCGGTCGGCTTACGTAACAAGGTGAATGTCACCGGGTTAGCGCGTAAAGGTTACGTCGATATTCAAAAGACGAATTGTTTTAACATATTTCATGTTAAGGAATGATCAGTGCGTGCTCGCGAGGTTGATCGTTATTTCAAAATAAAGCAAGATGAAAAACAATACAGGCTTAAAAAAAAAGTTATTTGAAGTTAATAGCTACCGAAAGTGATTACACTATTTAATGTATTTACAATCCAACTAAACGTATCTAATCAGTAGGTAATTTTTATGTTACTGTGTGTCAGTCATTTCGTGTATTTGGCATTCGTATAATTTTATTTCATCTAAAAAAGAAAATGAAAAGGAATATTTTTCGTTCTGTACTAGCCACGGAGACTATTCAAAAGGAGACTACTGTTTATAAAAAAGGCCGCAATAAAGTAAACTATAAGCAGTTTAAATTATAAATTTAGATTAAAAAAACAGATGACAACACATGACGGGTTTAATGCCTTCAGGCGTTCTCTGCCAGACACCCATTATTTATTCCATTTCACTCGTGTTAAGGAGTATTTCACTAAGGTCGTTATATAAGAATTTAAAGTACCTAAGTAAATAGAAAAAAAAGTGGACTGACTATGAATGATAAGTGGGGTATTACAGAATAGGTACTAAAAAACATCTTTAGTTTTCATAAATATTTTTTCATTTTGAATGATCATTATAATTTATAACGATTTAAATTCGGTTAGCAACAGTCGGGTTTTTTAAAGCTTGCTTTTTTTAACCCCCGACGCTATAAAGAGGGGTGTTATAAGTTTGACGTGTAAGTGTGTGTATGTGTCCGTGTGTCTGGCTGTGGCACCGTAGCTCTTAAACGGATGGACCGATTTGGATGCGGCTATTTTTATTTGAAAACGGGTTTTTTTTTTCCATAGAAAATGGATAGTTCCCGGACTTCAACGCGGACGAAGTCGCGCGCAGAAGCATATATTATATGTGTACATAAAATAATATTGGCTTATGATATTATCATAAGTCCTCCATGATGCGTTAAAAACCCGTAGGCAATGACCAGCTTTACCTGTATAATAGGTGACAAGGATGACAGCTACTAATTTTGGAAGGTGTTCCAAATTTGAATCTCATTACGTTACAATATTCGATAACGTAATGCAAATACGTTACAGCTGTCATCGCTGTCACCTACTACCACAGGCAATGCTGGTCATTTGCCTTTCGGCTTCTGAACCCATCTTAGAGTGCTTATAATAATTATGTGCGTAATTGGCATTACGCAACCGTCACGTAAACTACTATTATAAACGCGAACACGCTAGTATTAATTTCAATATGAATGTGCTTAGTTTGTAACTTAAACGATTTTGTTTGTCTAAAATTGTCAAATGTCATATTATAATTTCAAGGATAGAATCACATTATGTTAATGTAGCGTCTGCCTATGAAGGCTAATAATATATTAACATGTTTATTACAATGTGGGCTTTAGCCTGGTTTTCAAATATAATTGACATCCTGTTTTTGGCCTTAATTGGTCATCAATTTTAAAGTTTACGTCATTTTGATATCGAGGTATTTTAATGAGGTCGACCCTTTAAAGCGAGACCATTGTATTTGGTTGTGTCATTGAAATTCCATCGTGTTTCGTATTATGGAAATGAAATATTTTATAAATTTTAAAGGAAGGGAAGCCATATTAATTTCGGACTGTGACCCTTTTTGGCCTTTTTTGACCTTACCTGTTGAATGATCAGGTATTTTTTATAGGTTCCATTGTGTTTGCGACACATTTTATAATATGCTTTCAATTATAGTCATCGAAAGTTTCATTTATATCTGACATGGCTGACTAAACTATTATTTTCCTTTATTTCTTCGAGAGCATTACCTATTTCTAGCTTTAAATTACGTGTTGACGTGTGAACATTAATCGTTGAATTCTCTTCCGCAGCTATTTTATCTACGCCGGTTTTACAGACGTTTTCGAACGTTCACAAATGTGCTAACATACATAGACATACATAAACTCACGCCCGACCTCATTCCCAGAGGGGTAGGCAGAGCCACAGAATTACCAGGAACTTTAAAAACTTGTTAATTATTCAAAAATAAACAATAATCCGTTACTTTATCTGTATCATGACGTGTTTGAGTTCAACACAAAAGCGTAGTGGTAGAACTTAAAAAAAAAACGTAAAATAAGAACAAAAACTAAAACTTTATTAACAACCGGATTGGTATCACAGCATAGCTTGGACGGACAGGGGGGGGACTAGTTTACTGGGCTTGGGGGAGGTGAGCACCCTGGGGCTGGAAACCGTCCTCGTTAGCGATGTAGGTGACGGTGTAGACGACTCCATCAGCTCCGGTGTAGGAGAACTGCCCACGGACCTCCAGAGCCTCGTTCTCGGTGCCAGCGTTCTTCAGCACACCCTCCTCTTGGGCGGAGATGCCGTTGGATGTCTCGTAGCTGTTGAGAAGGAGAAAAATTCTGATGAAATGCTGTTCAGAGAGCGGTGGTGGTGGGATTTTTTGATGGTACTGCTGGTATACTGTGGTTATAGCCATCAGTAAAATCAGCACCAGGTTTTACCGCTAGTGACCTACTTAAGATGTTCTCGATCTCGGCTGTAATGTTCATCTCAAGACGCGTCAGAAATGTCAGTTATCTATGGCTTGACATTTACTCCGACGTATTATGTGACGGGCATCTCACCCAAAATGAATTTATTGATACAGCCCTAAGTCTAACAATATCGATTCAAAAGATTTTTTCCTATTTAAGCTACTTCACTAAGTATTAAATTTATACATCAACAATTTCGTCAGCTGTCCGGTTAACTTACCCATATTTGAAGCCGTCTACTCCGATGTTTTCGGAGTCCAGCCTGAGGATCTGGGCGTCCGCGTCAGGCCCTCTCTGGGGGGCGGCGGCGACGGCGGCGACGAGCAGAGCGAGTACGATGAACTAAACAAAACAAACTTGTTAGAAAGAAGAAAGAAAGAAGAAATAAATATTTATTCCAGAACAATAGACATCCAAGAATTAACAAAATACAGTTTTAGGAAAAAGGCATGTCGTCACGAAATGGTTTTAGCTCAGCGTTATTCTGGCATTAAAGCCATCATTACACACACATAACACTAACTAAACTAAACAAATCATAATAAAAAGAAAAACCGCAATATAATTAAACAAATAACTAAAAAACTAGAAAAAAATATACTTAAAGATTATAATTATTTAGATAAAATACATGGGCCCTACTATGGAAATCGAAGACCGAATAAATGTTAGCTCTTTTTCTTTCTCTCGATTTAGCCATGAATGACGAATGAAAGAGACGAGATATCCGTCGTTTCGAGATTTGCACTCCAAAGTAGCCTCCCTATACTTTATCCCTTTCTCCCATTCATGTCGCACATGGCGCATGCAAGAGATGGAACTTCCAAAACAATCCGGTGCAAACAAGTGCCCACGGTGGGCAAGCTGCCACTTACAAAGACTTAAGAATAGCAAATAATATTTTAGATAATACTGACACTTAATACAAGAGTAAAGATTACTATATTTTATCATTTTTTATCCTGCTTTGTAGCGATCGACACAGAAGGTGATAGGCCATGTGTGATTGCCCGAGTCTAGCTTTGCGTGCCCGTACTGTTATGTTATGTTACTTACTACACAATTTATATCTCACTGGTTAAATAGACACAAATAATATCCAGTAGACACTATCCCGACAAAATATATATTTTTTAACGCGATTCAACATTGATTTAATATAATTTATAGAACAAGCGAATTGATAAAATTTCTAACACGGCAATATCTGCGAAGATAATAATAGTTTTTTTTTTACGACGGGATATTTCGAAAACTTTGCGTAGTTAAGAACAAAGTCACTAAGCTAATGACTTGTGAACCACAACAATGATAAACAAACAAACAAATTGAGCCCAATTTACAAACTGAATGTGATTTATGATTTATTAGGCAAATTAACGATTGAACACTAATCGATAATGATCGATGGAAAACGTACCGATTTCATTTTTGGATTGGTTTGTGTGGTCTTGTCGTGGAGGCGAGTGAGACTGATGCTGTGTCTCGGCGGAACGCGGTATTTATACGCGCGTGCGCCGGCGCAAGGACGCGTGTTGACATTTGAACTTAGATCCTCTGCTTTAAAGGTTCTGCGACATGTCCGGTTGTGTGGCCGCAGCTTTAGTTACCCTGTGGAAAACTACTGATTTGTTTTAGTTGGTGATTAACTAGACCTTGGTAAAATCCAGTGCTAGTATTTTTTTAGTTATTAACGAAGTTATTAAATAGTATTTTTCGTAATCGTGTTATAATAGAGAGCTTTTTAGTCGAGTACCGTGTTTAGGCCACGAAGCTTGCTGAGTGGCCTAAGTAAGGTACGAGATTAAAAAGCTTAATTATGACACTATTGTGAACAATACTTTTTGTACGAGTTCATTAAAATTAATAATGTAAGTCATTAATACGAGTATATAAGAAAACTAAAAGTAGATTTTTGACAGATGATGCGACGCTGCTACGTTCCGAAACGACACAGATTGGCAATTTTGTATCGGATCGAGGCTCCTTAAACAAGGACACATATATGGAAATCCGAAGTTCTATTTTCAATTTTTTTTCGGTTGTCTAGAGCGTATCGAAATAGTTATTTCGGTTGTCTAGAGCGTATCGAAATAGTTATTTCGGTTGTCTAGAGCGTATCGAAATAGTTATTTCGGTTGTTTCGGAAGTAACGACTAGACTATTCAACGATGAAAATAGTGACGTTACAGTATTCTCTATGAAATCGTAATACACACATTTGAATCGACGAGTACAAAAAAATATATACGTAGAAACTCTTAAAGTTATTTATTTTTCTTAGTTATTACGAGGTATCCAAAGATTACTAAATATAAAAATTGGTACAAATAATTAAAAAAAATAAGAAGTATCCGACAATTCCTTCGGTATAAAGTTATGTTTTCCAAAAACTCTTTTAATCATTTTAATTTTGATTTGGAGGTGTGTTTTTTTAATTAAGCACGATAATAGATAAAAAACCAGCCAAGTGCGCAATGGACACGCGCACCGAGGGTTCCGTACAAACCTTGATATGAAATTCAATTAACCCCACATAGCAGTACTAGCAGGTAAATTAAGTTCTGCAGCTTATGCTGTTAGGAAAATCAGGCAACTTACGAATGTTGAGACAGCTCGCTTAGTTTATTATAGTTATTTTCATAGTGTTATGTCATACGGTATTCTGGTTTGGGGAAAAGCTGCTGACATACAGACTATATTCGTGTTACAAAAAAGAGCCATCCGTTCTATATATAACCTAAACTCCCGTGATTCTTTAAGATTACTATTTAAAGAAATTAGTATTTTGACAGTAGCGTCACAATTTATTTATGAGAATATTATTTATGTCATTAAAAATCAGGACTCTTTTATTAAGAATTGTGATATACATAATTTTAATACAAGAAATAAAAATAAAATAGCTACTAAAAAATTTCGTGTTCGTAAGGTTTTTAAATCATTTGTAGGTCAATGCATCCATTTCTATAATAAATTACCTGACGAAGTTTTAAAGTTACCATTTCCAGTACTTAAAACTTACTTGAAAAAGTCGCTAATGTCTAAAGCTTACTATAGGGTCGAGGACTATCTATCAGATAAAAGTGCTTGGCCTAAACTAAACACCCAAATAACTTAATAATAACTTCATCGTAAGAAATATGTAAACATTGTATATTGTCTAGGGGACACGGTTTCTGTAGGAGAATGTATCGAAACTTTTTATGTAGTTGTATTACACCATCATAATTAAGTATAATTTTTCATAATTATTTTCTATTACTTACTACCAATTAGTTCTGGAGAAAACTCAGAGTTTTGACACATTTTCCTGCTCAACTACGCGTGAATACATTTATTTCTTATCATATGTTAGATTCATTGTTTTATATAATGCTAGGTTAAGTTTTAAAATTGTACCTATATTTAAAAAACGACTAACTGTTGAGTTTCTTGCGGCGCTTCTTCTCAGCAGTGGTCTCTTGCGAAGCGCTGGTAGATTTTTGACGTGTAAAAGTGCCCGTGCGGCCTACTTACTGAATAAACATCTTTTATCTTTTTTTTTATCTTTTAATTTAATACCTCTACCCGTTCATGAGGAAAGGGGTAGGAACTTAAAAATTAATAAAAATATATTATTATATAACTAAAAATTTACGGTTTTTGCAATTTTTCGTCTATCTGCGCTATAAGACGTTGCCTCGTACAAAATTTCAAGATTCTGAGTTCACGGGAGGTACCCTGTAGGATTTGATTCCCCTGCGAGTTTCGAAAATTTGCGGCATAAACGGCTGTATCTTTTGATTGCGTTGGCTTAGAAGTTTAAGTTTTTCACAGCTTCAAGGGACAGTAGACTTGAGTATTTGATATAAATTTCAGCTTGATACTTCAACGCGTTCCTGAGAAAAAGGGTCTTGACAGACGGACGGACGGACGGAGGGACAGACAACAAAGTGATGCTTTATGGGTTCCGCTTTTCCCTTTCGAGGTGCGGAGCCCTAAAAACACAGGAAAATAAACAATTGTCAAAATTAAGCTGATGACTATAACTATTTTTTTTAATGATTTTGTCATTTTTAGCATAATAAAATAAAAATAGTAGCTAGTTATACAATTCAAGTACAAGTAAAACAGGTGATCTTGAAACACGGACTAAATGTAAGGCTCATATTTTTTTTTGTATTTTGTATGTACAATGACATTTGCATTCTCAAGGCTACATCCAAAGGCTGCCAATGCGTTGCCACCGGACACCGGAACACAACAATGCGAACACTACTGCTTGATAGGTTAAAGGTTAAGATAGTGGTAGCGATCCGTACAGACCCTGCACAATGTCCTACCACCAGTAATAGTAGGTTGTTCAACAAGGGACTAAAACCAGCCATAATGACACGAGATGTTTAGCCACGCGAGCGACCGAGCAACAGATTCAAACTTAAAAACTATTTTAAAACCAATTGGACCATGCATAATAAAATTAACACATCCGTAATATAATTAAAAATATTCATATTCTTTATCATTAATCGTCTTTCATGAAATTAAATGTTTTTTTTAATATTTTTGCACAGGTGTCATTTTGAGGTTATTTCCACGCCCTAAAAATTGTCTAATAATCAATGAAACTGGCGATACTCCATTTACAAACGCCGTGATTGCCCAAATAAAATTAAAAAAAAAACTTTAGTCCCTTACGAGTTTTAGTTACGATGTGCAGAGACTGAAGTATCATGTTAAGAGCATTAGTAGAGAAAAAAAAATGGCAAAGACCAAATGACAACATTTTATTGCAAAATGTGTCAAAAAATGAATTCCCCGTCATTTCTCCGTCACCCGTTAGTCACGTGGTTGCGTCACAGCCCATCGTTGGACAGAATGTGGGCGCTGACACAGTTCCCCCGAGTTATGGGACAGGTGCTTTGCGACACAGTCTCCGGTGTTTCAGAGAATCGTAATTTCTTTTGTCAAGACCTTGTGCTTTAAAATATTTTTAATGGCCGATGTCATGACAACATCAAATTTTATTTAAAAATTGGGGAAACAAAGGACGCGATGAGGTAATTGGTATATCTTAAGTTTTTTACGAAGACGCGCTGGCCTAGTTGGTAGTGACCCTGCCTACAAAGTTAGCGGTCCTTGGTTCAAATCCCGGTAAGGGCAGATGTTTGTGTGATGAGCGCGAAATTTTGTTCCTGAGTTTTGGATGTTTTCTATGTATTTCTCTATACAAGTGTTTGTATTGTCTAGTACCTACAGTACAAGCCTAGCTTAGTTTGAGACTAGGTTAATCCGTATGACATTGCCCTTGATATTTATTTAGTGCAATGTCACAAACTTTACCTCTTTATAATACTAGTATAGACGAACTAAAAATTATTCATGTAGGTAAACAATTATTTATTACGAATATTCAATATTCTAAACGCACTTCACAAAACAACGACAGAGATGCTTGACCTAGCCGTTGAACTATAACTTTTATTTAATATATGTAAAATAAAATAAAATAAATAATAATGTGGAATAAAAGAAGATGTATTGACTAAGATTGAAAAGGGCATGCTTCGATGGTTCGGTCATTTGGAAAGGATGGATGAAAGAAGATTGACGAAAGAGATGATATACAGATCGAAAGTGAGTGGACGTGTCGGAAGAGGCCGCCCTAGGCAAACTTTTTCGAGTCAAATCGGTGAAATACTGGAAAAGGGCCGAATCTTAAGTACCCGAAACCGACGTGCGTGCATGACTCGATGTATGAATGTGGAAGAAGCGAAAGAAATTTGTCAAGATCGTAGCAAGTGGAAAGAAGTGGTCTCTGCCTACCCCTCTGGGAAACAGGTGTGATTTAATGTATGTATGTATGTATGTATACATTAATTTTACTATCTTTAATTTTTAAACTATACTTTATGTAACAGGAGCCATACTAAAACTCGGTAAAACTCCTACAAGCACAAAACCTAAAAGACTCAATAAAAAAAGTAATATTCAAATGAATTGAAAATGAGAAAGATGTTTCGACTTCGGAAGAATCTCCTGTCAAAATTGGTGAACTTTAAACATGTTAAACTGAGAACATCGATCATAATCTCAGAGGTGAGCCGATCAAGGGCCTCAACTCATGTACTGACCTTTTATCTGATCAATAAAATGGCTTCTTCATACCTACTAACCTACAATGTTTATATAACTTCATTATCCTAACCTTTTGAAGATAACTTCTTTAAAAATGTTTAAATTTTAGAAATTAAAACAAGCAAGCACGATATGCATAGGTAACCGTGGTACTTCGTAAAGTCGGTTCATTCTTATTTGTCTTATAGTAAACAACTTTCTAACCTCAAAATTAACCTTTTTAAGAAATTCTGAAATATTCACAGTTTTGTTTTCTTAGCTTCTAATGATTAATGATTGTGTTTTTAAGGAATGTTATTTATGAATGTTAATATTTATTGAATTATAATTTGTATGTTTGTATTTGTAAATGATAATTGTATTTTAGATTTATATAAATATTTTTATAGACTAACTACTAATATTTGCACGGTTGCATGCAGGCTGAACACAATGCATTCTTAACACGGTAGGTATACGTTAAGTATAGCGGAGATCCTGTCACCACCTTCCGATTCCATCATCAGATCAGCTCTCACATACCATAATATCGCATTGTCGTTGGGTTTACATATCGTCCCTTTACTTTATCAACCTCGTATCAGATCAAATAGAGAGAAAAATCACTCGTGTTCTCTAAACCATAAATACTACTTTCCTATCCAACTATTCGATCAGACACGACCTTGAGAAAGTAAAGGTACGATATGTGGTTCAAATTTCATCTCATTCCTTTACCGGGAACATGGTTCAAAAAAAACTTGAATGCGACCTAAAAAGTTTGTAAAAATACGCTACATTACAATCTTGAATGATCTTTCACCCTAATTTAACAATACCCATAACTTCTGGCTTAAATCTTTGTATTTTTGGTGCTAAGTCGATTTACTTGCGCTTTCGCAACATTTGTCAAGGACCTATAACATTCGGTGCCATGATCTCACAAATGTATGTAACTTGGACACTCCTGGGCGTCGCTGGCTCTCGACGCGTTAGCCCAAAATGAGTGATATAATGTGCGCGATCCAGACGTGCGCGAGAGATATCGCACCTTCGGTAGAACAAGGGCACAATGTACTATATGATTATAGGGGCAATTGTGCCCTTGTCCTGCCGAAGGTGCGATATGACACGTGTAATTGGTTCAAGGAAACCTGCTAAAGGGTACTTTAGTTCTTGTCCACAGCATAAAAGCCATCATACCTGAGCAAAGATACCTGATCTCTATGGTGTTCAAAACCGTATCGTTTTTGATCTGTTATGGTATTGTTTTTATTTCGGGCGCCATTACTGACAAGTAAAAAGTAAATAAGAGTTATTAAAACGTTGACAATGCGATAACCTCTCGTCATCATCATTTAATTTAATAGCTAGGCTCTTGTCGGTGAAGTAATTGCCACTTTTCTCTACTCTGTGCTAGCTTTTTCACCTCCTGATACGACACCCAAACGTCCCAAACCCCCACCGAAACCTCTCAAAGACGATATAATTTTTACCGCCTAAAATCTCGGCCCTGGCATTATAAAATCCGTCACGCCGTTTCGTCCACATATAGGGGACCACAAAGAAACACATTCATACTAATATAAGTACATATTATACATAATATGCATGTACACTCAAGGGCAAAAATATGTATACACTTTAGTACCTTGTCTATTTTCGTCATATTTGAACTGCCATATATGAACTGTCACAGTGGTTAAAGTGACAAGGTACTAAAGTGTATACATATTTTTGCCCTTGACTGTACATCTGAAAAACGTTAATCTTCTTAGGCAGCTGGATTAAATGTTACAAAAGTCAATAGTTTTTTGTGCTGTCCTACTAATATTCATTTTATCACTTCCTTAGTGGTTTTCCTTACTTTTTATTTTGTTTTCTTTTATTGTTTAGTTCAGTTTGCACCGCCAGCCTATTTATATTATTTATTTTTAACCATTTCTTCTTTGTAAGGTTGTCTGGAAGAGATCGCTATTTAGCGATAAGAGCGCCTGTTGACTCACTATGTACTGAATCTTTTATTTTATTTTCCTGCATATCCGTTGCTTGGTGGTGGTGAGAGTCCTTTGTGGTGTTTAAATTAATTGTTTTGTATTGTATTGTATTATAAATACGAAATACTAGTGTTAGTTTGTTACTCCTTCACGCAGCAACGGCTGGACGGATTTGGGTAAAATTTGGAATGGAGATAACTTATACCCTAGACTAATACATAAGCCACTTTAATCTTGAAAAATTTAAATCACGATAGTCAAAAGCTACGCAAATGAAGTCGCAGGCAGAAGCTAGTTATCAATTAAGTTTTAGCATCGCAATTTGGCTTTTCTAAATAAACTTAAAGTAATGGGAACCACTAATGTAATTGTATTTTGAGTGACTCCTGTTCTGATCCAGCAGTGCAACATGTAAGTATCCGCTTTTGGACCTTATTACAACGTAGGTAATAAAGTGAAAGAATGGATATACATCTTGTTGTAGTCGACTGTACATTATGAAACTTTACACTGCTGAGAAACATAGGTCTCATTATAAATTATGCGAATATGCGAGCCATTTGCGATGATCTTTACGCGCAGATCTGACAGGCGCATGACAAACTAGGATTAATGGGATTAATGTTGCCAGTGTAGATTACAATCAATAGAAATGTCACTGCAGTCGAGAAACTCGAGAAGAGGCAGTGAAAACCAGACCACCTGTTTTAGAAATAAAAGCTCGCAAATAATGGAAGAAGATGGCAGGACCGACCAGCGTCGCTATTGCCTAACGCACTCGCAATCTTAATTGGCTTCAGAACGGAACAATAGGATATTTGACAAGAGTGTTTTTTTTTTCATTAACAACAGATAAACATTATAAAAATACTAGGAAAATATCAATCTTTTATTTATGTTTGCTATATTACGATTTTTAAAATCATAAAATCCAACAATATGGGCGCTGTTTGATTGTGACGTCACAAGCGTTCGATTTTCAAAATGAAAACAATTGCTATTGCGAGTGCGTTAAGCAATAACCCCTCTGGACTAGAACGGCCGCATCCAGATCTACATGGAAAGCATATGTCCAGCAGTGGACAGATATATGCTAAAGAAGAAGAAGAAGAATATAATGAAAATGAAGATAAAAAAAAACAGGGTATCTACGTATGTACCTATAAAAATGTGCAGAACCCTCGGTGGGCTAGTTCGACTTGCACTTTTCTAGTTTTTTTGTTTGTAGTAACGAAAATCTTACATGGACCATGCTCCGATTTAATAATAATAATAATAATATCAGGGGACAATCTTACACCAATTGGCCTAGTCCCAAACTAAGCTCAAGGCTTGTACTATGGGTACTAGACAACGATATAAATACTTGTATAGAGAAATATATGCTTAAATATATAGAAAACATCCATGACTCAGGAACAAATATTCAAGCTCATCACACAAATATCTGCCCTTACCGGGATTCGAACCTAGGACCACTAGCTTCGTAGGCAGGGTCACTTCCCACTAGGCCAGCGCGTCGTCGATATAGCAAGTATTACCGTCTTATACTACAAATATAGGGAAAATCTGACAAAACTTTTTTTTAATTAAATCACAAAAAAACAGAATCTTTATGTATTACCTACAAAATCACGGAACTCTCGGTGGGCAAGTCCGGCTCGCGCTTGTCCTTTGTTTTAGATATTTTTTTCTAGGCTCACGGCAATTTTATTATGTGGCTAGATAAATCTACCGCAGCGCTAAACCTTCCAAGAGATCTAAAAAGGATCTTCTGTTTCGTGTAAATGTGGTTAGGCTAATTATGAGAGCGAGGGAGAAATCATTTTATAAATAAAATAAATGTAAGGGGACAATCTCACACCAATTGACCTAGCCCCAAACTAAGCTCTAGGCTTGTACTATGGGTACCAGACAACGATATAAATACATAATATAGAGATATAAAAACATAAATACATAGAAAACATCCATGACTCAGGAACAAATCGTTCATTGAATACAAAACGGACACATTCCAAAATGAGTCAGTGTTGCATTTTAATATTAGAAGTTATTCGTATAAGATTTTTAATGCAAGAGCAAATTATTTTGGAATGTGTCCGTTTTGTATTCAATGAGCGAAATATTCGCGCTCATCACACAAATATCTACCCTTACCGGGATTCGAACCCTGGACCACAAGCTTCGTAGGCAGGGTCACTACCCACTAGGCCAGCGCGTCTCCATTATAAATTCGAAGGTCCTTTTTAATGATTTCGGAGTGTACAACTGGTTTAGAGGATGTCATCAACTTAAGTGGATCTATTTTGTAATTTATGTATGAAAAGAATAAAAAAACAACTTTGTTTTAATTAAATTTTCGGGTTCCGAACCTAAAGAACCAATGGAACCCTATTACAAATCCTCCGATATCCGTCCGTCTGTCAGCGGACTGTATCTCGTTAACCTTATATTTATTTATTTATTATTATAATTACAAATATAGACTTAAAGACAGTATTATATCAGACCTAAACAGAATTTCACACATTGTTTTTATTGGATAGAATAGATTTTATTGACAAAATTTGACGCCAACGTAACAACAAATAATAAATAAAAATAGTGTGTACATAATGTTATTATAAATATTTAAGAACTATTAAAGAAATATTGAACTTGAAAAGTGATCCCTAGAGTTGAAAATTTCCCCAATACAGTCAAAACTACAAGTAGGTAAGTACTAAAAATCTCACACAAATTGAATTTAAAAGAAAAAATATCACGACTAAGTTGATTGGTTCTTGATACAGGCGACTAAAGTGTTTACCTACTAAAAACCATTTAAAACAGCGACTTAATTTAAATAGAAACAAAAATAGTTCACACTTGTGGTATAATTTTGAGACAGTTTTTTTGTCTTTGTAATAAGGGATTTTGGAACCCTACACTAAGCATGGTCTGACACGCTCGTGGCCAGTTTTTTTTGAGACAATTTTCTCGTTGCTTTTTCAAACTTGTGTATCAAAACTCAAAACTAAGGAACGACTTAATCGTTAGGTACGAGTACTAACTAAGTCTGAGTGAGACCGTTAGACACCGTTACAACTGTTACAAGTCAAGTTAATATACCTACTCGTAAGTGTTTTAAAAATAAATCTATTAAATGTAAGGTCATTGAGTTCCTCAGACATAGTAATAAGCATAATCCTCACGCCCCACTTTACAACCTTAATTTTGACAAAACAAGATAAACGCCGAAGCCAGCATATCTATATTAATGAGCGATCCATAAATTACGGACGGCCGGTAAGTGTTGCATCACACCAGTCAAGGCCAGCGATGAGCTGAGAACGGTGTGGCACCTGCTTTACGATCAAAAGAAAACATTGGAATTAATCGATAATCAATGATAATCGACACTCAATTGATTAATTGATGGATTAATGTTTTCGTGATTTTAATATAAATTTATTTTTAAATTTAATTGAATACGCGAGTAATGAGTCCCAACACTCAATCAATGGGTCGATGTCTACCTTCACCTTCTGCCTTCATCATCAGATCAGTTCTTAGATACAATAATATTGCATTGTCATCGTATTTGCATATGTGGTTTAAATTACAGTTCATTCCATTAACGGGAACTGGTTCATAATTTACTTGCAAATTTTGAAGCGGACATGTTACATACTTACATACGAACAGAGCAAGTTGAATAAAAGCTCTTAATTAAAATTACGTAGCGTGATTCCAAAGTCACGGTATAGTTTATGAAAGTGCACCGACTGAGCATTTGCTGCATGCATTGCTGCGGCAGCGCTAGAGTGTGATTCTCTTAAAAATCTATACTTATATATCTACACTAATATTATAAAGCTGAAGAGTTTTTTCTTGTTTGTTTGTTTGCTTGAACGCGCAAATCCCAGGAACTACTGGTCCGATTTGAAAAATTCTTTCAGTGTTAGATAGCGCATTTATCGAGAAAGGCTAAAGGCTATACAGTATGTAAACTTACCAAAACCATTTATTTGAACCTGAGCATGTCTAGGCGATAGATAAGGTTGGGGTATATAAATTATTGAAATCTTAACACTTTTTCAAATTTAAATAAAGAATGCACTGAACGCAAGTTCAATAATCTGTTACGATGAAAACATTACATACGGGTCTTGTAATGGGCACTGAACAACGATGTAAACATTACACATGAAAATGATACTTTTAGGGTTAACCGACTTTGAAAAAGGTGAGGTGTTATAATTTTTATGCAATGATAAAATTAAAAATATTCGACACACACTAGCAAAAAATGTGGTAAAACACTTAACTCAACTAGCGTAGCAACTGGTTGAAAGAGATGGTTTTAGTAAGTTTACATACTGTATATGTATATATATAGATATATTTTATCATCTCCAACAGTGTTTGACTATCAAGTTCTCTTTATTTTAATGAAACATACCAATATTTACCTATTTTACATTGTAATTATTAACCTAAGCTTTTACTTAGGTATAGTCACGGTAAGAATAGGTCCGTCACTTTTGGACCATAATTGCGATGAAATAGAGTCGAAAAGCGACGAACCTTTTCTTACCATGACTATTCCTAAGTTAAAGCTTAGTGAATCAGTTTATTTCACACTTTCAGTGCCTGCAATGCTGCGAGTGCCTTGCTGTAACCTGTGGACCTGACTATTAGGTCGTTGACCCTGTATACCTATTAGGAAACTGATGGCTTGGTCATTGACCCTAAACCGGAATGGATTGCGGTTACCGGAGTGTAATTAGTTTTTTTTAACCTTATTTCTGATTTGATCTGGTGAAGATAACAACAACAAAAAAATAGATAAGTCGACATTATTTATAAGACAAGTAAAATTATTTTTAAGTAATAAATGTTTCTATAATCTAAGTGTTTTTTTCAATAAGTAGTAAATATGGAAATGAATAACTCTATACTTGTTTCTTATCATATTTATTATTTCATTTTAAAGTCTAATACCTGCAATTGTTAATTCTGTGTGCAATATTTAAGTTAAGTATAGTTGTAATGTAACGTGTTAACAATAAGCCCCATTATCTTATGTTGCTACGCCCTTGCAGGGCGTCACATGAATACCTTTTTGTAATTCCATCTCTAATACTTGTAATGTGACATGAAATAAACGATTTGAATTTGAATTTGAATTTGAAGATCAAACCAGCCAGAGGATGCGCGTAGCACAAAACCGGTCGTCGTGATGATCTTTGGGGAAGGCCTATGACCAGCAGTGGGCGTCCTTGGGCTGATATGATGATGATGATGATGATGATGATGATAACCGCACAATTTAAACCTGTACCCCCTTACTTATAAACGTGGAATAGTTTTTTTTTTTTTTTTGCCCCGCGGCGACTTCAACAGCTACTACCGCCGGGCTATGGCGTTTCCACGAATTAGTGATTTCGCCAGTGTCGAGTGTATATAAGTATAAATCAATATAGCAATAAAATACAATCCAATCTTCTCTGGGAAAATTTGGAGCAACGTTGTTCGGTAGTTTGTAGGACAGAGGTCAAGATAGTTTTAACCTATGTACCACTTCGAGTCCACTTGTAACGAGAAGAAAGATGCCAGATACGCGAAATAAGTCCAAGATTTCAATCACTGTGCAACACAATGGCATAAAAAGTACAAATCACTATCAGAAAAGAACTTTGAACACCTAAATACACAAAAAAATAAAACTAAAACAAATTACACATCCGCCATCTTTTAACGTTGCAAATGGCCCCGTGGAATAGTTGATGCCATGCGTTGTCACTTTCTGTCAGATGCAAATGTCACAATTACAGATAATGACAAAGCATGGCATAAGCTATTCCAAGCTTATTCCACGTTTATAATTAAGGTGATTACATTTTAAAATATTAAACCAGTCCAACCACGGTCCATGGCTATGCAGGTCATTTTACGGCGAGCGTAAAGGACAGAGCTATAGCAGTTATATATCTCTGTCCTATTCTCTCGGCGTAAACTGAACTGCATAGCAATGTCATAATAACTTCCCTGCACTATAACAATGTAATGCCTGCATATCATGTAATAGCAAGAGGATATAAGAACAAATGCGTTGCCAACCTGAGAACTGAAATGGAATGCGTCTGTGCTGCCGCTATTCCCCCCAAGGACACGGGCATAGAGGCATTCTGTCTTACTCCTCAGAGTTGGCAACGCATTTTCAGTCTCAGGATTCATAATTCATTTATTCATTGCAGTTATGGGTTTTACAAGATCTTAATAATACCAAAGTATACAATACGTCCCAGCATAAACCCTGTTAGGGCACAGCAACACAAAACTTATTCTATAATATCCTAACCTAAATCTAATCATATTCTTACTCAGTCATACATTGTTATCTTTAAAACTGAAAAACTCTTGAAGGCTGTAAAAACAATTTAAAATAAGGCAATCCTTCAATTTATTACTAAAAATTTGAACCTTTTCTATTTGTTTTATTTGTACGGGTACATTATTATAAATTTTTATTGCCATATGGTGGGTACCAGAGTTAACTATATGCAAGGATCGCAGTCTTAAGAATGCAAATATCTAGGGGTCTCAGATTGGGTCACTAGTAGAATGACGGAATCGTAAAATGACTGACTCGCAAAATGACCACATCGCTTGTAGCCTATATTTTAAAATGTCCGAGTCGCAAAATGGACACAGTGGTTTTTTCATTTTATCATTGTTTAAGTACAGTCGACGGAGCCCCGCACGGTGGGGCTCCTATTTCTAGGTAATTTGCCCTACGGGCATTTAAAGTAACCTAACGAACCTAACCTACCTAGTTACGCAAAGAAAGTAGTCCTTTTGCGACTCGGACATTTTGAGATGTAGGCTACAAGCGATGTGGTCATTTTGCGAGTCAGTCATTTACGACCTAGTCATTCTACTAGCGACCTCTCAGATCCCACGTGCCATCGAGTGGCTTGGGTGCCTTTTTTTACCCCCGACGCAAAAAAGGGGGGTGTTATAAGTTTGACACGTCTGTGGCACTGTAGCTCTTAAATGGATGAACCGATTTGGATGCGGTTTTTTTAATTTGAAAGCCGGTGTTTTGGCGGTGGTAATTATTCTACACCGCTCTTATTATTTTTAATTAGGCGCCGTGGAATTGAAACCAATGTCTATAAAAAATAGTCCATCGAACCTAAAATGGCCGGTTTTATTACATAGTAACTTAGCTACTGCGTATTTTATAAGCCAATCAAATATTGAATACCTGTTTATCGCTTCTCAGGTATGTCCTATTTATTGCTTAGGTTAACTTTTTATGTTGCAATCAACGATTTGGTTACCCTTTTTTGGCCATCAAAAATTATCATCGGTCAATTTAAGTCAATAAATGTCTAAATGTCGCTGAGCTGCCGACAAAACAAATAAAAAACGTGGTAAATTGGTTTTCGTATAAAAAAAATCAAGGGTTATCAAGGGTTCGCACGATAATTATTTATACAATGACAACGCGTTGGCCCAGTGGTTAGTGACCTGCCCAAAGTGCTAGCGGTACCTGAGTTCAATTCCGGTATTGACAAATATTTATAGATACGTGCGAGTATTTCTTTCTGAGCCTTTGATATTTTTTTCTTTACATAAGTATTTATTATCATTGTACAGTCGAGTTTATAAATATGTATAAACTTTATTACCTTGTCACTTTAATCACTGTGATAATTCGTAAATGGCAGTTTGAACATGACATTAAATAGACAAGGTACTAAAGTGTATGTGTGTATCGAAATGCCTAGAGCTTAGTATGGGACTAGGTCAATTGTTGTGAGGTTGTCCTCCTCGGGTCTCTATTGACTGCCATAATTATTTTTAGTCATAATGTGTTTTAAGTCATAATTTTCGCAAGTCATAATGCATTTTTTTCAGGACACAGTTATTTTTTCAGGATTTATGTAAAACTAACCTAACTTAACCAAACTAATCTACTCGATAAACGTTTATTTAAAACTGTTACTTCAGCCTGAAAGAAGTTATGACCAAAAAAAGTATGACTAACAATACATTATTACCAACGATATGTATGGCAGTCAAAGGGATCCGTGTCCTCCTCATATTTATATTTACTTATTATTGTGGTAAAAACTAGATGCCATCTCAGATTTGAGAAAATTATATCGATGTTTATAATGGCAATTGGCGTATAGGACCATTTTACAGTATAATTTAGTTGTCCTTTACGCCAATTGTAAATTTTAAGTATCGATATGAGAACCACATTAAAATAATATAAATATTTTAACTAGCGGTTGCGCACGATACGTTTCGCGTAGAAGTTGTTTATATTATGACTTAATTCAAGACTCGAAATAATTCTAAAAGTATGAGCAGTTTGTTTAGTAATTAAGTGTAAAATTAATACAAGTTTGTAGTGTAAAGTACTTCTCAGGTCGAGTAAAACGGTGTCATAAGAATATTTTAGCATTAATAAAGACTTAAAAGCCTTATACGTATTTAAGTAACGCCTTCTAGCTTCTATGTGCACCTCGATGAAGATGTTTAGAATTAGCATATCCAATATATATAATTATGTTATTAATAAAATATTATTTGAGCATAGGATATTTACATTTGGGTTTGTGCATTTTTTATGTTACTTGGGACACTGTGAGTAGGTTGATGGAACCAGTAATGGACAAGCCACCAATAACGGATGATTCTTATTTTACAGAAAATAAGGGTTATTCATTTGTTTTGCAACAATCAATTTAAGACCGTATGAGATTTGCATTAAGAGTGAAGTGTCCATTACTGGTACCTGACAGTGAAAAGTGTCCATTATTGGTGCCATCACCCAACTTGGGCCCGTGTTGGTTTAGAACTACACTGGCAGCACTGAGCTCTAGTCTATGATCCATCTGCCACCGGAATGCATGGGGCTAATTTCTAAAAGTTACCCACACAGCACACTGTCCCAAGACAAGTACCCACGTTGTCCTAAGTATCCAACTTTGACAGTTGTAAAGTATTAAAAAGTTAAAGCTACGGCCAAGTTTGAGTAGGACTCGCATTCGAAAGGTTTCGTACAATCTTAAATTCTACGACGGTACAACAGTACACAGCCGTCCTAAGCAATAACACAGTAACTAAGACAAACCTCCTGTAGTAATATCAACCTTATTATTAACTTCATAGAATTAAATCTGGTTTGGTGATTGGATTTAAGATACTGCTTATTGGCTTAGAAGTGCAGGATATATTTTTTTTGTTTCTTTTTTTTTTTTTTAGGAAAACAAACAGCCGTGTACAAAGTAATACATACAAATATTAATATGAATAAATATTAATATTAACTCGATGGCATGTATTCACATACGAATTGTCATTTGTCGGTCAACTCAGGAGCGTGGGTTGTTAAAGACGCCAGGCGCAGTGTTGAGTTCGTCATCACTCCAGTGTTGGCAAATTGTTCAAAGAAACGAGTTGTACCTGTTTTTGCAATAATACTCGTATGTTATAATAAGGTTGATATTACTACAGGAGGTTTATCTTACAAGGAAGGGTACCCAACTGTCCGACTCCGATTTGATTCATTTTGATATATGTTATAGAGTAGTCTAAAATAACGGACACGTTTTTTTTTTAGCTGCCCTAATTCAACCTGTTAGGAGAAAATGGCCTTCAAAGTACTGAAAAGTGGCTAAACCCGCAAACTTCTATAGAGAGGTTTTTTTTTATTTTTTTTTATTTATTACTGGTTTGATTATATGTGTGAGAACATGAAAAAATAATGAGTACGTATTTTTTTATTTCGGCCCAAACTCATATTTTCTTTTAAAAAAAACCGTTCATAGTTTTAGATTTTTCATCGTTGCTTTTAAAAAAGAACCTCTCTATAGAAGTTAGAGGGTTTAGTCACTTTTCAGTACTTTGAAGGCCATTTTCTCCTAACTGGTTGAGTTTGGGCAGCTAAAAAAAAGTACGTCTCCGTTATTTTAGACTATTCTATAACATATATCCAAATGAATCAAATCGGAGTCGGACAGTTGGGTACACAGTTCCTTGTTAGTTACAGCGTTTTTAGGACGGCTGTGTACTGTTGTACCGTCTAAATACACCAATAGGATAGTAAGGCTTGTAAAACAAAATAATCCTATCCCCCTTACTTATAAACGTGGAATAAGCTTGGAATAGTTTATGCCATGCTTTGTCCTTATCTGTAATTGTGACATTTGCATCTGACAGAAAGTGACAACGCATGGCATCAACTATTCCAAGCTTAATCCACGTTTATAAGTAAGGGGGTATGAGTGGATTTTTCTTCGTAGCACCGCTTAACTGCCTCGCACAGCTCTGGTGGAAACGCAGCATAAGGTGTAAGGCTGTGAGCAACGCAGCGGGACGCTCGATGGCGCAACTCGGCGCAAGCGATGAATCTTTGACACTGCAGCGGCGCGCGCGCCGATCAAAGCGCACGTAACACGTACACACCGCAAAACGAAGCATTTAGCCTTACATCTACTACACTAATTACTTTGTGTAGGGCCAGATAAATATCCCCCTCCTCCTAACTTTGGCAGCTTCGAAAAACATATGAAGATATTTTTTATGAAATATATTTGTTACTTTGCTCTAGTAAAGTTTAATTTTCTTTGATGCGTGCGTGTCAGCGGCCGCGGCGCAACTAAACAGTAGTAAGGTAAATTACCTTCTTTTTGAGGAACGCTTATACGCGCCAATAACGTATCATAAAATATCATTGTCAGAGAGTGGATCTTCTTTCACCGTAAATTCCGGATCGTCTCGATTGAGATATCCGTTTCGAGATACGTCAAAGTAAACGTCAAGCTATAGAAAAATGTAATGTTTGACGCATCTTGAGACGAGCGTTATGTAACTAAGTAAAGTACTAATATCAAATGTCGACATCGAACCCGACACCGAAACCGGCAGATAGGGTTTCTGTGTCGGGGTAAGACAATCCGTGAATAAATTCTTGTGTCGATATGAGACATTCATGACTTGAACACAAACGGCCGTCATCGTCGGCCACAAACGTATAAATCCAGGGTAAATACTCGATTTAACCTTCTTGATTATTTGCTCTGGAACCAAGCTTATCAATAGTTATCAATAACTATTAAATATAATAAGATACCTCAATATAATGGCTCCCCCATTTTCACAATTAATGAAAAAAATAGATAACAAAAAGCATCAGTTTGAAAGATATGATGCCACATACATACACATAAATAAATACACAGAAAAACAGGAACATAGATACATAGACACTAAGTTGTATAGATACACAGGTAAATAGACAATAAGTTACATTAGATAACACGTTAAACTTAATGAGAGCTAGGTTCCTAATAATATGTTTACTCGTTGATTAATTTGGATATTGTCACTCGTTCATTGAATACAAAACGGACACATTCCAAAATGAGTCAGTGTTGCATTTTAAAATTAGAAGCTGTTCGTATAAGATTTTTAATGAAAGGGCTAATTATTTTGGAATGTGTCCGTTTTGTATTCAATGAGCGACTTGTTTTGCTGACGCTGCGTTGCAGCCCACGGGTCGCATGCGCATAGCTCCTGAGTCACGCTACGCGTCCACTCGGATCGCGATCTTGGTTAATATCCGCCTACCAATAAGGACGATATTGTTTCACATCTGACAGAAAAAGGTAAAAAATGGCGACTTTAAGAGCAGTTAACTTTTAGAGGGTACGGTCATGAGCGTTAATTTGGGACCCATTTCAAGAAAAATATGCTTGAAGTCGTCAGTGTCATAAGAGATGTCAAGTCATTTGTAACTTTTAGGAAACACAACCTTATTGTTGTAGAATGTCCGATTGACTTGGAACCTTAGGTGGGTACCAAATTTAATCTCGTGACTGTACATCCGATCTTTATAAAACCAAGATAAGGACCGGATTAAATAAGCGTTTTAAATAACTTCGTCTGATCGGTCCATCCGTTTGGAAGCTACGATGCCCCAGACAGACGTCGATACACACAGTTTTCATCCTTCTGTTGGCGTCCGAGGTCACGGGTCGGGGGTCGCTTGCGCACAAGATCACGATTTCAGATTGGTGTTTTGATGGAAGGTGACTTCTTTCACATTGTTGGAAGAGGACTGAATCCAAAGAAGGAAGAACCTATTTGAAGGAAGTATGTTTTCTACACTAATAAAAGAGGAAAGATTTGGGTGTTTGTTTGCATTGAATAGGCTCCAAAACTACTGGACCGATTTGAAAAAACTTTCACCATTAGAATTCTACATTATCCCTGATGAACATAGGCTGTGTTTTATTTTTCTGCGAAGACAGAATCGCGCGCAACAACTAGTTGTCAAATAAAAGTAAAATTGTCAAACCTTTTTTTTTTTTTTTTTTGACGGAGAGGAAATGCATTACGCATCATCCCCCCCGGCTAGGGTAGCCTAATGGGGGGGGTATGACGGACTCTCAACCACCTCAGCTGAGGTGGAAGCCTACCGTCTAAAACCTCTCCGGTGTTAACCTCCAAAGGCTGTTAGCGGGGGCACCGTGGGCTGATGACTATGCAACCACTGGGTGCCCCCAAAAAAAAAAAAAAAAAAAAAAACCTACCCCAACCTTAACGTAAAAATAAAACTTGATCGTGTGTGGTTTAAAAATATAGGTGTATGAACCGAAAATTACTTTAAGAAACATTCCTATACAAAATCGGTATTAACATGAATCATTATGAATCATATGTCCCACACTAAGTGGGGTGGGTACAACATGTCTTCTTCACCTAAAACCATGTTGCATTACTATATTTGGCTATTTTTTTTACAACCGGCCGCCTACCTGACGTCAACCCTCCTTGGGAACCTCCAGAATACCTACGTTTCCTACTGATTCCTGACACCAGAATGGTCTTGTGGGCAGGTTATAAATGATTAGTGCCGTTTTTACGCTTCCTTAATCACCTTTTACGATACCCACACGGCTATTAACATGAATACTTTACGAAAATATTACAACACATGAGATGGTTTCGCGGATCGGTACTTGTGGACGCAAAATTTATTATTACTCGTGAGAAAACCTAAATAATATCGATCACACCATAAAACCACAGATATTGCAGTGAATAAAATACACTGAAGGATATAATTAAATCATTTAAATCAATGTTTCTCTCTCGATAATAGCCGACGTATAATTATAGCGTTCGTTTCACAAGCTGGCTCAGTACAGAGCCTTCGGTGTTTCGTCAATAATTTTCGCAAAACAATCAATAACAGATTTATTCAACATTTTGTTCACGATTTCGATGTCGAAATAGATATATAGAATGTCTTTTAGCGTTGGTTCCTAGACTTTGAACCTAGTTTCCTTGAAAGTTATGTTTTTTGCGTAAGATTTGATCTTGTTTGTGTGATTCCAAAAAAAACACTCAAAGATCCATTGATATTTTCATTCTCAAGACAATCTTAAGACTGCATTCCTAAAGCTGCAAATGCATTTACAACCTTAAGGACTAAGATGCCTCCATGCCAGTCATTTTACCAATTGACTTATCCCCGCACCGAAACACAACAATGCGATCGTATACGAACACTGTTGCTTGGCGGTAGGTTTAAGGATAAGATGATGGTAACGCTCCGAACAGACCCTGCACAAGATCCTACCACCAGTAGCTTTCTTATTCCTTATTTCTCTCTATCTAAATATATCTATATAGCCTATTTAGTGTCCCACTGCTGGGGAAAGGAATCCACCTCATTTCTCTAATCTTGGCCAGTCTGGTCTTAATTTATCCAAATCGTCCCGCCATCTTTTTGGCCTACCTCTACTCCCGGCTGCCGTTCCTTGGGATCTAGTCAGTTTGAGTATTTCTTAATGATATTAATTTATTTAACAATACACCTGATTATCAGTGATCGGAAATAGGTGAGCTAGTTTGCCTAAACTTGACGCATATTCATTCATGCGTGAGCGAAATGGGAATACATTATTGAATGAAGGTGCATCAAGTTCAGGCAAATTAGCTCTACCTATTCCGATCACTGCTGATTATACTGCCGAACCAAATTTAAACTCCAGTAAGAGAACACTCACACCATCGTAACATGGTCTCCAGCTATGAGGAGCTGTGTGGAGCGTCCAAGATATGGTGGTAGATTTGGCCACTTACTGCTTTTTAATTTTGCACGGCAGTATAAGTAAGAACGAACTAATCTGCAGCTTGATCAAATCGCATGCTTCTCCGGATTGCGCCGGCGCAGCGTCATCGAGAAAGTGATCCGTCATCGCGATGCGCGGCGCGGCCTGCGCGGTCAAGGCCGCTCGGGCCGGTTCGTGAAATTGAAAGTCATCATCAAGAATGGGTTTCTGGAATTCCGTTGCGGATAATGTCAGGTAGTACGTCAAAACTGCTTTGCGCATCCAATATATAAAACTAGCGACCCGCCCTCGCTTCGCTTCGGTTTATTGCCAAATTGCAATCATCTATCTTACGCGATTTAGATTTTTCATACAAAAGTATTTTCCCGCTAATTCCCGTTCCCGTGGGAATTTCAGGAATTCCTTTCTTAGTGCACCTCTACGGTACCTAAGCTACGTCCCTTCCAAATTTCAAGTGCCTACGTTTAGCCGTTTAGGCTGTGCGTTGATATGTCAGTCAGTCAGTCAGTCAGTTTCTCCTTTTATATTATAGATTGATATTATACGTAGTGCATACCCAGGAATAAAGCTGGCCTACGCTGGTAACGATGCAACAGGCAACGGTTGCGTTGTTCCAGAGTTGCCAAAAAAAAAAAGTAGAATTATCTATGGTTACATGTAAGGATGACCACTTACTATCAATTATCGCTGATGTTTGTGTTGTCATCCCGGTTTCCTGTTTTGTTTTTGTTTTGTTTTTAGATATTTAAGTTACTTTTTTAATTCAGGGTCGCTCTGAAAACCAGCGACGCGTCTTGCTGTGGCTCAAAACTGAAGGCCCTTTTCATCGCCATGTTAAGTGTTTTTTGTTTTCGTCATCTGTTTTCTTTTATTGGAAATGTGTATATGCGTTGAATAAATGATTTGTATTCTATTATATTCTATTATATATAATAAAACTTTTGACGACGCGATAGCCTAGTTGGTAGTGACCCTGCCTACGAAGCTAGAGGTCCTGGGTTCAAATCCCGGTAAGGGCAGATATTTGTGTGATGAGCGCAAATATTTGTTCCCGAGTCATGGATGTTTTCTATGTATTTAAGTATATATTTCTCTATATAAGTATTTATATCGTTGTCTAGTACCCATAGTACAAGCCTAGAGCTTAGTTTGGGACTAGGTCAATTGGTGTGACATTGTCCCCTGATATCCCCTGATATTTTAGGGTCGAAATTCTAGACTGTAAAATTCATATCTTCTTTGACCATTGCAGGTGGTAGGTTGTGCAGGGTCCGTCCGGATCGCTACCACCATCGTATCCACTAACCTACCGCCAAACAGCAGTGTTTGCATTATTGTGGTCCGGTTTGGGGATAAGACAGCCGGTGAAATGACTAGCATAGAGGCATTCCATCTTAGTCCTCAGAGTTGGCAACGTATTTGCAGTCTTAGGATTGCATTGCAGTCTTGTGAATGCGAATGTCTATGGGTCACAGTTTCCACTCACCATCAGGTGGCCTGTGTGCTCGTTTGTCTTCTCTATGCCATAAAAAAAAACTGTTATCTTATTGTCAACATTTTGATAGCTCTTATTTAGTTAACAAAGATGATAAGGTTTTTATCGCCTAGAATTGTACTTCCCGTACAAATTGTACGTTCCGTAATTGTACTTTACCCGTGTGGTTGCTGGGTTAGAATAGTGCCACTCCATATCTTCCTGTGGATGTCGTAAGAGACGGCTAAGGGAATAAAGGCGTATACTCGTAGTACTGTTAGGCGATGGGCTTGCAACCTGTCACTAATACACTGGTAAATCTTAGCCTAAGTGTGCAAAATGTGGTTACAGAATTATCAACAAGTTTTTAGAGTTGTTGGTAATTCTGTAGCTCTGCCTACCCCACTCTGGGAATAAAGGCGTGAGTTTATGTATGTATGTATGTAATTGTACTTCAATGTAAAGTAACTCAAGTATACAAGTCTCCCTTGGTAAACCAACCACCAACAACGGTGAAAAACGGTATTAGTTTATGACGTTTACTCTATCTTATTAATAGCTAATTTGACTTGTATCCGGTTCCACTAGAGCCACCAAAAATAACTCTTTTTACGATTCAATTGTCGAAAGAATAAGAGCGTGCGTAGTTTATAAGGCATGTGGAAGGCAAACCAGCACCCAGCCCTCATAGTAAGTGAGATGTGTGACCATATATATTTTCATTCTTATGACTACAACCTTAAGACTGCAATCCTAAGACCACGAATGCGTTGCCAACTCTGTCTGAGGACCAAGATGAAATCTAAGAAGCCTCTATGTTAGTAAATTCACCAGTTACCTCATCCGCAACACAACAATGCGAACACTGCTGCTTCGCGGATAATTAGACTGTCCACCTACTTCAAACTGCTGACCGTACTTTCTCTAAACTTAGAATTAAAAAATACCAAAGGTGTTAAAATCGCAAAACTATACAAAATGTTAGTAATTTACCCGTCCATAATAACTAACTGTAAGTTATAAATATACTTATTTCTAAAACTTAAAAAAAAAATTTTTGAAGACGAGCAAACGACCTTAAGCTCAGCATACATTACAGCAAATCCAACGGACAATCTAACCGGTCCTTAACTACCGAAAACCAGATAAATATCGCCTTAGTAGGTCTTTACAAAACGAATATTTCCATAAAGCATATTTCACACGTCGTCATAGTGTAAAATATTGTTTTTTTCACACGTGTATCAATTATATTTCCGTGTGATTAATAATGGAATACTAATAAGAAATACTTTTGAATTAGAATACGATAAAACAATCACCACAGCTAAAAAAAATATATGTAGGTAACTAATTTTATTAATTTTGCAATTCAAAATCAATCTGGTTTTCCTGGTTAGACTATGCGAGGTACGGATGCATTGATTGTATAAAAATACCTAAGAGTCAAATACTCGTAAATGTCAAAGACATAGGAATTAAAAATTACTATATGTATTCCTTCACTATCCTCAGGGTTGGTAACACTGCTCAGTCTTGAGACTGTCATTTTGATCTTGCAAATATCCCCAAGATGGTCCCAAGTCCCAAATCCTTTTAACTACCTCAGGGCCTAGACAAGATTATTATTATTATTATTGCATTACGCTACTATCGTTTCTATTCGTTTAGTATTTAAACCAATCGCGTCACTGGCACATCACGTGACTTTTCGTTTCACGTCGTCTACCAGTGACGCGATTGGTTTAAAAACTAGACGAAGAGAAACGCTAGCTAGCCTAGTACATCTTGTCTGTGCCCTCAGGACAGTGTGCTGGTTAGTAGACTTCTCTTTACCATAAATAGCAATATGCCAATAAGTTAATTCTTTAAAATGACTCTTGAATAGGGAATACAATTAAAAAAACAAAAAAAAAAATGAGGTGGCAATGTCACACCAATTGACCTAGTCCCAAACTAAGCTCAAGGCTTGTATTATGGGTACTAGACAACGATATAAATACTTATATACAGAAATATATACTTATATACATGGAAAACATCCATGACTCAGGAACAAATATTCGCGCTCATCACACTAAATATCTGCCCTTACCGGGATTTGAACCCAGGCCCGCTAGCTTCGTAGGCAGGGTCACTACCCACTAGGCCGGTTAACCGGTTTAACCGGTTATTAACCGCTTTGTATGAAAATAACCGGTTAAAACCGGTAATTAGCATGCCCTACTCTTGAATCACTATACATTATAAAAATACAGGGTGACATCTAAGACGTAATGCAAAATGTTATTTTCTGGATCTACTCATAATTACGATAAACTTTTACTACAAGACTAATATGACAATCGGTAGAAAAAAATTTAACCTCCCATACTAAAAGTAATCAGCCGTTTCACAGGTTATTTGCTATCCCTACCGGTGTCCCACTGGCTTGGTAGACAAAACTACCGCACCATTATCAACTGTTAAGACTGCACCGAGCAAACGTCTAGCGTCCAGTGGCGCCCTCATTACTATTATTGTGTTTTCTAATTAACTAAAGAATTTCCTTGCAATCAGACGATACGTTTTTGTAGCGCAAGTAAAAACACAATTTATGGGATACGTAACAAACTTTAATAACAATTACCCTTTGAGTAGGCAGCTTAACGGGAAAAGGTGGCCACTTTTTTCCTTTTAAGTTGATTACTCAAAGGGTAATTGTTATTAAACTTTGTTACGTATCCCATAAATTGTGTTTTTACTTGCACTACAAAAACATTTCGTCTGACTCCAAGGAAATTCTTTACTTAATTAGAAAACACAAAAATAGTAATGAGGGCGCCACTGGACGCTCGGCGTTTGCTCGGCGCAGTCTTAATTCTTCAATCGTTACCTAAATGAGCAGATGCATCGCGTTATACATAATTAGCGGCTGTAAATCATCTCGCGGTGATCAGGCAGCGGTATAATTTGATCCAAATACCTAACCGTTTAAGGTGAACGAGAATCGAAGAAACGGCGTTTAGGGTCGGTTCATATTCACAACTCGCTGCATCTTATTGGTAAGTTACAGTTTCACTTTTACAGCATGGCTCGTTCGTTTTAATAGATCGCATGCTTTGATGTGCCGCCACAATTGGTATAAAGAAGCAGCCGTGGCAATGCACGCTATTTGAACGAACCTAAAAGTTTGCTTAACGTAGGTATGTTTTAAACTTCGTTAACATGTCATTTCTGATTTTTGCAAAATATCAAATGTGTCTATAGAGAGATATAACTAAGCAAAATTTTCTAGCACTAAGTTATTGCCTCTTGGAATTATTGTTATTCATTAAAACAACTGTCACCTTTTTTAAGAGAAAGTGTAGCTCTAACGTGTCGTAAAGACAATTACTTTATTTTTTTATTTACTTGTACCTGATAACTCTTTCAACTGATAATTCCTTCTTCTGCACCCAACTATCTCTGTAAGGGTTTCATTCTCTTCCTAAGTTTCTCACCATATACATAGGTAAACCAGCTGTTTTTTTTTTAATTTCTCAAACAAGCTAATGTGTCCTAACCCCCCGAATGATATTTGTGTCGGGTCAATTAGGATGAGCGCAATATATTTGTCAAAAGGTTATTTCCTACATAATTCTCGTCGGGTTCACTTAGTGCCAAGGTTGAACCGTTCACACGACCATTATAATTTTGGGTGTAACTACTGTGTGGCAGTAGTGTTCGCATTGTTATGTTCCTATTGTTTTTGGAGAAGGCAATTGAGCAAACAGGCGACGTAATGGTAAGTGGGATGTACGACCTATAAACATTTGCATTCCCAAGATTATAATCTCAAGACGGATCCTAAGAAAAATTGCGTTGCCAACCTTGAGGACTAAGATAGAACCTACATCGGAATACTCACAACACGATAAGTATAAAGCAGGTGATGGTAGAAACTGCAATTTGATATAATTTTAGAGCTTTGTCACTTTTAGGCTGCCTGTTCACTGGATCGGAGCGAGGTAGCGGAGCGGTGAGCGAGGAAAAGATCGACCAATAGGAATACTTTATTTTTCTAGCCTCGTTCAGCGCAGCTCTCCTATTGGTGGATTTGTTCCTCGGTCACCGCTCCGCTCCGGTGGGCAGGCAGCCTATGGCGATGTTTAAATTGCTGCATTAATCTGTCAAGGGCTTTGAAGCGACAAGGTACAAAAGTGTGCAGCTACAAGGCCGATGTATTAGGCTTTAAAATCAAAATGATGACATATATTTTAGTACCAAATTATGTTTAGCACTAGTTTATGACTCGTAAAGCGTATAGTCACTAGGCATATAATCAATTCAAGCATAAATCCAATGCTTGTAACCTGTTAAACTGACTTAAGCGGTCCAACAGTCAATCGGAAAAGGTCGAGCTATCATTTGGCCATAACTATTTATATTTTGCAACAAACTATTTCGCATACGGACACAATCAATCTTGATTGACAATCATTTGCTCATCCTGAAGTAAAGGCCGTTTGCGGCTTTTCAAGTGAGTGTCATTATATTTAATTGGAACAGTATAATAACATTTGCAAATGGAAGATAAAAACACACAATCATAAAAACAAAAGTTAACGATGTCGACACCTTATTCTTGGTTTTGAATAACCTAAACGTGTTAAGGTATTTTGATTTTATGAGTAAATCGGCCGCTATTACTGTCAAATAAATAAGAGCTATGTTAACGTTGACAATTCAATAACGTGTCAAAGGCAATATCATTTTACCCAGTAGAATAGAGGCTCTTTACTAGGGAATACAAATAGGAGGTTATAAAAACCGGTTATTTTCATACTAAAACGTCTAATAACAAATAACCGGTTAAATTGCATTCCCTACCCTATACTTTCAGCTTCTTAATATCAATCATAACTTACAATTGAAACTGACAGTGTATTTGTAAGTTGTTCGAAGAAAAACCGATTGCCGATTGCTATGGAGAATTTCATAAAAATAAATTACAAACGTATTTTTTTTTTTTTTTTTTTTGGTGCATCTTGAGACGAACATTAGAGTTGAGGTTAGTTTATTTATACGGAATGCTTTTTTGCTACGAATTTTAGAAAGCTTTATATGATGTAATACTACAATACAATCGTATCTACAATTCAAAGTTAAAAACTAAACTTATTTTAATTAAAATAAAACTAAGCTACTGCAAAATTAAACATTAAAATAAAAATCACCACTACAAAAAGAATACCCCCTCTAGCAGGTCCGCGCGCGGCATAGTCCCTATAACACTGGCTGCATTACCTCTCTGGATAGCTAGCCCAATCCTTTGGGAGAGGTAAGAACCAGCTCTAGGATCTCCGGAGGCGTCTATGAGCCGGGATGATAGGGCCTTTATAAAACTTTTCATATCGGCTGACCAAGGTCCCATAGTCTCTACTGCAAGCGCCATAAATTCGTAATTATTTAATAAAGATGAATATTTGCGGCGCTTGATGGTTTGGGCCTGATCAGCTGCTGCACCGGCTCGATTACGGGTTGACTGTACGTGGGACAGGGCGAATGTGTCAACACATGTCGCGTCCCACACCAGTGTCCTACCCAGTTTCCACGGCACTACAGTAGCTCCGTCTGGTCGCTTGCCATCGTCTCTATGCAAACCTGCTGGTTCCAGGACAGCTGGTACAGAGGCAGTGGCAAGCGAACGACGGATCAGATCATTAATTGTGCCGTGGCGGTACAAACGGCCGGCACTTCTAGAGCAATTGTATTTATTGTTTTTAAAAGTATTTAATACAAAAATAAAGTCTTAAAGTGATGAAACGGCAGAATAAGGAAAAACATACAAAGTCCAGATAATCGCATTCCCTCGGGAACCATCCGAACGACTAGGATAAAAGAGTACCCTTTGAACTTTAACAAGCTATAAAATATCTCGGTATCAAATTTGTAGTTCATAAGTTAAGGCATTGAACCGTAAATGAAACAAACAAACAATTGAGCATCTATGCGTAGTTTAAACTAACATAGTATTAGTAAGGCTAGACGCAGCCTTACCACGCGAAAGCTTGACATTTACTCTAGCCTGCGCACGCGCAACTGGCACGTTACAACAGTATAACACGTGGACACCATCAACATTAACAAAACAACCGTACTAACACCCAATTAGAGACCTATTTCCATTGACTAGCATTAAATATTCTGCCAACACTGCCAACCAAAGCTAAAAGGTTATACGCGCATATGGAGTTGTAGTTTTATATCACCTTTTTCTTTTGAATGGTAGAATATACATCACATGTACAAATATTAACCGTTGAACTTTGTAATCATGGTCCAAATTTGAACGTCTTATTGCCATGCATCTTACTAATACTAAAATCAGTTCTTAATGCAATTTGAAACGTACTCACTGTTTGATAAAGTGTATTTGAGATTGGTCAGATAATAGTGATAGTTTTGCCCATAATATTATTATGTCGTAAAGCACCTGTTGGTATTTCACTTCTTCAAATAAGGCTAAGTGCATAATTAGGATTAGTTTCGCGATTAGTCAGATACTAATTTTCGTAATATACTCATGCAAATTGTATATGTTGTTCGTGATATTTAATACACGTACGTGTAAAACTACATACATACACGTCATAAAACTCTACACTATTATTGTAGTAAAAGTTCATTTTCTCTCTCCATAACAATTGTTTTTACATCCATAAAATGTAGCTATCTAATAACAAGTCAGTAATCTGATAACAAGTCGGTAAAAATTATTATGAATCAATATGGCACTTTTAAGGTCAATTAGTAGTATACGAATTATTTAATTCAAAGCATTAAGGTATTTCATATTTTTAAACACACATTAACATATGTACGTTTCTGTTCAAAGTGATGGAATTAAAATTTACAAATTAAAATATAATAACGGACCTTGAAAATCTACTCAACAAATGCATTTGTGTTGCACAAAAAATAACCCGAACAAAAGCTTTATTGATTTCTTTGAAAGCTTCTATAAAATAAAGTAACCTTTAGCGTCTTGGTGCTAAGTGGAAAATAATATCTTGATAACTAAGCAAACAAGATTAAGAAAAAGCTTTATAACCGAACAAATACTTTTTAGGGTTCCATAATATTATTTGTATAAAAAATAACCGGTTAAAATCGGTTATAACCGGTTATTCCATTCGTGAATGAAGCCCAACTGGACCCTATTAATATATCTACGCTGTCCATCCATCCTAATTTTAAAGAGCTGTAACTTTTGAACCGTAAAACTTAGTGGGTCGTTTCTTTTCAGAATATATACGTTATTATTATTACGGCGGCTTTACAAACAAATACTATTGCAAAGAAAGTGAAATAATAAACTGGTCCCCGTACAAGAAATCGCTCATTCCCAAATTACCAGAATTTTAAAATACCAGCATATATTTAAATTTCGGTATCGTTGATTATGCTTACCTAATATTTCGAAGCCGGTGATATGGGAATCTGGTAAAGAGAATAGTCTGGTATTTTGAAATTGTGGTATTTTGGGAGGGAAGTATTTTTTTTGCGACGTAATATTGGAAAAACCTACAAGCGTCAAATTGGTATGATTAGTAATGATTATAGTCAAACCCTAAAGAAAAACAACAAATACTAAAAAATGGTCAAGCGTGAGTTGGGCACGCACTCATTCGATTCGAAATTCAATTCAAATTGGAATATAATAATACCTACGGTGCGTCAGTACGGAAACCTCGATGCACTTGCCCGGTTTTTAGGGTTCCGTACACAAACGGTAAAAACCGGACCCTATTACTAAAACTACACTGTCCGTCCGTCCGTCTATCCGTCTGTCTGTCTGTCACCAGGCTGTATTTCATGAACCGTGATAGCTAGATAGTTGAAATTTTCACAGATGATGTATTTCTGTTGCCGCTATAACAACAAATACTAAAAACAGAAAAATAATAATTAAGAGTAGCTTCCATCAACAAACGAGATTTTTTATAAAAAAATGGTACGGAACCCTTCGTGCGCGAATCGAACTCACACTTGGCCGGTTTTTTTTCCCTTCTGCAGCTTAGGACTAGGGATTCAAAACTTGAAATTAAGTGTGTCTTTATCCATAGGTCGCTAGTTCATATCCGGCTCGAAGGACCACAAATGTTAAATAATAAGGCTAATTAATTAATAAGTTGTTTAATGGATAATTGATTTATAATTACTGACATAACTAATGACATAAATCAAATAAGTAAAAAAGAAGAAGTAACAAAAAACATGACATAAAGTTTGACACTAAAACGAGGTTTAATATTAAACATTTATCTTAACACGAAATTGATATATGGAATCCTTGAATCCTCGATTGATCTAAAGAGTACAAATGTACTACTGCTGTAAAGACCGAATCAGAATTGATATTAGAATTAAAATCTGTATCGACGACGCGTTGGCCTAGTTGGTAGTGACCCTGCCTACGAAGCTAGCGGTCCCTGGTTCGATTCCCGGTGTAGAATGAGCATGAGTATTTGTTTCTGAGTCTTGGATGTTTTTTTATATATTTAAGAAATGTATATAATACATTTATGTATTTATATCGCTGTCAACTCAAGCTTAGATTTTAGTTTGGGACTAGGACAATTTGTGTGAGATTGTTCCCTGGTATGTATTAATTACTAGCCACCCGCCCTCGCTTCGCTTCGGTTTATGTCAGCATGATATATAGCCTATAACCTTCCTCGATAAATGGGCTATCTAACACTGAAATATTTTTTTCTAATCGGACCAGTAGTTCCTGAGATTAGCGCGTTCAAGCAAACAAAAGAACAAACTCTTCAGCTTTATAATATTAGTATAGACTGCAGTCTTGAGATTGGACTCTTGAGACTTCAAATGTCTATCGACGATCCCACTTACCATCACTGTGCCTTCTCCGTGCCATAAAAATAAATCAAAAGACTTGTTTAGTGGAGCTTCGAAATAACACCAATCACGATAAAGCCATATAGTCGAGTTAAACGACCTTATTCGATCAAGGTTATGAATTAACATTAATTTTATCGCGTCGCTTAAGGCCCGTTAACATCTTTTTAGCTACGAAATAGATTTAACTGAAGATTATCCAAAGTAGGTTCACAGATAATCATTTTATTAAGCCAATTATCAATATCCATAATAATATGAAGTAATTTACTGAAAACCTGTAATAAAAACAGTCCAGCTAAACAAAATACAAAAGACACCCTTAGAGTACTTTAATGTCCAGAAACCACAGGCCCTCTAAAAAAAACAGTCTTTGATACATACACCCTAAACACTGAACACTCTACCAGAGACAGTCTACAAAAAAAATGGTGTATCGACCGTTTATAACGTACGATGACTTAACTAAATATACACAATACGTCGTAATAAGGTAAACCGGCAATCAGTATCTCCGGCTTCTAGCATTGCTTTGAGGCCAGGGGTCAAATAGTATCGCTTGTCAAACTTTGAAACTTTCAGCTCTATTCCAACTTGTATTAGACCATTACGCTTCAATATTTTTAAATGCCACGGGGAATCTTAAAACCGCAAACCTAACACGTATTTATTGTCTTTTGTTAGATATTTTTGAAACACTGTATTATTTTAAACTTTCATTTTGTAGTAAAACTTTTTTTTTTAATTGTACGTTGTTCATGTAATAAATTAACATAAATATCAAAGTAAATACAGTTAAATTACCAAGTAACATGTAAGCACTTTCAAAATAGAGTCATCACTTATTTTAACGTAAAATTACTGTCATCGAAAGCAATAATTAAAAACACCTCTTTATTTTATTTTCATCGACATACGTAACTTATTAGAGATATCATCGATTAGTGATGATCCGATGATGACATTTGCGTCAGATTAACATTTTTAATTAACCTTTAGTTAAGGTCAGAGGTCAGGTCGCGCCGTATCAATAATTTTATCAATATTCGATCCACCATGCAAAAGTTTTCTGCAAACACGTTATATTTTGTAAGAGAGTCATGGATGTTTCAATTTTGCAAGTGGTGAAGGCCTTTGTTTAAACCATATCGTAATCATATCGATAACATTGTGGCAGCAGTACAGTTTGAATAGCGTAAAAAGTGAATCAAGCTATGTCGTATAAAGCTGCTTAATTGAAAATGCACACGCTAAAATGTGTTTCGTACGCTCTGACGGGACTACTTAAACTCACCGATTAAAATTAACTGTGTCGAGTTGATAATAAGTATCTCTATGTATTATTTTTTACCTTTAACTTTTTCTGTCAATTTGTTATGGTAATTTGTTGTGTTGCAGTGTGTTGTAGCCAAATAAATGTTTATGAGTCTGTCTGAGTATGAAAAGTCATACACTTAAGAGAATTACATCCATATTAACAACTTTAATTGTTAAACCAGATAGAACCCTGTCGCAGTCGCAAATAACAACCAAGTCATCTAGGACCTGTCATCAAAAAATAACTTGACATTTTCCCCCCGGGCCATCAAAAGGCCTTCGATTAGTCGTGTGACAAACACACACACACCTGCGCACACCCTTGACCTGGGATGCGCATAAATTAATAATTAATATAAAAAGCAAATCCGTGAAGTGTCTCGTCTTTGTGTGACGAGAACCGTTTCCATTGTAACACGAGACGGAGCGAAGTTTTACATATGCTTGTATTTAATTTAACTTTAAAGTTACGAGTAATTTAATAAAAATGTAGAAGGCCAATCATCAACGTTTTGTACTTTTTGCATCATAGAACCTATTTATTTGTAAGCTATTCATGAACGAACATAATGAGTACATACCATTATATAAATTATAATATCAAGTCTAATCTATATTCCTATATTAACTATCGAGACCTGACGCAAGGATTCTGCACAATATAACGAGTACACTGCGCTACAGTTAAAACAAATCAATCGGTATCCTTTCTTAGGCTGATTTTTTTTTAATTAATAAAGGTGACCAACCATGATTATGTTGTACCACCATAGAACCTCGTCATATAAACAGGGTCAAGTCCCGAGAAATAAATTAAATACGTCAAAAATCATAAGTATGAGTGGATGAATATATGGAACTGGAAATGTAAATTTATTATTGTGTTGACTTTATTAATTCTTGTACATTATATTGACATCGGACGAGAGACCATTTATTAGATGTGTAATTGTTGTTGTTATAATTATTTTTAATTTTTGTATTCTTTTATTATTTGTATTTATGTTTGACGATCTCAATGTAATTTCGTATTTTTTGACATGCAATGCAACTAATATTGTAATATTACATTGATGAATAAATAAACTAAACTAAACTAAACTATCTTTTTGCGAAAGGATGCTATTATAGTCCGGGAGCCCACACCAAGAAACCCTACCTAATAAAATAATTAAAATACCTACCATGTAGGCGTAGCTGACCCTTATTATCTTCAACTCCTCTTGGTCGGCCGCGGTTTAACTTTGTAGCGGTCAGGTGGTAGCACTGCACAACTTCAGTTGGACACCGGAACCTGCCAACCATTGGCTGACCATTGTTATTTAACTATCTTTGAAGGCCTCTATCCTACAAGAAGTTCTATAAAAAAATTGGATGACCTTTTTGGATGATTTTTCGGGTCTTTTTGTTACCATTTCCTTAAAATTTGCCAAGTTCAGCCGCGGCCTTCCAAGAGCTACTAAAGGTGAGCTACAAGTACAGGGTAGGTATTTTCTATTTTTTTATCAGATAGGATTTCTTGCAGTTGGCTCCCGGACTACTAGTAACTCTATAATGAAACTTACATTACAGCACAAGCTCTCGTGGTCAAGATATGAAATATCGTGCGCGCAATGCGTACGCGCACCGCTGTTTGACATTGGTGCGATATGGCCGGTCCAGTTGCGACACCGCTCCACTCACGCGCCGCGCAGAGTTCGGTGGCATTTTAATATCATTATGGACGCCTAACAACTAAGGTGATTTAATTAGAGATAGATCATTCATTAAAGCGCCGGTGTATTTTATGTGGATGATTGCGTTGTTACGCCGTTTTAGACTTAGGAGTTTGTAGTTTTGAGATTGAGGTCTAAGCCTTTGCTGGCGACGTGGCAAGCTTAGTTGTTAGTCACCCTGCCTACGAAGCTAGTGGTCTCAGGTTCGATTCCTAGTATGGACTAATATTTGTGATGAGTATTTGTTCCTGAGTTTTAGGTGTTTACTATTTATCTTCTTTATCTTTATCTTCATATAGTATAAAAGACATAATTTCAGATGGACATGGGTTGTAGATTATGGCGTATATTATACAACCCACATAGGGCATAGGGCATAGACGGGACGGGCCGCTTGTAAATAAAGATAAGGTTGGTAAGTACAGTCGAAATCATAAATATGTTTACACTTTAGTACCTTGTCACTTTAATCAGTGTGACAATTTCATATGACAGTTTAAACATGACGTTAAATAGACAAGGTACTAAAGTGTAAACATATTTATGACTTCGACTGTACCGATTATGGGCACTATTCTTCCCTCCTAAGTCACAAAACTCCTGTAGCAATATAAACCTAATTACAAACAGAAAAAAAATTAAATTGCTTTGACTTAACTTCATTATTCGAGAAACTAGCGGCCTGCCCTCGTTTCGCTTCGGTTTATGTCGGTTTTCTGTAACACCCGCACATTAAACTAGACTTTTATATACATAAAAATTTTCAGTGTTTTTTTTTAACTATGTAAGATAAAAAAGATAAAAGATGTTTATTCAGTAAGTAGGCCGCACGGGCACTTTTACACGTCAAAAATCTACCAGCGCTTCGCAAGAGACCTCTGCTGAGAAGAAACGCCGCAAGAAACTCAACAGTTAGTCGGTTTTTAAATATACAATTATAAAACTTAACATTATATAAAACAATGAGTCTAACATACGATAAGAAATAAATGTATTCACGCGTAGTTAGTAATAGTAAAAACCGTATTTAAATCCACTACGTGATTTAAGACTAGTTAACAGCCAGACCAAAACTAAAGGGTGTAATCTAAGTCATGAATCAAGTGATCAGCTCTGTGTTCCACCCAAGAATGTGAACAACTTTCACTATGGGACCAACACTGAAATCACTAAAAAAATATCTGCTGTATCATAGAACAGTTTAATACGTACTCGACCACAATCATGTATGAATCAGTTGTTTTTTTTTTTTGATTTCAGAGTTGATCCCATCGTGGGTAGAATACAAAGGTGATCATATGATTCACGAGTTATATTTCCTACTGTATAAAACCCGTCGTTTTCGGTTTGAATACTGTACTACCGCACGATTTAAGCTTTAACGCGGTATTCTGATTTCAATATGGCAGTTACATAATTTTAAGTAATATTATTTTAAAGAACGAAATGTCAATCGCGACGACACCATCTCCTATCATAATCACCAAATAAACCAGCATTGTTGGTCTTGCGCAAGTTAACACGTCAAATAAATCTCGGCCCACATGCGCTCGCGCATCTTAAACGGAATTCAAGCCAAACTCAATGATACAAGGTACATTTTGGTTTACAGAGGAGACGTAAGGTATTTTACAAATTGCCTGTGCCTAAATTCACTTCATTATTTATGGAGTAACCGGAGACTTGATGTCATTTAAATATTTCTGCAATTTAAGATTGATCGACGGCTAAGAATGTTGCGGGAAGTGAGTTTCATAAGAAGGCTATAATGAACTTTTATGACCAGGGCCCGTATGGTATTCGCTAAAATTAATAAGCCTTATATATCATAATCCCTAAAGTTCATACCTAATGGTTATTTTTTTTCCAAAACCTTAAACTTTTCAGGATTGTTATAAAACAAACCTAACCTAAGCTAATGAGTTATACAATTGTTTTGTGTTGTTATTTTTATTTATCTCTCAATCGCTCAAAGGTTAACTGGAACAGATCCCTTAAAGCGATAAGGTCGCCTTCGTACATGACATAAAGTCCATTTTTTATTCCGTAGACTAAAATGACAGCTACAAATGTCAAACGTGAAAATAATGCGGGCGGCTTTTAAGAAACAGTGTTGTTTAACCAACCTAAGGTAAGTACCGGTTGTATCACATCACTATTTATGAGTTGTAAAAAACAAGCAACTTTACTTTACTTTTTTGTGTTTTGCTTTTTTTTTAGTTTGTTATTTTTAGTTTACATATATACATACTTACATAAAACGGCCTTTTATAAAATCGTAAAACGTTGCACGCACGAACTTAAGAGATCATGTTACGATGATACATTCGGCTTATAATTTTATTTAAATTTAGGCGTTCAGTACGTAACCTACCGGGTTCTCTGTCGTTTGCCCGAAAGTCATTTGCCATAATTCTATCACTTGCCATAATATTCATTCGACATAAAGGCATTTTTTCTGAAATCGTGAACTATTCAGAATTGTTATAAAACAAACCTAACCTAACCTATTGGGCTCTATACGATGGCATGTAAAAATTACCTGAAAGCTTTACAGTTTCAGAAAAAATGCCTTTATGGCAAATTAACATTATGGCAAGTGACACAATTATGGCAAATGAAATTCGGGTAAACGAAGTGATCCAAACCTACCGTATTATGGTCGCAGCGGACATTTCCGTCACTTTTGCACTTAGGTACATATGTACTGGTAAAACAGCTAAACAGGTATACAGCTATATTTTATCCACCTTTATCCACATCGATAAACACGATCATAAATAGGCCCACAGGTTCAAAGTCCATCGTGTTAAACCCTGTAGGTTAGGTTAGGTTAGTTTTTATAAAAGTCCTGAAATATTTACAGTGGGAGATGAGATGGTTTGTAAACGATACATTTTGGCAGACATATTTTTGCCAAAAAGCAGAGAACCATGTTTTGTACTGACTGACAGCTGTCAAATCGAACTTCTTAGAACGTCGCGAGTATAAAGAAAGCTTAGACCGACTGGCACTAATTAGTTATTTACTTGGAACACTCCAAACACCTTTCCAATACGAACCCCTATTTTTTATCCTCCACTTAAAACTCGGAATGAGAAAGTAAGTTGACAACTTTCCCCGATTTTTCATTAATTCTTGCGTCTAGCGCGAACTAATTAATTTTTCAACTCGCTTTAAGAAAAAGGTTAAAAGCACTTTTAATTTTGTCGAAGGTTTAGGAGGTAGGGGGTTTTGTAGACTAGCATTCGTCGGCTTTACCGTCGGTACTTTTAGCTACCTGAAACGAAAATGGCATAGAGATAGTCATAGTGAACTCTTTAGGTTTCTACCACTCTTAGGGGGTTTATTTGTGGCCTTTTAGGGTTCCTTACCCAAACGACAAACGGGACCTTGTTACTAAGCGTTTTCAGAATGTGCTTCTACGGTAGGTTTCCTGACAGAACCAAGATTTATAATAAGCATCCTTAAAAAAACATGTAGGGTAAAGTCACCATTGGTCAGCCCAGGACCAGTAGTCAACCTTATAATGAGTGCGAAGAGTGGGAATTATATCTTTCGTACTCTTCCCACTCTTATAAAATATAGGCAGAGGCCGACTACAGGTCTCTGCCTGACCACTGGTGACTTTACCCTATGTATAGATTCAAGAAGAGAAAGAAATTATGATGGTTATTAAAACATGTAGACGACAACATCGACACAGTAGTTTTTTTGTGAAACTGGTGTCTTTATTAAATGGTAGTTGTCTTGTTACAAAACTAATTGCCGCGCTCTATCCCACAAAAACAAATGCACAGCCCTGCCGACTAATTTCCTGTGAAGGGCAAAAATATTCGGCGGCCATTACGCAATCCGTATCGCGGCGCCCGCGGCGAAATGTGGGCACGCGCAGACCGAATACTTTACGTTTTCTCTTTCTTTTCATTGTTCTCCTGTGAGGAGTTCAGGGTCAAAAACAAAAGAGTGTGAGTTTTTGGTGATATTCTCCTTAATGCGCTGGGTTCAGTGGACGGTCAAGACTAGTTAGGAGGAGGAGGTGGAGGAGGATGAGGAGGTGGGGTGGTTTTTTCCATTGCATTAGCTGCTTTAGCAGAAAGTTATTGGTTTCAAATTGTTCCCTCTCGTATATTTTGTACTTTAGTATTTCCTATTGTTTGCTAGATTTCTTTTTCTCATGTTCCTAAAGGTTAACTGGCAGAAATGCTTCAATAGGATAAGTTTGATTTTGTTCTACTTTTATACAATAAAGTGTTTACATATATACACAAAGCTTAAAACGACAAAACCTAAAGAAAAACAATCACAGACTATATAATTAAAACCATTTCGAACCTTCAAAATTATATGTACCTACTTACATAAATATGAATTTGGATCAACTACCAGAAAGTACAATAATAAGCTCGTACCTACTCACTCAACGCGACTTCAAGATAAGCATCTTCTGGACCACTCCCAAACTAGCCTCACGCCCCCGCGAGTCTCGCGACATGGTGCGATTATTTAGTCGCACGAAAGTCACCAGTCTGCGCTCCCCGGCTCAGATTGTATTATTTACGCTGCAGGTAGTTTGGCCGGCCGCCAGCGATGGCAAGATTTCACCTCGCTCTCGTATTTCAACCCCATAATGGCTTAAGCGATACAGAGGTTTCGCATATTTTTCACTGATTTTCTTTTTAAAATCGCGCGTCTGTTATTTACGATGTAGTCTTAAATTTTATGGAATCTTGCGGGTACGTTATAAATTTTAAGGAACTGTTATCTTTATCGTCGTTTTTTGATCAAAATATCTTACGTTGGTCACGGTTCTCATAAAAAACGCAGTCTTGTTTTTGTTTTAATCATTTTTGTTTGGCATATAAAATGTCTAAAGGCCTCAGAAACCATTAACCATCAGAGAGTAGACCTCTAGTTAAGATGCATATAATAATGTTTAAACCCTTAATTTGGCAAAAAGTCAAAGAGGTTGTTCAAAAAGTCGGGAATTCTAACGCTTTTTGATTTTGAATCAGAAAAAAAAAACACACAATGCAAACAAAAAAAGTGGACGTTATGGTATGTTCGCTGTGACGGACATTGCCAAATTAAGGGTTAAGTTAGCGATTTTCGCAAATCGGCAAAATGTATAAGATAGACGTAAGCTGATGACAGAGAAGCTTGTCAACTCCATACATTTAATTCTGGTAGAAAACGGAAACGGTGAAACGTGTCTTTCCTTCCCCTTTACACTAAGCTATCTTAGATTTGGCTGATTATTTTACGAAATTAAGTCCCGTACTACCAATTGTGTGAATATTACCAAAGTTTGAGATAGCTAGGTATGTCTTTTGAACGCTAATAATATATTCTGTGATTATATAGTAGGTACTCAAACGGCTACAATATAATCTGTTTTGATTGAATGCTAGTTCAACCAAGGTAAATCTAAGCCAACTTTAAATTGATAGAAGGGTTAGGACCAAGAAGTTGGACCACAGTAAAGCGCAGTTAGGGTGCGGCTCCTTTGAGGCGGAGATGAGCGGAGCGGAGCGGAGCTGTGCCAATATTAACCAATAGAAGGCGCATGCGGTCACGTCGAGCGGATTATATTGGCAGAGCTCCGCTCCGCTCCGCTCATCTCCGCCTCAGTGGAGCCGCAGCCTTAACCATACAAACAACGAAGACGAAAAAAGTTCTGTTGTGTGACGAAAAGTATCCCTACAAATGTATGGCTAATTTTCGTGTCACAACGGAAAAAAATAATAGAAATATAATTGATTGAGTTAGCGTGGACAACTTTTTGGTTTGACAGCGTTTTGGGCTGGTTGAGAGCTCGTGTAATAACATCAATTATTAGAGCGACCAGCATGTGCATTCGAGGCACCCGCCATAAATGGAAACCAGTAGCGAAACTGTTTGGTTTTGATGATGGAGCTGCCTTCCTTACTCCACATAGTGTGTACTCGGATGATATATTTGTTTATTTAGTTTCATAATATTTTTAAATTGTATGTATATTCAAATTGTAGTAAAGTTTCTATTCTTTTTACTTTTTGGTCCATACCCAGAAACCAGTGAAAGCATTCAAGAGATAATCAAGACTTAAATCAAAGATAGCATTTTGAATACATTTAAGTTAAAATACAAGAATTTCGTTACAATTAAAGACAACTACAAAAAATGTAAATGTAGACTGCTGATGCAATGATGGACCACGTCACTCGAACATAGCCCTGGCTTTACAGCATTGTGACATAGTTCTCGGGTGAGTGAATACATTAGACTGTACGATAACAGTCCGCAAGTGCCCAGTCACCTGTTAGTCGCTGTTAACCGCCGTTCCCCGCCGCCCACGATGTTATTCCAACGAGGAGCGCTGTGTGCAACATGGAACCAGCAGATTTTTTTGTCATTTTTAAATTTTCGCGTTTACAACTCATATTAGACGTCAAATCAGGTCTTGATGCGATTGAGGGAAGTAAATATACCTCTGTGGCGGCTATTCAACTCCACTCTTTAGTTTGGCACACGCCTGCGCGTGAAGCCTTTGATCTCGCGCCGCCGCTGGACCGACGTTGTCTAGGTGATTTGTAACCAGAAAAATCACGTGAAAATAATATGTTATTGTAATGTAAAAGCTAGTTAAATACAAATAAATTGTATTGATAACAAACCGAAGTTTTCTCATCAATATTATAGTGAGTAGTGTGTAGACACAAGTTCCCTCCCTTTTTATAATCCGATGATTCAGCCGGGTTACAGCAGTCGTGGTCACGGATGGACTGGTGTCAGCGATGTTATCTTCGAAGTGGGTAGGCAATTTTAATAGAAGACAACTACCCTATTTTATATATTCTATGGTATAGTGAGGTAAGTGTATACTTAACCGTCATTAGCCTTAATCATTCATGACCTTATATCTATTATCAGCAGAATCTATCCCTATAAAAATAAATACAAATAGCTCAACCTGAAGTCGGTTATAAAGGCAGTTTAATGAGTGAATTATATACTATCAAACTTCTGTCTATGTTCCAAATCCATCCCTTGGCCCTTGTCCTTTACTTGTCTCATCACTCTACGAGTAGATTAGGTTTAAGCCAACATCGTAATGAGTATTATTTCAATTTGATTTCAGTTTTTTTTTCTAGTTTAAAAAAATAATAATAACATTGATAACTTGTGCATACCGCATACCGCCGTCCTCGCAACAAACAAGCCCACTGCGCCCAATAAAGACACGGCGGGGCGCTTTAAGCCAGTCATCTTGTTTTTGTAAACAACCCCTACGCCGTAGAGCCGCTACGGCGTAGGCCGCTACGTTAACAAGCCAGGAAAATGTTAAATAGGACACCTTTATAAATCAATGTTGGGTTGAAGATTCCTCTGACTTGCTACTTTTTGCTGTGGGTATAAATTCACGGTGATACTTATCTACTATAATATGAAACGTAAAAAAGCGTGCCGACGACGTAAGTAACATAGGTACTTTTTTTTTTTAATGACCTTAACACATTGCCAACTAGTCAAACAGGATCTTTTTTTTTTTAAAAGGCTATATTTAAAAAATCAAAATACAACAATAAATAAAAATACTCGCTCTGTCATTCAAGTAGCTAATTGTTCAAGTCTTTTTGCTCGTAAGATAATAAAAAATGTGTTGTGACATGCACTACTTTTTATCCTAAGCCTGAATTGTGATTGTTCTAAAAAAAAAAAGAGAGGTTAAGTTTCTAGTTAACAGAATTGACGCTACTAACGAGTACGTAATAAACAAACTATGTTGACTTATAACTATAAATATTTGCTAATGCAGACCAAACAACATTTCGGTGCCGTGACCAGGAAGCATTTATTTTTATTTACTTAGTTCGCAAGGCGGTCAGGAGAGGGTTTATTTTTCCGTCGTTAATTATTTCCAGTTAACAAGGTGTTGTCTCTTGCCTTATTTATTGCTTTTACAGTGAGGTAAAGCTTGGAATGCAGTGTAAGCTAAGATAAATATAAAATTATCCGGTTATAATTATAGTCTTATTTTTTTACTGTAACTTATCCTTGATAATTATAAGGTAAAAATAATTTAGCTAACAAGAAAAATAGGTAAAAACAATTTAGTGAATCCCAGTGGTGATGATCGTTATCTTTTAATTTAGCAAAGTACTCACACGTTCACATTCAATTATTCTATTATATTATTTAAGATTAAATTGAAACATCTTTGTACTTTCATTTAATATAAGTAAGCTGTAATATTAATAAGAGCCCAGTTCATACTCTTAATAAAACATTTTAGTGCAATTATAGCTTCGCATAGCTCCCACTGCTTCACAGCCCACGGCATGTTCTATAGAGCAGCTCGTTAGTCAGAGCACCTCGCGAAAGAATTAACTGCTGTATTTTGACACTTATTACCGACTTGTAGCGGGAGATTTGTAGCGCCGTGTGCACCAAGCCTTATAATTAATGGACAATAGTTAGCGCTTTAGTTTTTTAAAGGTTATTTTTAACTCATAAACATTAAATAACGAATCGTACATACATAAACTCATGTATTACTAACAACTCTAAAAAAAAACTGTGACTACATTTCGCACAAATAGGCTAAGATGTTTGCAAATGTCTATGGGCTTCAAAACCCATGTAACATCAGGTGGTCTGTGAGCTAGTTTACCTTCCACATAGCATCTACATATAGTATAAAATGAAGTCGCTTCCGCTGTCTGTTCGCTATGATCATTTAAACTACTGAACGGATTGTAATGCAGATTTCAGCAACATAGTGATTCAAGAGGAAGGTTTATCTGTATAATGGACTCTGATTCATGTGTGTTACAGAAAACTCATATAAACCAAAGCGAAGCGAGGGCGGGGCACCAGTAAAAAATAAAACGAAAAAGTATTATTTATTCGTATACTCAATTTCGTATTTTCACAAAATCAAGAAAAACCTCATTTTCACGTTGCAAAAAACTCCCATCATAGACAATCAAACGGCTTACGTGTTTTTTTCCCATAAATTCATAAGTTTTACGAGTCCGATGTCGTGGAGGCCCCTCAGGCCTCCCCCCGCAGTCCCCTGGGGGCCGATTATGACGCTTAAGAAAGGGACAGGTGATATAACGGGATTTGAACGATGTATTGCAATCTATTTGATAGGTATTTTTTATCTGATTCTGATGTATTTTTCGTATCTGAACCTAATCCATTTAAGCGATATAGTTTCACGTAGGTTATTATGATATAGCTATATAGTTTAATTTACAGTGAGCGTAATAGACATAGCTAGCAGTAACATAAGTAGATAACATAAATTGAACTGTATAGCTTTATCATAGTAACCCTCCAGGCCGATTTATTTGTCGCTTTTGTCCCTTCTATCTTAGCGAAGGATATATCCATCGTGTGTTATCCATGTGAAATGCTATTACACAAAGAATTTTGTTATGTTTTGTGTAACTAAGTTAAAATAAATAAATAAGTAAAGAATCGATAAGGTGAATCATTAAAAACAGATGTATGCACTTATTATGCTTTTACTCGACTGTACTTACCTTTTCGGATGCAAAAGTATATAAAGTAAAATTAAAATGATTTAGTAAATAAAGTTAATAATATGTTACAAATTTAGCTATGGGTGTCACTAATAAGACATCCCTTGAATATTACAAACTAATTATTTATTCATCCAAATCTTATCAAAATATTACAGTATCACTTTGTTTACATTTTTATTTGTTACTAATAAATTACCACCCACATATATTTGCAAATAAAACTTTTAATTAATACCTAAAGCTCTCAAACTTTCCCGGTAAAAAGCCCACATCAGGACTGTCCCACCTTCCACAAAAACGTTTCATAACGTCCGGCCACGTTGCTCCCAACTTACCCGGACGGGTAGTTTTTGTCCGGATTGTCCGGAACTTCCATCTAATAAGATACACCTGCTCGGGCAAAAACTCGGGGCCAACCGAAATTACAGCCAGTGTGTAGGTACAGGGTGGTTTTGGTCATGTACACTATGTTTAACTTAGTATAATTAATAACTAATAAGGCAACTTATTTAGTAAATTAGTAATTTGCTTTGATATTATATTTTTCAGTATTCACCTATTTCACTCATACAGTAACATTACAAAAATGTAAAAAAATGTGTTGTGTTTGTATTGCAACCACGTCTAAACGGCAGAACAGTTTTAGTTAAAATTTGGCTGACAGTCTTTATCCTAGTTTGGCACAATTACCTAGAAGGAAAAGCGATAAACTCGCGGGCAAAAGCTAAATCAAATCAACGACGTATTTTTTTTTAATAATACCATTTGAACCCGACCGCAACTAGTATGACGCTCTTTTTTATAGCTATACTTAACACGCACATTCACTTTTAAACAAAACGTGTTAAAATCACTATCGTTGTTTGGTTTTTTTTGGACTCGTGATCCTTAGGTACCGAGTTTGAACCCCCGCGGTCAAGTACCTACCAATGAGTTTTTCTAACTTAAGTGCATTATCCGATGCTCTTACGGTGAAGGAAAAACATCGTGAGGAATTCTGCACACTCAAATAGCTGAGTGTGTAAGAGGCTAATTGCATAAGATCCTAAACGGTCGAAGTGTATCCGAAAGTGCTCATCTGTAAGATAAGCTGAGATAAGCTGACCTTTACCTCGTGCGGGTGACAAAAAAAACATATTAAACCTATTTCAAAACTCAAAACCATTCCATGTACAGCTAAATTACATACATACATACATTAAATCACGCCTGTTTCCCAGAGGGGTAGGTAGAGACCACTTCTTTCCACTTGTTTGCTACGATCTTGACAAATTTCTTTCGCTTCTTCCACATTTATACATGGAGTCATGCACGCACGTCGGTTTCGGGTACTTAATAGATTCGGCCCTTTTCCAGTATTTCTCCGATTTGACTTGAAAAAGTACGCCTAGGGCGGCCCCTTCCGACCCGTCCACTCACTTTCGATCTGTACATCTCTTTCGTCAATCTTCTTTCATCCATCCTTTCCAAATGACCGAACCATCGAAGCATGCCCTTTTCAATCTTAGTCACTACATCTTCTTTTATTCCACATTTCTCTCTAAGCTAAATTTAATCCTTTTATTCATAAATCCCACTGTATTTGATCCAATATAAATGTGTGCCAGCTTTCACTACCTCTGAGCACCCTCAGATTCATTCCTAAGAAGCAACAATCTCAATTATCCGCGTCGGCGTGATCAAAGGGCGCGCGTGACTCGCTCAAAGGGTTCCGTAGACGTAATGGTGCTCTTTTTGCTATTAAAAATAATGGCAGCTGTCATAGGGACACGTAGAGATAGAGAGAACACGGGTTTATGGTAGCTTTGTGTCAAAAGATCAAGGTCAATATTGAATACATTTTATTAAATTGGTAAATGTTTTTAACGGGCTAAATAATAACCTTTATAGGATAGGTACCTATTTTTCTTTGGACTTGCGATATGATAAAATCACTGTTAAAATACTTACATTTTCTTTTTTTAAAGAATTTAACACAACATTACCTATGCACGTAAAATTGCTTACGTACAAACTTACTGAAAAAAACAACCTATATTATTTCTCCTGGAGGAGACGACGTCTACTATGTGTCTCTAAAACACAGCCAATCGGGCTAGGAATTTAACCATTGGTAGTAACTATGTAGTACTTGCAAACTTTCGTATGTTTTATACTCGAACGATGATTTTTAAGGTTCCAGTTGACCTATACTATATAATGAGTATCATTTAAAATACGTTACAAAAAACGGTGTCCAAGTCCATTTATTGGTCAGACAAAAAATATGTGTATCCATTTGAAATTCCAGTCAACATACAGGGTGTTGCATTATAGGCATAGTTCTAAACCTTATTTTTTCAAAAATGACAAGATTAGAATTGCCAATTGTAAACATTTTTACTACACCAAATCAAAGACACATACCAAGCCCTACCTCTTCAAGAAACATTAAAGTTATCTAAAGCGCTAGTCTGTACCGGAAACGCGGCGTCATTTGGCACGACGCGGCGCGACGTCCCAGCCACATTCGCCACATTCGCCACATACGCCACATACGCCACGTTCACCACGTTTGCCGCGTTCCCACCGGCCCGCAATCTGTGCCCGGTCAGGTGTGAAAAGGTCTCCAAGTGTCGCAATTTAGAATTGACTTTTTAAAATAATCCAGCCGTGGTTCCTGTTGCTTCCAGCGCGTAGCGGAGTGAATATGGCGCTCGGTTCGTTTGTTGATATAATTCTAAAAAGGCAATTCAATGGCTTTGTTTATCTCAGTCACAGTCTTCGTATTTGTACTCACGATGTAATAAACACAGGGTTAATGAAATTTCTTGTGTGTACTGTCTTGATAAGTCTATTAGTTGAACCTGACTGCTGTGCAAAAGCAAAGCTTTAATTTAACACCATTCCATCTTAGTTAGTATTTTAAGATTGTTTTGTTATAGTGTTGCAATATGACTTAATAAATTTGAGTTTGTAGGAAATTCGTTTAAACTTTTTAACTTTAAAACCCTCTTTCTAATAATAAATTAAAATCAAACGCTTTCTGACTGTACCTCCGTAAAAACAAGTAAATTACACTCTTTTTTGATCATTTTTATTCTCTAAAAAACCAAAAATTTCGCATGATTACGAATAAAAAAGATAACCATATCTTTAAAAAATCAGCCAAAAAATAACCAACCATTTTTGGCACTATTTTAAAAGCCATGTTAAAACTTAAAATAAATCTTACTTAACGACTCCACTAAAAATTTTACGCGAAAAAGCACCTCCAAAAATTTATCACCTATCTCCGGTAAAACAATATATTTGGAGTGCACACCAAAAAACGGCCAAGTCTAAATTGAAAACACGTGTACATGCACGCAGTAAATCACCTCGATCGCTTTGGTCTAGACTGGTAATTTAGGTACCTGACTCATGCCTAGGTCTTGCTCCTTGACCTGAAAGCTAAGACAATACAATCCCCCTGTACCGTGAGATTTATTTTGATTGTACACTTGCAATTCGGCAATTTATTGCTAGACGAATCTGATTAGAAAAGGTATAAAATTCTGTTGTTCATAGATGCTTTTAAATGGTACAACATTTATTAACCGATGTCTTCGTTTGGTATAAAGATGCTTAAACCAAAATAAAATCGCTTTTGGATTTTGATGACGTGGTTAAACCGCATCAAAATCCGTTGCGTAGTTTTAAAGATCTAAGCATACATAGGGACAGACAGCGGGAAGCGACTTTGTTTTATACTATGTAGTGATTTATTTTAAAATTCGGGGTCCCCGCGTGGTTGCCGGGTAAGAATAGTGCCACTCCATGTCCTCCCGTGGATCCCGTAAGAGGCGACTAAGGGAATAAAGGCTGTGTAGTGCTGTTAGGCGATGGGCTTGCAACCTGTCACTAATACACTGGTAAACATCTTAGCCTAATTGTGCAAAATGTGGTTACAGAATTATTAACAAGTTTTTAGAGTTGTTAGTAATTCTGTAGCTCTGCCTACCCCACTCTGGGAATAAAGGCGTGGGCGTATGTATGTGTATGTTTGTATGTTTAAAATTCGGAAGTCTAAATCCTGACGTTACTTAATTTTCTTCTTAATGTAATATTGCTTTTTGTTACCCTTGCGAAATATTATCCCACCTTCGGAATGTAAAAAGTCGCAAGCAGTTTCCAGATTTCTTTGCACCAGGGCTTTTGGTTAGCTCACTACGCCTCTGAATTAATAAACTGGGCAAATACTTCAAACCGAGGTAATAACGAGTATATAATACTCGTTGTAGCTATAGTATATGTTACATACTAGTCCAGGATTCTATGCCAAGGCCGCACTCGCGTCTATTGTCCTTTGAAGATGATGTGCCCTTTAGTGGTCCGGCCGGGAGCGATCCCACGACCTCGCACTCACGACTCCATTATTTTACTGATGAGCACCTTTAATGGCATTTTGTCGAGGTTTTATTGCTTGTTAATTTTGCTATACTCTTGGATTATAGGTTCGCTATTAGGTTCACAATGGATCGGTCTCATTTGAGATTGAAGGAGCGAGATTGTTTATGGTTTCTGTGATACTGTGATACGTTTGTTATAATTTATTGAGTACAATGTATCAATTAGGAGCTTTTTTATTCCTACCGAAGAAGTTCAAGCCTTATGGAAATAACAAATCTTTCGATCAAATAAAATTGATTGAAATGGTTACATTACAAAACGTTTTTCGGTAAACACAGACCAAAAAATACAAATACCGTATATCTGTCTCTGGGCTACCAAATTTAATGTTGATAGGCTTCCCATGTATAATATTAGTAACGAAAGGATACAGATTCTTTCTATCCCTAGGAATAGTAGAGAATAACGAGTCACTCGAAACCCGATCGTTAACCGTCGAATTAAATGAATACCAAAGACATGTCGCATTTTATCGCCCAAACGATAGTAGAAAACGATAGATGGAATAATGTATGTCTTAGCAAGAGCACACGCTGTATACATCGAGTACCTTCCGAGGCTAAGTCCCGAACGTGTGAGACCAACCCACTCGCCCTAAATAATCGCGTGGCCACGAAATGTCGGCGATTAAAGGAGCGTCTCCACTGGGAGCATTTGGCGCCAACATCGAGTTATTGATGGAGTAAAACAACATGTTAAATAAATAAATATAAGGGGACAATCTCACACCAATTGACCTAGTCCCAAACTAAGCTCTAGGCTTGTACTATGGGTACTAGACGATATAAATACTTATATAGAGAAATATATACTTAAATACATTAGAAAACATCCATGATTCAGGAACAAATATTCGCGCTCATCACACAAATATCTGCCATTACCGGGATTCGAACCCAGGACCACTAGCTTCGTAGGCAGGGTCACTACCCACTAGGCCAGCGCGTCGTCGAAAGAGTGGTATTAAGCTTTGTAACGCTCGGCTCAACGTCCACATCACTCGAATATTCGCCGATGCTCTCAGTAGGGACGCTCCTTAATGCATTCAGGGTCAGGAAACATATTTCCAATTCAAATAAAGTCTGACATGCTCTTGCTCAGTTTTTTTTTAATTATGATTTTAAACAGTTATATCAGTTACTAGTTAACACTGGAATGCGACTTCGAATGCGTTGCGGGCGGTAGGTGTTCGAATTTATAATAAATTGAGCTTGGACATTATGAATGCACCTTGTTATGTGTCAATAGGCTTAAAAGTGTTTCTAACTGAGGAAGCGTTTTATAGTGTTAAGGACTTTTATGGGTTATTATTAATTTTATTTTAGTGTTTTTAATGTGATCACTGATCTTTTAATTTTATTTAATGTTTTTTTTATTTTTGTAATTGGGTAAAAATCAAAATAAATGTACATAAAAACGCTATTTAAATGTCACTTCAAGGATGTCTAACTTACAATTTCATTACAAAATGACGTATGTTTGACGTTAACCAACAGTTTCGTTACGGTGACAAAACTCTCTTTAACTGGACATTTATTTTGATTTTTAGCCAATTATGACTTGTGTTTTTTGACATTAAATGATTTGACTTGACTTGACTTGATACGACTACTAGTCTACATTCGGCCATATATTGTCTACTTCGGAGCTGATCGTCCGGAATGCGACTGCGGCACGTCCGCATCATCATCATCATCATCATCATCATCATCATTATCATCATCATCATCATCATCATTATCATCATCATCCATAACTGCCCAAAGTGGAAATACGCTGGAGACTCCCGGGATTTGCTCTCTCCAGGATATTATGATGGCCTTAAAGCAGCCCACGGAGTGAAGGATTTGGATATTTGGCTATAATCATTTATTAACTAGTTTAATCATTATTATAAATTAAATAAATAAATCGTATTTAATCGTAACTTACTGTCTCTTAGCCCGCTGGTTTCGCGGCCCTCCACTCGTGCGCAGACCGGAAGCAGCGCGTCTCGTGTGACCGGAAGCGCCGCCATCCCCCCACCTGTCGCCTCGCCGACTTCCGCCTTGATCCTTGACCAGCCGAGGAGCTTGGAGACCCATTCGTTTTTTGTACTTTACGTACTTTGTTTTTAAGTCATTGAAAAGTTATACACATGCATGCATGACTCGATGTATGAATGTGGAAGAAGCGAAAGAAATTTGTCAAGATCGTAGCAAGTGGAAAGAAGTGGTCTCTGCCTACCCCTCTGGGAAACAGGCGTGATTTAATGTATGTATGTATGTATGAAAAGTTATATTTAGATTACGTTTTTTAAAATTAAATAAGTTTAATATCGGCTACTTATTAGAGCTTTCTTACAGGTTTTTAAAGTTTGCATTTCACTATTAGGTACTATTTAACTATTTTGCTATCAACATGATAACTAAACCCCCATTGGTATTCCCATCACTCAACGAAAAAGCCAAACCAAAGTAAGTCACAGAGAAGTTTAAAAATACAAGGTTTAACTTATACGCCTGCCTTTTACACATCTGGCGAGATGCCAAGCCCGCCTTCACCGAGCATACCTGTTTTTCTTTTAATTTCGTACGTCTTGCTTCTTTTAACGATCGTAAATTGTTTCAGTTGAGTTAGCACCTTGTACTGACTCATTACTTACTCTTTAAGATATAGGATTATATATTTAAGTTCATAAGTAGATTTGTATCTTGTCGCTTTAGCTTGTTTGGTAATATCGGATGAAAGTTCATATTTTCAGATTGAGATCAGGGGGATTATTATGACGTGGCATGCAGTTCATTATACGGTGAGGAAAAAGGACAGTGCTATAGCAGTTATATAGCGTTGTCTTTTTCTATCAGTGTAAATAGAACTGCATAGCTATGTCATAATAATCCCTCAGATGTTATGACGTCAAATAATTATACTTATTATGTAGTTGAACTACGGTTAGTCACGGTACGGTACGGTCAGTTTCTTAAATATTTTTTTGTCTATTATCTAGTTGTTCCTAATTTACATGTAACATTTTATATGCTATAGAAGAGCGGGGTCTCCTGGAACAGATATATTTTTACTTAAAAGGACACTTCAGCCATGGATGTGATATTATGTAAGCAGAAATAAATAAAGATATTTTCTATTTTCTATTTCTATTTCTATAATACTATAATACCTTTAACGTAAGAGGAAATACACCTAATACAAAAAAAATCTTTCCCTCCACCAATGCGCCCGCTTAGTTAGTAACATTTGTCATGGTGTCTTCATTTGGTCTAAGTTTTAATATTATATCAAACAGTTTTCAAGCTGTAGAAAAAACACATTTTTTAAATAAATAAATAAATAGTGTATCATTTACACACCGCATTATTATGCCCGTTTTACTGAAAATTATCGTTAATTAATTTACATAAAAACCAGTCATTTTGTTGCACATCCATGATTCTGCATGTTATGTCAAAACATACTACTACGTAATCTTTTAAATATTTTTATTATATTTCAAGACCAAAACAATATAATTATCATAAGCCTAAGTTGAGGACATTTTATTGTGATGGTGACTTTGAGGATTATTAGTATGTATACATGTATGTGACTGAGGATTAGAAGTGACCATCGCAGTTATCAGGAACAAAACAAAAGTTTCGAAGCACAAGCAATGCACAAACATATATATTTTTGTTCAAACTACACAAATTATGTTTGTGAATTATAGGTATGATTATAAATTCTACCAGAATTTATATAATTTACAGTACCTGTCCTTTTTAAACCAAAAAAAATATTGAGTAGTATTGATATTTCCCGAGCCACCGCCATAATTTAAAATGCCTTAACATGTATTCCAAAACCGAAATTATATAATAGTTATACGTAAAAGCTGATTATTCTTGAAATGTTAATAAATTTTTGTTTCCCTTCCCTTTTAACCAGGGGGCCTGATATGGCGTCATTTATCGCATGACAAGGTGTGGATAAGGTCCGTCCCCTTCTGACATGTAAATACGTACGAGAGTGACGGATGCTTTATCCACATTTGACACGCGATATAGACGCAGCCATACTAGACCCGCGGGACTTGAGTGAGTACAACTCGTCTCAAGTCACTTCTTGTTAGTACTGTGTTTGCGATTTTTATCAAAGAAATAGTGTTACAATTCAACTATTCCACTATCTATTCTGGAACTAATCACGTTGGTACTTTTACTTTGAAAAAAAGCCAAGGAAACGCCAGTGAAACTAAATGCCAGTATCTAATTAAGTTAAAATGAAAAACGCCTTTTCCCGATTAGCGAACGTTACACGACTCTCCTTTCTAACCATCAGCCTTTTACCTCACAGGTCCAATTACTTAACACAAGGCTAAAGACAGAAAAAACGCCGTCTAGACGAAGTTAATACCCCATACCTGCGAACAATACTTCGAGAAAACTCCGCATTTTACCGCTCCTTAGCGTTCCTTTCTATTCCGCACAATGGCGGCCATTCAGTGGTATTTAAGTTATTGGTTCTGGGCAAACAGGTGGGCAAGCGGACGGAGGGCTTTTGTGACCCTTTGACAAGGGACGATCTTTAATGCGGTTGAATGTGGAGAAATTATGGGGTGATTTTGTTTTTTTTTTATGGAGATGGCAAACGAGCACACAGCTCACCTCCTGTTAGGTACTCGTAAGCGGCTCTGAGACTTTTCAGTTCGTGTACATAAAGCTTGTTGACTTTTTTCGCCTCTGTATACCTTTAGAAGTTACTCAGGGTGACACACGGGAGAGTAAGGTCGCTGAGCCATAAGTACGGCGTACTTACTCGACCGTCTATCACCCGTTTATTAAGTAGTCCCGTCAGTGCGAACAAAACACATTGTAGCGCGTGCATTTTCAATTAAGCAGCCTTATACGATCGTGCTGCTAAATTGAAAATGCACGCGCTACAATGTGTTTTGTTCGCAATGACGGGACTACTTAATCTCGCTGCTCGGGATTCACTCGACAGTCCGCACGACTGGCATTGTTTACAGAATCACTACCCTGTACTAGTCCTTTCACTAGTTGTCTTAGCCACATGTCGGAATACAATAATGTTAACACTGCTGCTTGACGGTAGGTTAAAGAATTAAGATAGTTTTAGCGATGCGGATGGTCCCTGCACAAAGGTTTACCACCACTTATCTTTACATAGTATAAAACAAAATCACTTCCCGCCATCCGTCCACGCGAGATCTTTAAAACTAACTAATGTATTTTAATCCAGTTTTCATCAATAAAGTGATTTACGAGAATGTTTTTTAATTTTGGATTAAGAACGGGTGTTACAGAAACCTCACATAAACCGAAGCAAAGCGCTAGCAGGTCGCTAGCATTACATAATATCTAGTATTTTGTCCGCACGTCAATATGCCTAATCAATAACCATGTTAAATAACATGCCCCTTAATAGGCTCTGTTCTTTATATTTCATATTTCACTTTATAAAGTATCTAAAATAGATTATAATTGCATCTGTAACTAACGCAACAAAAACGCTCAATGTTAAAACTCTACACTAAGCACAAAATCCCGCGGCCATTTCTCAAAGTTTATTGAAGGCCGTAATTCCTCCACAAACACAGTATCTACTCGTGACTCCTGACTGCCACCTCAATTGAAGGTGGATTTAATTGTCCGGCAGTGTAATGGCGTCTTAAGTTTGCTGCCATTCTGCACGAAGACCGCTAGGCGGTTTCCCAATGGAGTCGACACGTTTTTAGTACTGGGTAGTGATTCTCTGAACAACGACGGTCGGACGGACGGAAGAGTTAATGTCCAAGCGTAAGCGGCGAGTTTAGGTAGTCCCGTCAGAGCGAACAAAACACATTTTAGCGCGTGGATGTTCAATTAAGCAGCCTTATACGTTCGATCCATCGGCAGAAACCACGCTGCTAAATTGAAAATGCACGCGCTAAAATATGTTTTGTTCGCACTGACGGGACTACTTAAACTCGCCACTTGGACATTCACTCGTCCGTCCGTCCGACCATCGTTGTTCAGAGAATCACTACCCTGGAGTAACTCTTATTTAATCTGTGGTTTGAGTTGAGACGAGATTTGAGACTTCGTTTACCTAATAGTTTCCAAATGTATGTCTTGATTAAGTATTACCAATTCATGGAATCTTATTGAAAACCTATATAATTATATATTATTTATTATGTTTCGCATAAGGATTAATTTTTTTTTGCAGAATATGGCAAGGTCAGTCAAATCTTATTCTCTGTGAAGCAAAGCTTAATAACCCCGTTGGGTATGCGCTGCTTTCTCATTTGCTCTTAATTGACTAAACTTATATGATTACTGACTTCTGCCCGCGACTCTGTCCGTGTAGAAGTCGTTTAAAGTTATTCCCTCAGGAACTGTTAAATTTTCTAAGATAAAATCAATAGGTATAGCTGGGCTACAAACCATCTTTATGACAACTTTAAATCGTGAAAACGGAACAAATATTTATACCAAATTTAAAATTTTAACAGCTTAAATGTCTCTCAGCGAGTCGTCATCAGTGGCACACCGCTCGTCTCCCCAGATCGGCTGTAAGTGCGCTAATAAAGTCGTCTCGTTACTCGCGGCTAATCTCTCCCGCCGTGAGGATACACCTTAATGGCTGCCGCAAGTTTATAACGGGCTTATAACAAGGAAAAACACTACAAAGTTGCGCTTTCAGGCTTTTTGTTACGGCACTACTAAGTTATGGACACTTTTAAGGTGCTTTTTTTTATCATACTTTAGTTGAGTTAATGTTAGATGATCCCCTGTTTTTAAACATCATATTTATATAAACTACATTGATATAAACCTTGTGACGACGCGTCCAATAATTTATATGACTATTCACTTGTTTTGAATATGCCTTGCTTATGAGTTGTGAGTGTAGTAAGAATTAGTAGTTATAAATTACGGCTGTCACAGGGTAGTAAGCATTAAGGTGGGCCACACGATAGGACTGCATCGAATCGGACTGCGTGGCAATCTACGCTAATCTAGTTACGCTAAATGTGGACAATGTACATCATGCGCTCGTGATGGGTCATATCGAGACAGTACTCGCGACATGACAAATACCGTCCTCATCACGTCACTAATGTGATCCACCTTTAAAAAGAAACGGACTTAATTTATTGGGAAACTGGGTAAGTTCAACAAAACAAACTCTTAAACTCAATAGAGCACACAGATAAGTTTGTAAAATGCCTAAATACTTTCCCGTAGACATTTCCCTTGAAGCGTATCTTAATCCAAATTAACAAAACAATCCTGTGATTCCAAATCCGCTCCGCTACTCTCGTGCACGGCCACGCGAGCCAGACGGAAGGCTTTAACTAATCTTATTACGCTCGAGCGTTTAAGGGATCATTGTGGACAATCTGTGGCCTGCATTATCTGTGACGCCAGGTTTAGAAGTGGCGTTAGGTGACCGAGTAATGTTTGAATGTTGTGTGTAATTTAATTATTATTTATTTAAAATTTTATAAATAATAAATAATAATAAAATGTTAAATAAATATTATTTGTAAGTTGAGATGTCTTCTAGTGTACTTTGTTTATGCAAATCTTAAATGTAATTGCTCAAGAATTGACGATTAAACTATTCTATTCTACTCTATGTTATAGTAAGATTCTAGAGTTTTACTAACTAATGTTAGGTTGTTTAGATAGATGTAGGGCTTGTCTAAATACAGGTCGATCTTGGATCTCTAAATAAAGAGCACACTGTATATTCTTTAAAGCAATAAAAAAGGATTTATGCGTGTATTGACTATAAGGAAATATGCCGAAGTATAAAAATGTCCACTTGAATAATTTCGTCCGTGCATAATTTGGTCAAAGTATAAAAATGTGCACGTATATATTAGATGACGTATAAAGATGTTACGACAATAGACTATAAGGAAATATGCCGAAGTATAAAAATGTCCACTTGATAACCGCTCTCCGCACTATGTACATAGTCGATTTTTATATAAGACATTTACTTACTATGATTGTAGGACATTTTTATACTTTGAGAGTAGTCATTTCTATATTTCGACTTAATAAGACTTAGACGTTTTGAAGTATTGGCTTTCTTTTACTTAGACTAATTTATGTTTTAAAGGTAGACATTTTTATACTTCGGCATATTTCCTTATAGTCAATACACGCATAAATCTAAAAAAGCCATTATTCAAATGCGATGCTTTGAAAATAACCTTTAAAAGAGGGACCCTAAATACTAAATACCTACACGCTCGACTTAGACATGACCTAGACTTTACGCACGACCTTGCTTTCAAATAGAGCATTGAACTTATACTCTAGGGACATCAATTTTATGAATTTATACGATATAACTATAACATAGATACTAAGAACCCGTGTATGTAGTAGGTAAGTAAATAAATTCTTTATTGCACAAAAAAGAAATTGATTCACTTACAAAAACCAGTTATATGAACATGTGAACAAAGGCAAACTTATCCATTTAAGGAATCTCTTCCAATTAACCTTGGAATGACTAGATGAGGACAGCATATACACAATGTGTATAAACATGTCATGTTTATACTCTACTGTACACAAACCTATGTTGTTGACTGTAGGAAAATCAATTGTCAGGTGATTCCTAAACCACTGTTTTCAATTCTGATTCGATTTTTTAACTACGCCCCCCCCCCCCTCCCGTGTCCGCGTGTGGTTGCCGGATTAGAATAGTGTCTTCCCGTGGATGTCGTAAAAGCCGACTAAGGTAATAAACGCGTGTAGTACTGTTAGGCGATGGGCTTGCAACCTGTCACTAATACACTGGTAAACATCTTCGCCTAAGTGTGCAAAATGTGGTTACAGAATTATCAAAAAGCTTTTAGAGTTGTTGGAAATTCTGTAGCTCTGCCTACCCCACTCTGGGAATAAAGGCGTGGGTTTATGTATTTGTATGTATGTATGTATGTTTTTTTTAACTGCCAAGCCAAGTTAAACAACGTCAGAGTCAAAAAAAAATTGGTCGCAGGTTTCATCGACAACGCAGCTTAGCCAAAGTTGAAACTACACCTCTGAATTACATATCTACGACCACGCAGGTCAACTTTAGTTGGCCGTTTAATATTTCAACGAAATGAATACCAAGTCTTTATCCCAGCATTCAAATCTCACGCTCACATTCTCGCACAAGCAGATTGCCTCTAGGCATAGTACAATAATATATACCATAGCCATACCATAGTACAATATATACCATAGCGAAAAATAAATAACACTAGAATAAGCAATTAGATTTAAAACTAACCTTAGCATGTTAATATTGTACTTGTATAAGATAAGCAAGAAATAAAAGGCTTTTTATTTTTTATTTTATTATTATTATTATACCATAGCTGTTGCCCGCGACTGTATAATTCTAATGTTAAAAGATTTTTTCAAATCGGTCCAGTAGTTTCAGAGCCTATTCAATTCAAACAAACAAACAATCAAATATTTCCTCTTGATAATATTATAATTATAGTGTAGATATATGTATAGATAGGTAGCTCGTCCCCGGTCCGTTACGAGTTTCTGTTACCTATCAGAAACCCAGGCTCTAGAGTTGCGTCGATGTGTGTTGCTCGATGCTTAAAACACGCACGTAACCAAACCGGCTTGGTACATCCTGGGTAGTGATTCTATCAACAACGACGGTCGGGCGGACGAACGAGTCAATCTCCAAGCGGCGAGTTTAAATAGTCCCGTCAGTGCGAACAAAACATATTTTAGCGCGTGCATTTTCAATTTAGCAGCATAATTTCTGCCGAGGGATCGAACGTATAAGGCTGCTCAATTGAAAATGCACGCGCCAAAGTTGGTTCTGTTCGCTCTTTTTTTTTATGGCATAGAGAAGACAAACGAGCACACAGGCCACCTGATGGTAAGTGGAAACTGTGACCCATAGACATTCGCAATCACAAGACTGCAATGCAATCCTAAGACTGCAAATGCGTTGCCAACCCTGAGGCTCTGATGGAATGCCTCTATGCTAGTCATTTCACCGGCTGTCTTATCCCCAAACCGGAACACAACAATGCGAACACTGCTCCGACGACGGGACTCCTTAAACTCGCCGCTGCGATTTCGCTGGTTCGTCCGACCGTCCGTTGCTTTTGAAAGAATAACACCCCTGTTGATTTTGCTTGTGGTAGCTCGCGGCGCGTACGGTCGAGCCACGCACACATGCAAGCAATCGATGTGCATTTGTTTGAAGACGGTCTACTGTTTATACTGTGCTCTAGGTAAACCTGTCCATAATAGCTGACGTAATCCTGATGGATAGCCCTTGAGGGGAATCGATTACTTACCTACCTCGGGCGGAAAGGGCCGTATTAACAAAGTTCCGAGGGGACAAAGGGCATAAGCCTCGGGCTATTTGGACATATCCTTACAGATCGTAAAGTGATTATTTTATAAGAATTTTGATGTAATAAGTTTTAAGAAAAGATATGTAGTAATGGACCATGCGTTCTGGAATTATTTCTAAAAAGGGATTAGGGGTTTAAACTATGAATAAAATTAAAGTTATGTCTTGAGCCAAACTTTATACTACCTGTCTAGAGACATTCACCGATTCTTACCTAATCTTTCAGAGGTAGTTTCAGGTTGCGGCATCCAAGTGCTGGAATGATCTTCCGCCTCCTATCCAAGGGGTGTCTATCAGGTACACCTTTAAGCATAAGCTTAAGGTCTAGGTATTTGTTGACACTCCAGAAAGCTTACGCGTCATCCAGCACTTACCTACACACATTAATATTTCACCATGTTGCTTTTAAAAAAAATTATAAATTATTTTTAGTTTTATCAAGGCTTTATCGGTATTTATGTATGCGTTTTATTTTTATTTTCATTTTCCCATTTTTTATGCTACCTTTTATTATGTAAGTAGTTTACACGTATAATATTATAGTATGTTTGTGCAGTGTTCCGTGAGTCACTGCCGGTACTGGCTGAAAATCAGCGCTGTAGGTGTCCGACACGTCAGCATTTTGCTGAGCCATATCTGTTAACTTCACAGCTTTCTTTGAAAAAAAAAGTATAGTGAATGTAAATCTTCTTCTTCTTAATCATAAATAAGAGCTATCGTAATATTACATACCTAATAAAAACAATAGGTGTATAGACATTAAGGCAGTATATAATAAGGCCCCTGGAACATGCAACTAGTTTAATTTATTAATTGGCTTGACGGTAAAATCTCTTCAAATACATTCATCTCCATCATAACAACCTTTTTCCGTGCTCCCGAGTAGGTACGTCTGATACCAACGAACGCAAAATACAGTATGTAAACTTACCAAAACCATTTATTTGAACCTGAGCATGTCTAGGCGATAGATAAGGTTGGGGTATATAAATTATTGAAATCTTAACACTTTTTCAAATTTAAATAAAGAATGCACTGAACGCAAGTTCAATAATCTGTTACGATGAAAACATTACATACGGGTCTTGTAATGGGCACTGAACAACGATGTAAACATTACACATGAAAATGATACTTTTAGGGTTAACCGACTTTGAAAAAGGTGAGGTGTTATAATTTTTATGCAATGATAAAATTAAAAATATTCGACACACACTAGCAAAAAATGTGGTAAAACACTTAACTCAACTAGCCTAGCAACTGGTTGAAAGAGATGGTTTTAGTAAGTTTACATACTGTATTTGCTAATATCTTCCAGTATGAAAGTTCAATACCCTCTATTCTCTATTAAACCTTTCGAAAGGTTCGCTAAGCCGATACGCCAATAACTTAATATCCAAAGGTGAAGTTTGATCATGTCGTAAAGAGCCATCTTGCGATCTCGTAAACTCGGGCGCCGAGTAATCCCGACAATAAAGAAAAATTCCACCCTCTTTATGAAGAGGTAAGTCTTTGGCAAATTGTTGGCGAAGGAAACTGTGGAGTCGCTTTTGAAACACGTTTGAATAAAATTACCTAATTGAAAATCTAGTCGTGTCTTTTGTTGTTTAAATACACAATACAATGACATGTTAGGCGTACAAATGGCGGGCAAGGAAAATAGCGATATAGCAATGAACCGGTCAAATGTGAGTCGGACTCTTTTTGTTGTTTTGTTTAGGGTTTGTACACACAACATCACACCTAACTAACCATTAAAGACAGAGCAGAGAGAAAAAGAAAGAGACGTATATATGTGTATTATGTCAACAACATACGCATTCTAGTGCGACTCTCTTTCATGCAATATTTCAGATTTCTGAAGTGTATAGCTAGATGTGTTGCTGTGTGTACTGCCGCAATAGTTTTGATGATTGTTTACCTAGTTATTACCTAGTTATTATTTGACGCTAAAACAAAAACAAAATAGCTATTCTATTTGATTTTATATTTTTCTTTTTGATTTGAATGTCTTGAAATCGCACTTATTTTGACGCTTAAATAATTATCATAACTGTTTAGACGCATGAAGTAAACAAAAAAAACGTCAGTCCTTTTCTTGTATGGGCACCGACTTTATTATTTTACATTTTTTTTAATTTGAATACAACAAAATAAGCCTATCGTTATGGCATTTTTATAGTATGAAGCCCTAAAGTAATTTCAAAAGTTTTCCAACGGCATAAATTTAAAAAAAAAATATGTTTGTCGTCTCCACTCCTCTCCCAGGCTCCTTGCATGTAACGACGCAGGTAACAGAGACGGCATAAGTGGATTGCGTCCTGCTTTACATACAAATATTGCGAGCAAGCTCTCTGCAGGTTATGGCTGCGATATCGCCGTGTCGCCAGCAGTTTGTGAACAATGTTGTTGTCTGATTTCGGCGTTTGCGCCGTTTATTGTTTTACATACATACACATACATAAACTCACGCCTTTATTCCCAGAGTGGGGTAGGCAGAGCTACAGAATTACCAACAACTCTAAAAACTTGTTAATAAAAAAACTTGTTAAATTGTTGTTGTTGTTGTTGTTGTGTGTTTGTTGTTGTTGTTTGTTGTTGTATTACTTTGTTATTTACGTAATTATATTTATAACCAAGTACAGTCAAGAGCATAAATCATTGATGCATTTATGTACCTTGTCACTTTAACGTCGTATTTGAATTGTCAAACAAAACAGTGAAAAGAATTGAAAGCGACATGGTACAGATATGATCACTTAATTATGCTGTTGACTGTACGAGTCGAGCACCGAGGGTTTTGTGCTATCATAAGTAATGTCGCTGTAAAGAAAAACAATATCGAATACATCGATTTATTGCTTTATAGTTTAAGTAATTATATAAAAACTGATTAAATGCATAATTAGCAAAAAGTCATCAGCTGTAAAGATAATGTGTGAGACGAAAAGTATTCTCACAATTGTATGGCTATTTTTTCTGTCACGGCGGAAAATTACTCAGAAAGAATTACTTACTTGTATCATGTCTAACTTTTTGAAATCAGTTCACGCAAAGGAATACGAACTTCGGTAAAAATATCCAACACGTGAAGTGAAACTCGGAATATCGAGTGGATTTAATTCAGTTTTCCTTATTCATAGAAGCTTTACAGTAATTTTTTTTTTGCACAGAACGTTGCGCGCAGAAAAATAACAAAATCATACGCCGTATGAAAAATACAAAATAACAAACGTACCAGGGTTTTTTTACACTAAAATACACACCCACCTTAGCCCTGCACCCTCCGCGTAATTCCATATCGCATAGCAATAGCCGTTTCAAAGCTCATACAAACACCGTGCTCTGCACATTCATCTTATTATTGCCGATTGTCAGGCGATAGGTCGATCTCTTAGGGTTGCCAGAAGTGGTATTCGCCGTAGTCATTTATTTCGTATTGGAAATTACATTTTTATATGTCGATAAGAGTTCACGATAAGATCGTCAGTGTAAAAATCGAATAGGGTTATAGTGTGTACAATAGTAATAATAATAATGAAACAAAATGTAAACCGTACTGACAGATAAGGACAAAGCATATTTTAAGCATACTTTAGAGCTATTGTAAGGCTATTATTATTAAGTATTTTCGAAAGATGTTTGTTAGGATCGTAGCAGGTGGATTTTTGCTTTAATATTTGTATTCATAATTGTGATATTATTGTATCAATTTCATTTAAAATACTCGTCATTTGACATGCTGTACCATTTATGCTACATAACATTACATTGAGCTATTATTTATTTACTTTTATTTTTGTTTATAGGTATATCAGGCATCGGGTGTCAATATTTATTATATAAATTAATTGAAGCCTTTAAATGAAACTTTAAGCATTTTTTAATGATTGTACGGCGTGCATTTATGTGTGTGACTGCTCCAGCAATGTCCACGTCTATTGGTACAGTTCCAGTATCTCTACTAATATTTTAATTCTCTCTCTTTGATACACCTTCACTTATAGCTTGAAAATACTAAATATCGATAAACGAGTTCTACGCGATTGAAATCACAGGCGACATCTAACCTTAATTTAATGTTACAACCCTATCCTGCCCCCACTGACTCACGTGTGCGATGCGCTTTATTAGCGGGTATGGAGTTCGATTCCGCCTTAGGAAATGAATTCGTCATCGCCGTTTCAGAGCCCCGTAAAACTGATATTTATTTTTCTCAAACATGCTATGTAATGTCGGCGTTATGTTAGTTATTTTAGGCTTCAAAGTGCCACGTTCCCGACGGAACAACTCCAGAGAACTGTAAAGGAATTTCATACAAAATTGAAGGCCTAGGCCGGGAAGTAATTTTTTTTTAATTTTAATATGGCCATGACAGCTGGTTTTATGAACAGGCTGAATATCTAAATTATATTTTTAAAAATTTTGAGAAAATGTTATAACGTCAAGTACTAGGAGTGCATAAACGTTTGGGAGACATCCGCGCTGTGTCGTGTGCGCCGCCCCCGCCCGCCGGTTGCCCGCACCGCCTGAGATCTAAGTTGCGCTATGCCTGATATACCTCCTAATTACCGCTGCGCTCCTGGTACTTTATTTTAACACCCAATTACTTTTCCGTGGACATTTATCAATTTACTTTTTTGAGTGATGTATTTTTTATTTAATTGCATATGTTTGAGAAAAGCACTATACATACCTCGGCGGGAAATATGGGGTTGCCCGCCTCAGACCTATCCGGCCTCGCTTGGCGCTCGGCCGTCTATATGTCTTCGGCCGGCAACCCCTTTTGTCCCGGCCTCTGTAGTAATGTACTATTTTATTTTCATATTTTGTCATGGAGGGTTTGAAATTGATATTATTTTTGCCTTAAATATTTAATAAACGAAATGCGTATTGTTAAGTTTTGTCAATAGAAGTTCTCAGAAAACTTCGTTGCTGACTTTGGGAAAGTCACCTTTGACAAATCTTAGTTAGTATCATGGATGTTTGGATAATTGAAACACAATTTATTGTATTTTCTTACTGAAACGATACTTGAATAATATTTGTTACTATTATGTTTAGAAAAAGTAAAATAAATACGCTTAATTTTACAGCTAGAGTTTAGAAAAATGGATTTTATTTAATGTCTTTTTAACGTTTTTCCGACCCGTTCAACTGTCTTTAGATGACAGATAGAGGGTAGACAATACTTTTTCATGTGGTTTTTTATAGTTTACGTAACACCTGGCCATAATGTGAGTTTTATCGCACGCTGCGCGCACGGTAAAACTCGCATTGTGGCCAGGTGAAGACGTAAAATTGTGTACTCATCACGGGCAGTAAAAAAGAAAGCCCTCTATCGCATATTTACAACCCTCGCCTACGGCTCGGGTCTCAAATACCTGCGATTTCGGGCTTTCTTTCTTTTACAGCCCTTGTTAAGTAATGTACTATTACGAGACGTTACGCGTCACGTTTCAATATCAGTAAATAGGAAATGAATCTTTTATCATAGGCTATGGCATAGAAATCGAACCTGGGACCGCTAGTTTCGTACACCGGGTCACCAACACAGAGCTATAATATTTTCCCTAGTACCATCATAAATGTATCATAGGTTCTATTTTACGCGGCAAAACCATATTGTTTCTAACTCAGCCGGTATTACTGTCAAGTAAAAAGAGCTATCATAACGTTATATTATTATAAAACACATACAAAATTACAAAACATAATAATTAATATAATTACTAACTATAAATAAAATAGCCCTTGCAGTTCACCCGCTCGTGGCATGGACCCTAAAATGCTGGCCGCGTTCCCCCTTTGCACAGCCAGACTGACGATAAAACGAGCCTGCTCTGGGATCACCCACCGCTAAAATAAGTCTTTCCGACGCCTCTTTTTATAAATTTCTTGGTGTCGGAAGACCACGGACCCAATGTTTCCATTGCAAGTGCCGCAAAAAAGTAATTTTCATTGAGAAATGCATATTTGCGGAACTTGATGGTCTGGACACGGTCACCGTATCTTACACGTTATAATAGAGCCCCAGTTATTATTGAACAATATAATAAAGCTTCAACAATACAAAACAAAATCCAGTTCAAAATGTGCGTTGAAAGTTCCTTGAAATATTTAAAATCCTTTGTCTACAATAATGTACAGTTGTAAATTTTAAATGAGCGCACATTTGTTATAGTGTCCTCGGCACGGACGGACGGACAGAGAGATATATTATCATTAGTGCTGCACTTTGCGACGCATCAGACATTTTATATTAAAAGCACGTGAATTCCGATGTACGGAGTGGTTTTAGTTGTGAAAATTTTTACAAAGGTTAGGTTGGACGGGTTCTATAAATATCAAAGGACATTGTTACAGTTTAGTTTAGTTTACGTCTATATCGCGTGTCAACTGTGGATAAAGCATCCATCACTTTTTGACACGTGTACTTATTTACCTGTCAGAAGGTGATGGATGCCTTATCCAAAATTTACCACGCGATAAACGCAGTCATATTCGGCCCCCTGAGGTATTACCCATATTATTTATAGTTATAAAGATAAAAAAAACCGGATCCCTTTGACTGCCATATATATCGGTGGTCATAATGTATTGTTAGTCATACTTTTTTTTGTCATAACTTCTTTCAGGCTGAAGTTACAGTTTTTAATAAACGTTTATCGTGTAGATTAATTAGGTTAGGTTAGGTTAATTCTATAAAAATCCTGAAAAAATAACCGTGTCCTGAGAAAAATGCATTATGACTTGCGAAAATTATGACTTAAAACGCATTATGACTTAAAATAATTATGGCAGTCAATAGAGACCCAAAAAAAACACATCAATACATAGTAAACATTCAAACTTTAAGTAGGAATACATTTTTGGCCTCACTATAAATCGAACCCGAGACCTATTTTAATTATTTTTCTAGTACCATCAAGAATCTAATCCGTGTTATTTTCCTGACGCAATGACTTTATTATGCATCGCAATACTTTAATTACTTAATACTTGTTTGGTAGCGACTCTAACGCCCGTATCAATAAACTAATCTCAACTCTAATGCTCGTCTCGAGATGCGTCTAAAATGACAGTGTTCTATGGTTTGACGTTTACTTTGACGTATCTTGTGACGCGCATCTCAGCCAAGATGAGTTTATTAATACGGGCCTAAGACTCACACAAATAAATTACCATACCGTAAACAGAATACTGCTTAGTCGGCCAAAAGCGTGGTCTGCCACGTGGTGTTGTCTGTCTGTCTGTAGTCCCATGATATTTATTTATACATCAAATTTCCCGATGCACACTAATGGGCAGGCTTTTCCATACTGTTTTCCCGCACCAAAAGCGAGTAAAGATCGTGACCAAGATAATTAAAAAAAAACGAGATACAAAGTAACTTTTTTTCGAACACTAAAAATACATACTACTTAGATCAAAAAGTTTATTTACCTACTACTCCAGAACTTGTTACAACGTATTTTAACCTCGTAATTTACCCCAAACATCCGAGTTGTAAAAGCGCGTAACCCCGATTCTACAAAATCCATTCATTATTCAGCTTTTATTCTTTCCGAGCCAAGTTTCAGGTGCGTTTTTTATCTGAAGTAATCGACAGAAAGAAATTAATGTGGCGTCACAAACCGGCTCGCCGGCTGACACTTTAAAAATCTCTTTCTTAATTTTTACATCTTTGCAAGGTGTTTGCTGGGTAGTGATTGAAGCAGAAACATCGATACTTTAAGATTGGGAAATAAACTTTTTTTTCTGGAAAAATAAACAAAGTTGTTGTTGTAGTTGTGTTTTTGTTATTGTTAGTTGTTGTTGTTGTTGTTGTTGTTGTTGTAGTTGTAGTTGTTGAATGTACGATGTAACCCATATTATTATTTAAGACCCTGTATAACGCATTTTAGCAAATAAAATTTTATATTCTATTCTATTCTATTCTATTCTTATGAGTAACTTAAAATTTGTAACACCTATTGAAATGATTGTGTTTTAAATATTTTATCGTTAACACGATACTAAAATTAGCAAATAAAATGCTAGATTCGAAGTGCTAACTCTAAACTCCAACCAATAATATTATAAATGTCAATCAAAGTTTGTATCTGTTTGTTAAATCAACCGATTTATGTGATTAGAACGGAAACACGGGTAGTTACGCCCTGGCAAAAGGACATAGAATATAAAAAAAAACAATAACAGAATCACAATAAACTATCTACGCGTTGGAACCCGCAGGCAAAAGCTAGATATATCACTTGTGCTAATCTACTTTCATATCCTAAATTAATATACATTCAATTATTTTAAAATTTCCTACGAGTATAGCACAAGGTATTTTACCTTAGGATCCCTAATAACTTGTGTTCTAAGTTTCAGACCCGCTGGTTATTAGGTCCACTGTCACTCATAAAAAAAAAAACTTGCAAAAAGTTGGCTTGCACATCTTTTAAGCTACCTATCGATAGTATTCCAAACTCAGAACGCGGCGCATCCCTCATCGTCTACGTAGAAACCTATTAATAATTTGCGGGTGGGAAACTTTTTTAAAGTGTTTCCGAGCCCCCCCAGCGCCGCCGGTGTTCCGCGAACCATTAATTACTGACCTCTTGTTGATGATATTGTTGAATTTTTTATGAGCACAGATTTGGGGGAAAACAGCAAAAACATTATTATGAGGTTACCGCGCTTTACCCGGTGGTGGGACTTTATGAATTTTGTTATAATTTTTTTGAATGCTGTAATTTATTTTTCAGTCGTTTAGGGTAATAAAATTATAAAAAGGTAAGCTTTTAAACTGGACTTTCTTTGAACCCTTTTTGTTTTAGAGCCCAAATTTAGTTTTACGATACGCGAAACAGTAAATGTTATGATTTAAGACCAAGTGGAATTAAGACCCAGATTTAATTGTAATCGTCATCCTGCCTGTTAGGAAGCTGTTCAAAATGAACTCGTAGTCGAAGGCCAGGATTATTATACATAAGCCCAAAGGCGATAATTATTTCAAAGTCAATAGCCAAGGCAGGCAAGGCACAAAGACAACCCTCTTCAGTTAGTAATAAAATAAGGTTACACTTGCTACGAGAGTTTTGGCAGAGATACCGCCATTTTTCTTAGCAGGGCAGTATAGCAACGTGCATCGCAGTTAGGGCTAAAAAAAAATATCATAGTGTAATCACAATAACGTACAGTCAGTGTCATATTTATTTACGTTTTGTTTCGCACAATTAAATACCTGAAAAAATACCACGGCAAAGAACTGGCAATCTATTCAAGTCATGCCAAAACCTGTTGTAAAATTAATTTGGTTTTCAAAAAATTCTAAACAAAACCGTTTAAAGAAATAACGAAGGTGCCAACTCCCAGGTACCCCCCCCCTATTTCCTTAACGTCAGACGCATCCGCTAATTCACTCGGGGCAAAAATTAAACACATAATTACGACCAACCCACGCCAATCAAAAACCAACCTTAACTTGGAAGTGTAAGGATCTATACGAATGCAAAAATTACTTTGTAAGTTGATAATAGTGGTGTGAATGTGACAGGTCCAAGTGACTTTTCGTTTAGAACATTGAGTGCCCGAAAATTAACAATGGCGTTAGTTTTGGCTCTGTTTTGTATGATATTATGATGCCTCGGCACGGATTTGGGTTGTAAGGTGAGCCTCATTTGAATTCTGTTCAATTTTGTTTACGAGGTGGGAATTGCTTTGTGAATTTCATGAATGGCTGCGGAAAATTTGGAAGAGTGTTTTCCTATTTATTTGGCGTACCTATGTAATCAAGTATTGTTACAATTGGTTATTCGCTAAATAATTGTGATATTGAAAAGGAATGAACCCTGAAAACATTCCCCTTGTAAAAATTGGCGTTACTTACATTATTATATCTTCACGCCTTTAATCCCAAAGTAGGATAGGCAGAGCTACAGAATTACCTACAACTCTAAAAACTTGTTAATAATTCAGTAACCGCATTTTGCACAATTAGGCTAAGATTTTTGGCAGTGTATTAGTGACAGGTTGCAAGCCCATTGCCTAACAATACTACAAGCCTTCATTCCCTTGGTCGCCTCTTACAACATCCACGGGAAGACATGGAGTAGCACTATTCTAACACGGAAACCACACGGGCGTTACTTTTGTGTGTTAAAATATGGGCAGTTAATCATTTATGAATAATATTTAATGTCACATTTAATAATCATCAGAGAAAGTAAATCTGAACCTCCTGTCGCAAATGTAACCGAACTTCTACGAATTAGTTAGGTTCGTATTAATAAACTTATCTTGGTTGAGATGCGCGTCACAAGATAGGTACGTCAAAGTAAACGTCAAACCATAGAACACTGTCATTTTTGACACATCTTGAGACGAGCATTAGAGTTGAGATTAGTTTATTAATACGGGCCTTAGAATCGATAACGTAAGTACCTAATTAATTTTAGTTACTAGTAAAATGATGTCATATGAATGATAGTTTTTCATTAATACTGATCAATTGACCCGTTGATGAAATCCACGTCATCTAACAACTCAAAAGAACGATATCTCATCTTCCAAACCCGACCCCCAAAAGCCGCTGGCGAAGCAATAAAACCTCCTCCCGATCTTAACACTCTATAATTTCGCCACCTAAGAGGTAAAAAATTACTTAAAAACTTTTTTATCAGACGTCGGTGGTCATTTTTCAACGGCGGGAGCCCCGGGCTCCGAGCGGCGCTTGGGTGTCGGGGGGGACTTGAGTCGGTACTTGAGTACTGGCCCGGGGTGCTTTCACACCGGACTGGAAGGTAACACTGCCCTTTTAGGGAAAAGGTACATCTTCAATTCAATAGCAGTACTCTGATGCCTTTTACACGAGGCCATTAAAATTTGACGACCTTTTTCACTAAGCAATGCCTTTATTTAAGACGCCTGCTGATTTTCGAAAAATCATTTCTTCATTTCTAGAGTACCCTAGAAATATATCCACCAAATGTATAGTCCCTACGTCCAACGGTTTATGATGTGGTTTGTCCATCATACGGTAATAACCCCTTACTCACATACATACATACATACATAAACTCACGCCTCAGAGCTACAGAATCACCGACAACTCTATAATCTTGTTGATAATTCTGTAACCACATCTTGCACAATTAGTCTAAGATGTTTACCATTACAGTGTGTTAGTGACAGATGGCAAGCCCTATTGCCTAACAGTACTACAAGCCTTTATTCCCTTAGTTGCCTCTAAAAAACCCTAAGGGGATGAATTTACAAAAACCCCTTCTTAGCATCCCTAGGATGTACAAGGAATATTAAAAAACACACAATGAAATAGTTAAAAGCAACAATTCAATGCATTTTTGCAAAACCGGCTTGAAAAACCGTATAAGAGTGAGATAGAAAGTAATAATGCTACTTTCTTTATTTATATATATTTCAGCATAAATGCTTCTCTTTTACTCGTATTATTTGTTTGTGTCCCGTCTAGGTAATACTCAGTTTACGCTGTCAAAGCAAACGTAGTAGAATACTGTCATTTTCAAAGCATCTTGAGACATTCACCTCACTTAAGATCAGGTATTAAGCCTTGCCTAAGGTATTAGGCGGCCTTTAGTTTTAAGTATCTCTGCAGACCAACCGCGATGCGGATCCTAGACAAATACGCATTTAAACTTGAATGTTTGTCTTTCAATAATGCATTTAATTTTCAATTATGGATTTAGACTAGGTCCTCGGTAACGCGCATTTGGATATGGGATTTGTGCCATAAATGTGATAGTTTGCGCGCGAAAAATCATAAATGAATCTAGTACCTATAATTACGATATAAATGAATATCAAGGGGCAATATTACACCAATATAAGTACCGTTAGTACAATCCTAAAGCTTCGTTTGGGACCAGCTCGATTGGCGTGACATAGTCCCCCTGATCAAAAATAAATAAAATAAATACCTAACCAAGTCCCAAACTAAGTTCTAAGCTTGTATTATGGGTGCTAGACAATGATATAGCTACTTACATATACATAGTATAGAGAAATACAAACTTTAATACATACAAAACACTCGCGCTCATCACACAAAATTATTATCCCATACCGGGAATTGAACCTGGGACCGCTAGCTTCGAAGGCAGGCACTACCAACTAGGCTACCATTTCATTCACTCATTGATATAGTTGCCACATTTACACTGTCAGATTTACGTTAGTAAGAACGTTCACTAACCATCTGTAAAGGTGTTCATAAAAACATTAACAACGAAACTTAAACTCTTAAAGAAAGCTCTAAGACTGTCGTTTTTTCACGTCCGTCAAAACAGGAAGTTGCCTAAAGCGCTTCCGGCCGATAACAACATCCGGTGAAGTTTCTTGAAACTTCGAAAGCTTCGAAGTTTTGGAACAGGTGCCGGTTTCGGATAAAAATTTCCACCTCTTGTTGGCAGTTGGAGATCTTTTTATGAGGATAAGTTTGGAAAGATACAATGCGGGGTGTATAATAAATTTACAGACGTGGAACTTGAACTCCAGGTCTCAACGTGGTTTAAAAGTTTCGAATGGACCGTGCAAGTTTTTGAACCTTATTTGTAATTGAAAATAGATGATTTTAATTTAAAAGATTCGGTCCGAAGAAATATGCTGTGATTACCTCTTAAATTTTCAGTTTGTAATTTTTTTTTTATGGCGTAGAGAAGGCAAACGAGCACAGAGGCCACCTGATGGTAAGTGGAAACTGTGACCCATAGACATTCGCATTCACAAGACTGCAATGCAATCCTAAGACAGCAAATCCGTTGCCAACCCAGAGGACTAAGATGGAATGCCTCTATGCTAGTCATTTCACCGGCTGTCTTATCCCCAAACCGGAACACAACAATACGAACACTGCCGTGCCGTGTTTTCACAAGATTCGAACATCAATTTTCGGTATATTGCCTCATTCTATTTTTAATCATTAAATGTTCTTTTACATTGGCTTCTTTTGACAGTAATTGGTTTAAATAAGTGGGTGTTTTACGATCTCAAAAAGGAGTAATTTCTCAATTAAATCGTCACGTTCGCATTTGTTATTACAATGAAATTAATGAGCGATATTCTTGAAGTAGGTTATCTTCTACGGGTACCGATCATTTCATCGGAACACCTTTCAACGAACGTTTTATTACGCAAAAGTTTCATATCATCGAAAGGCATTCCTCGCTGTAAGAGATTTTTTTTGTTAGTCACAGGCCTAACCTAACGTAATCTACGTAGGTAAAAGTTTTGATCATTTAGAAATTTCATATTATTTAACACTTAACGCTGACTTTGATCACTTAGATTTTAAAAATAAAGATTGTGTCCTTAACCAGGTAACTCGAATGAAAATAAAACTAGGGCACACAATATTTAGGGACCCCTTTGTTACCCTGTGCTGTGTATATTTTGATCAAAATGTTTTTGATAACGCAATAATATAAAAGTCATCATTTTTATATCGCTGGAACCTTCTTAAATATGTAACGTGCAATGTAGATAACAGTTTCTTTAAAATACGTTTATTCTTGTGATAATTATGACCTTAGAGATCTTATAAGTAAAAATAATTACGACAGACAATTATACACCCAAACATTGAACTTAGAAGTGAAATAACGAGCCGCCAATAAACTTACTTAATGATAAAGCCAACTAAAGTACTTCTCTAAAAGGTTTAAGGCTCGTATTCACTATTATCTACCCTTCCGTCCGTCCGTCCGATCAAACCGTCTGCACCTAATCTAATAACTCTACATTAAACAACAATTTAAACACAGGTATAATAATAAATCTTCCAAATTGCCCCCAGCTCACCCACTCAATACTGCCCACCATAATACTCATACTACCAAGCCAAACCAATCTAAACTTTAATTCGTTACGAATAAGGGACTCGCGAACGACTTGGGTTAGTGTTGTAATGGAGTTCAAAATGGCGACGGATTAGAGTAGACACGGCAGATAGGAGATATTAATCCGTCAGATCGAGATAATATTCAGTGGCACGGAACTAGGTAATATATTCGCTAAGGTGTCATGTAGGGAGGGGGTGTTGTCGATAGTTTGTGGATATCGATATCCACAAACTATCGAAAGATAATTGGCTTTTTAGTACAGTCGACTACAAAGATATGTATCTACTTGTGGACCTTATCACAATTAAATACGGTGAAAAAGTGGATACATCTCTTTGGAGTCGACTGTACATTTCATTTTCCCTTTGAATTATGTCCTTTTCTAATATCTCTGATGAAACGTTCCAACACTTCCAACTGTATTTCTAAAACACTCTTGCAGGTTATTGTTTTGACTATAATCAAAAGTCCTGGTAAAAGCATATCCGCGATAGGACCGGAGTCACAAGTGCTGTTCCCTCTCGAAAAAAACGGATAAATATTCAGAGTTGATGGCCAAATTTCAGTAATTGGAGTGGCACCGTATAAGAAAAATACTTAAACAAATATATTACATGTATCAGCAAATGATAATAAATGACAATTCCTGATTAGGAAATCATTTTCAAACCATTTTAACTAAACTTGTCGACATCAACTTTAAATTACCGTTATAATAAATGTCTAATCTTAAAATAACAATAGGCCGCATATCCAATCACTACTTTATTTATTCAAACTAAATTGAACAATTTACATAAAACTACTAATACCAATCTCAATGCCCAATGGCATTCTCTCTCTCGATTGCAAATCAAATCGAACACAAATTATAGCAAACTATCGATACAATAAACCGATGTTACGGCAGCAAAGATCACACTGCGTCGTGTCGATACGCGGCGCGTGCCGCGGCAAGCGCGCCGCGTCTTAGCCGAGGTGGGCACCTCCGACATCGATAACTAGGTGCAGCTCTAGCTGTTTTCTTACGTGCTGTGCCGATAGCCGCCGGCCATTTTGGAATTAATGCAATTTGAAGGTAGCAAATAGGAATCGAGACTAGTTGAAAAATAATTAGTAAAATGTTTATTGAGGCAAGAAGACACTATCTTTTTTATATTTTACTTGATAGATTTCGATTATCGTTATTTCTTTTGTATGTTACTGTGACTTACTGTGTAACGCCAACCTTAAAATTTGCTGATAAATATCACGGTTGTAATTTTTTTACCACGCTGAAACATTGCGCTGAAATACCTAGAGGTGTTATGAATTTATCGTGTGTATCTGTGTATCTATGTATGTGTGTGTCGGTGTATTTCTGATCTGTCTGTCAGTTTAATCGGTTGTTTTTTAGTTATGTTTCATGAGAATCAGTCGGGGGCGACTGTGAAAGAAAGCGTCACCGTAAGCTCGGGGGTTTTTATCTTTTTAAAAGTTATTTTAGAGTCCAACTTGTCTGTCTGCGTCTTATAATAACTGTCATCAACATATCCTTATCTTATCTTTTTAAAGTTTAAATGGATCTCTTTTTTACTCATTTTTTGATCACCGAAAAAAGGGATATTAACATGACCTCTTTGTTAACATTTCTTATCCCATTTAAAAAAACAAGAATCATAAAACCAACGCATATACACACTAGACTAACTAAATTAATACACTACGAAGAAGACCTGGCCTTGGACTAACATTTCGCTTTTTATACCTACATCGCGTCACTTTAATAAAAGTCAAACCCAAACATCAACGAATTAATAATTCAAAGGTCAATATCACGAGCAAGCGATCGTCAACAATTTTCAATTTACCTATTCACAAAAGGCAAATTTCCCAAATGACAAGGTAGCACAATGTTATATCGTGAGCCCTGTGATTTGCAATCAACTGATCACAGAGGTAATTATATGATAAAGGATGAGGTATTCGGATAGGGTGTTTGGGAATGAAGGGGTGGATTACTAACCCTATACTTAGGTGAGCTCATGTTTTATTTGAAAGGTAAAATAAATTTTTACTTGTTCAATTATAATTGCATAGAGACGAGTATGCGGAGACCTATTTGCTAATTGCAAAAAAAAAACTTTTTTGACAGTTAAGTTAAAATACTGTTATTAGGTATGAAACTTTTTTTATTTTGGCAAGTAGGTAATTCAACTGTATATTAAATTACACGTTCTACTCATCTACCACAAGTTCAAGTCCGAAGGCTGGGTAAAGGTAATTTGCGAGATTACTAGTGTAAACTAGATGATTACTCGTATCAGAGCTCGGAAAGAGTGAGCTGTTTTGAGAGTTTGCATAACATGGACATACCTTGTCATTTAATGGTAGTCGTCCTATGTGTAATTTAATAATGAATAAAGTGATTTTATTTTATTACACATACACATACATAAACTCACGCCTTTATTCCCAGAGTGGGGTAGGCAGAGCTACAGAATTTCCAACAACTATAAAAACTTTTTGATAATTCTGTAACCACATTTTGCACACTTAGGCGAAGATGTTTACCAGTGTATTAGTGATAACTGTGGAATAAAATATGTTGTTTAAGTATATATTTCTTTAGATATAAGTATATATTTATCGTACCCATAGCATAAATCTAGAGCGTAGTTTGGGACAATCTTTTTTTTCTACTATTGTTCTACTTTTAAGGACGCTCTTCAGACAAATTTAATGTAGATTATTAATTATGGTGTTGTTTTTAAGTAATCTTGTATATAAGTTGAGTAAATAATATACTATAGCTAAGGAAGTATTTCAATGAGCAGTAATTAAAGGCACAATTGCCTAATCGAATTTAAATGTAATTATTATATTCCTTTATACATATCTCATACAACTACAATGGCTAACATCTTATGTAAAACTAACCTTCCCAGTAAGTATATTATAATAAAAACTTTTCAAAAGAACATCTTTCCGATTTTCTTCTCCAGCGCATCAAAAACAGCAGTGATAATAAACATTTCAATTCATTGTTTATTCAACGCGCCCCCGGGGCAGGGGTAGTAAACCTGATTGCCTGTTTACGACACCTGCACCTGCAGTACTCTCCGGAGTGCCGTCGCGCTGACTCGCTTTAAAAGGGAAAGGTTGTGCACCGCTGGACAATAGAACACAAAATGGCGGCGAATATAAAATGGCAGTAAGAGGGCTTGAGGAAAAGGTGAGATTTTCTTCGATTGCTTTGCGGTTAGGTTTTATGAGTCGTAAACTTTAATTGATCTAACGGAATAGCGATGCCTGTGGGTTTTGGCTTTAAGTGGTTTTCTGTTGAAACCTTTGAGAGTATTTATAATAGCCTTATCTAGCCGTCTCATCATAGGAAAAAGGTACTTGCGCCTAAGATGGCCCTGTTCCTAAGATGGCCCACTTTCAAAATTTCATACTTTTATAACTACGAACGAGTTTAAATTTCGCGCCCATGTTCGGTCAGTACCATAGACAAAATTGCAAATTCATATTAAAGGAAGGGAGCCGCTATCTTTGCAATGGTTGACAGTTCGTCAGTGACGTTACAAACGGCTTACGTGTTATAAACCTGTTGTTCACAATCTTTTTGGTTTCTTTAAAGAAAAACCATCCATTTGCGTATTGTTTGTAAACACAACGTTTCTTAGACTTATGGGCACTCCAGAGAAGGTAAGTGTTGTTTGTATTATTTGTTAATTTTCATTTAAAAGAAGCAAGTTCTTGCTACCGGGTAAAGTCCCTATAAAGGCCCACCACTCGGGTACCCAAGATGGCCCAGGGCCCCGGGCCTTATTAGGTACTATAGAATATCAATTACTTTGGAAACTATAAGAGAAAATTAGTTTTATTTTTATTTTTGAGAAATGCTCTATTAAGCTTTGGATTTTTTGTTAGTTCCTGTTTTTTTCGTACTCCTAATAAGGCCCACCGAACTGTGGAGGATATATATTTTTTTTAATTTAAAGTAACAACCTTGTTTTTATCGAAATTTATTATTAGAATAACGGCAAAAAGGTGTTATTTACTAATTTTAGTATGCCATTTTTGTATTGTATTTAGATTAAGTTTGTGTAAGCCTAACATGGCCCACCGTACAATTTATGACCAAAAAAAATATTGTAACAGACTGATTATGTAAGAATCTCAAATATTATGTTAAGTTTTGCGTTATATATATATTTTTCATTGATAGCATTTAAAAATTAGGTAATTAATATTGGGCCATGATAAGTACATATGTGCCTAGAAAAGCCCAGTTTAGAAGTTTTTAAAAATAATTGTTTTGTTAAAGAAATTTTATCAAACATGTTGATTCCTATGTTGATTAGATTCATAAATAAATGAGCAATATTGTGATAAAGTTTGTTTTCTTAAATTGTTTCAATTTTTTTATTTATTTCAACATTGCAAAAAAAGGGCCTTACAAGGCGCATGTACCTAATATCTTATTCATCTTAGTATTTACCTACCTACATATTTTAAACGAGCTATATCTATTTAAGTATTATTTGCATTTAATTGCCTTATCGAAAAGAACTCTAATGATTTCCATGAAAATCTCTCAATATTCATTCGTTTTTGAAGCAGTAAGTAAGTTTACATTGCAGCCTAAGCTGACAATGTGTAAAGGCATTCCTGAAACAATTCAGGGGGGTTATTATGACATAGTTATGCAGATCATTTTACGGCGAGCGTAAAGGACAGAGCTATAGCAGTTATATAGCTCTGTCCTTTTCTCTCAGCGTAAACTGAACTGAATTGCTATGTCATAATAACCCCCCAGTACCTACATAAGTATCTTGCGCGCCGCCTTCTCGAGCCGGTATATTCTCCTGTCCTGTAACAATTCCTTAAAAACCTCGAGCAACTCCACATTATTACTCGCGTTTCGGTTAAATTCCGAACGTGGAGACAAAATAACTCACCCTGTAACAATTTCCAAGCAGCTTACTGCATCAAATTGCAAAATTCCGAAGCCTTCGAAAACAAAATGCCCGCCGACGTCGGTAATCGGCTCAACGCAGACAGGTGGACGGCGCATTTTAATTCCAACTTATTTCGGCGCTTAACTCCTAAAGCGGATTGCCAACTTGATAATTGCGACAAAGTTTCAACCAGGCCAATCTAAAACGACGCAATTTTACACCCTGTGGATGGACTTTAGACGTTTTAGAACGGAGGTTAACGCTGCGGTGCTCAAAAAGTTTTTATTGTAATGGTTGCACAGAAGGGCGGAATTGTATAACAAATTGATAGACATGTGACCTTTTATATAACACGATGAGGCTTCGCGTTGCGCTTATTTTGTGTAGGCCTTGACATGAAGTTAAATCCTACAGGGCGCTAGGAATTTCGATTTTGAATTACTCATTTGATATGTGCATTACCTGAAGCTACTTTAGCCCATATGGCGAGTTTCAGATCAGTAAGTGATCAAACGAATAGTTTTAAAGTTATCTAATGTCAGAATAATACATTTTGACAGGTTTTCTACAGGCGTTGACGTACGTCGACTGTGTCTTTGCTAGCTCTTTTTTCCAGACTGGAGTCATCTACTTAGGTACTAGTATTTTGGACAATGTGCGAAAAAGCGCCGTACTGCCGCCCTACCAAAGAAGGCTGTAACTGCTATAAAGTAGTCAAAGCACTATAAACTCTATTGGTAACCACATTGTATTTTAACTACGTTACATTGTATAAACAACACTATATTTTAATTTAATTTTTTTATTTATTCAATATACCTATTTACTTGACATTTGTGACTGTAGCTAATTAGCTATATTTTTATTTTGTTTAATTTAATTCTTATTTTTATTTTTTGACTGAGTTTGTTTATTTTATTTCATTATTATTTTTATTTAATTTTTTACACTTTGACGATCTTATTGTGAATTCATTATGATTATGTGACATAGAATAATGTAATTTTCAATATGAAATAAATGCCTGCCTACCTACCTACCTACCATTCAATTACCATTCAATTTAAAATGCTTACACCATCACTAAGCAGTAAGAAAGTGTCCTTGTTATAAAATGTCCCTTATAGTAATTGGTACCCCGTTTAGTAATTGGTATTTTTTTTCAGTGTCTATAGATTGCTATACCATCGTTATCGTTTAACCTACCGTTAAGCATTCATTGTTCTGTTCGGGTGTGGATAAGACAACCGCTGAAATTATAAGATAGAGATATTATTTTTCTTAAACCTTTGGGTTCGCAACGCATTAGCAGTCTTGTTAATTGTAAGACTACAGTCTTGAGATTGGAAATATCCCACTTAGAATAAGGGCCTCAATTCTACTGGGCATAACCAAATAGGTCATATTTACTTGACAGCAATGGCAACCGAGTCAAAAAAATACGATTACATGTCAAAGGCAATATCGTTTTTCAGGGTAAAATAGAGCCTAAGAGGTCTGTATTCTCGTTCATAGTAGGTGTTCATAATAAGTGTAGGTACATTTTAGTACCTTGTCGCAATAACGTATTAAGCTGAAAATGGTTTGAATTTAGTATATCAATAGGTGCGACACGGTACTAAAGTATTCAGCTACACGTAAGTTTGTCCGTAGCTATAAATCTAATAATTGTTACATCATCAACATACGTGTACACCCTTCAGTAAAAGCTCCCAACCTTGACCTGAAGCACTGCGGGCTTTTAAAAGCTCCCCCGCTGCAGTTAAGTCGTCGGGCGTAAGCACCTGCGCTCAACCCGTTGAATCGCTGACTCTCTGCCCCTTGAAGGTAAGTGCGATACTGTAGGGTTGGGGCTAAACCCTTGTCGATGGCATTAGTTGCCTGTATCGATAATAGATGGCGAACATTCTGTGTTTTGTATCATGGAGGTTAAGTGAGGTGATATTTGTCATCAGGATAAACAGTATAATAAACAGTCTTCTTCTGTAAGTGCCTCTCCAACTAGTGAAGGTTGGCAGACAGCTCCGCATATTTGTCTCGGTCTTTGGCGAGGTTGAAAAGCTCCGCTGCACTTGTGACTCCAGTCCATTCGCGAATGTTTCGCAGCCACGATTTCTTTCTGCGCCCGACAGCTCTTATACAGTACAAATAAATAACCAGTAAATAACGCTAATAAAAAGTACAAATAAATAATATGTTTAATGTCTAAAACTAATGCACATTATTTTACTTGCCATTAATTTGAGCCGTGGTAGAAACTGGTGCAAGATCCGTCCGAATTTCTATCACCATCTTATCCTTTAACTTACAGTTAAGCAGCAGTGTTCAAATTGTTGTGTTCCGGTATGGGAAAGCACCAACCGGTGGAATTACTAGCATAGAGGCTTTCCATCTTAGCGATCTTAGACCTCGGGATTGGCAAAGCAGTCTTAGGATGGCGATGTTTGGACTGTAGCTTTGACATGCAAATGTCTATGGGTTACAGATCCCACTTCCCATCAGGCGGCCTGTGTGCTCGTATACCTTCTCCACGACTTTCTTTTTAAATAGCTTAACTCGGCTCTTTTGTATAATACCTAGTTAAAAACCGGCCGTGTATCAACCCCTACTTTCAGAGCTAATAACTGTAAAACACTTCCCCGATTAAATTAGCTTTCTATTAAACCGCGTCCGAATCGGTCCATCCACACATACAGATACACTTAAAAAGATCGTGTTCAAATTATTTTAGCTCCTTTGACTGTTCTCAAAGTGTAAGTACTTTCTCAGTCGCTTCTATATGCTTGCAATATATTTCAAAACTACTGAGCTGACTTTAATGTGGTTTTCACTGATGCAAACAATTAGCCGTAGTGACACGGTTTCATTCCTTGTCGCGTTAACGCTTCTGACAGATTAGTGCAGCAGTTCTTCATGGTGTTAAAGTGACAAAACACTCAAGTGTGCAGTTACTTATAAGGCCGGCCGTACGAGTAGGTACCTACTTTTTTTTTTATGGCATAGAGTAGCCAAAGGTGCACACAGGCCACCTGATGGTAAGTGGAAACTGTGACCCATAGACATTCGCATTCATAAGACTGCAATGCAATCCTAAGACTGCAAATGCGTTGCCAACCCTGAGGACTAAGAAAGAATGCCTCTATGCTAGTCATTTCACCGGCTGTCTTATCCCCAAACCGGAACACAACAATGCGAACACTGCTGTTTGGCGGTAGGTTAATGGATAAGATGGTGGTAGCGATCCGGACGGACCCTGCACAAGGTCCTACCACCCGCAACCTCTGACTCTTGATGATGATATTAAATTCATACGGCGGAATCACTAACTTGTTTTCTTTAATGTACCTACTTAGTGTAATTTCTATGCCGGCAATCGTATAAGACAATAACATTACAGATATTTTTATAAAATACCTATACTTAACTATTTTGTTTAACAGGTTCTTTAAAAAATAGCACTTACCTGCAATTGTTTCCGTTAACCCTGTCGATTGACTGGTAGCATATTCATTAAGGTATTAAGTTCGCCACTTGTACTTTATTATTATGCAATGAAAAAAGTTTCAAGTCGATAAAAACTAAACTATAGACTCGATAACTATCGAGGCTAGCCCACCCCTAGCCCATCGTCGGCGGAGAGGCCGGTTGACCTAAAACGTCGACACATCGGCCATCGAGCACGTTCAGCTGTAGGTTACTGGAGCAGGTGCTGAACCTTGTCGCGGGCTTACGTGGTGATAAGCTAATGGAGGACGGGACTTGAGATAGGAAGGTAAAAGAAAAGAAGTGGCTACAATCACCGCAAGTTGGGACAAGCTAACATTTAAAGCGAGGGTAACCCTCCTTCCCCACGGCACTACTAAGCCGCACTACTGACCAATGATTTTTATTTCTAATTCAAATTTAACGGAGTCGCGGAGCTCCTTTTTCTGGGTGGTTTGGCCCTTCGTGCCTGCTCAACAACTAACATAAACCTACCTCATATTTATCCCTCTTCACTCGTGGTACGGTTGGCGATGTCCGGTTGACCAAAATGTATATTTTAAAATCAAATTTAACAATGTCGACGGAGCTCCGCTACGGCGGAGCCCCTATTTCTGAGTGTTATGGCCCTTCGGGCCGGCTGAAGAACTAACACAACTTAAACCTACCTCATATTTTTCGTACTTATTACTGACTGTTTTGGTCGACCGGACATAGCCAACCGTACCACGGGTGAAGAGGCATATTTATGATATTAGTTCTGCGGGCCTATTGTCTAACACACTCGCAATAGCAATCGACTTCAAAGCGGAACAATTGTCTTCATTTTGTATGCAGACACGCGTTCGATTTTCAAAATAAAAACAATTGGAATTGCGAGTGCGTTAGGCAATAGTCAGTAAGTAGCGCGGTAGTAGTGCCGTGGAGTAGCCCCAATGGTGGCCCTGCCAACAAAGCTAGCGAGCAGGGATTCGATTCCGACGAGTATTTGTTTTGGAGTCCTGTGTGTTTTCTATGTATTTAAGTATTTATATCGTTGTCTTGTTCTTTTGCGCCCTGACGAGTGAAATTGACGCTCCTGTTAACCTTGTTAACGCTATGTCAAATATAAAAAACACGCGCCAATGACAGCTTAACCCTTAAATGCATAATGATGTAGATCTACATCGTATATTTTAAGTAAATTTCAATCTTAGAATTTATGCAGTAAGATTTGTAGCTTTGTCAAAATTTAAATTTGGAAATGAACTTTAAAGACGCGTTCGATTTTCGAAACGCTGTGCATGGGTTAACCTTTTCCACGCCATTGACGGATATATCCGCACCACTGGTTCAACGCCAACGACGGAAATATCCGTCATGGTTGACAGCGCAAAATAGACTTGAGTGTCAATGAGGTAAGGTTGATGTTAGCTCTGGTGTTTAGCTGTCATTGGCGTGTGAGTTTAGACTTTATATCTGACATAGCGTCGAAAAGGTTAAAACCAGAGCGAATGCCAACCTTGACTCATATACACTCAGGTCTATTTTGCGCTGGCAACCATGACGAATATATTCTTTAATGGCATTGCAAAAGATTGTTTTTAACACGTCGTTGAAACCATTTTTTTATTTGCCATGGCGTCATCGGCAATCGAACCCGTAAACCTTAGCTTCGTAGCCTTGATACATCTAGGGTAAAACACCTGGTCATTGGTATCCATAAAACCAGTTTTTCGCCCTGGTGAATGTAGAATTATCGCCTCTATATTATTTATTTATTTAACCATCGATTTACCTGAACATTGTAGGCCTCAACGACCTACATTAGGTTAAATTAATTTAACTATAGTCGTATAGTATAGTAGTAGTAGTAGTATTATAGTATAGTAGGATACGACAAATTTCGGGTGTTACATTTTATATCAATCCGTCGGACCCGACAGCTGTGAACAGCCTCATATAAAATGTATTGCCACCAGAACATTCCACATTTAACGGATCCGACAACCAACAAGTGAGGAACCGCAGTACCAGGTTATATTACTACCCAAATATGACAAAGGCCTAACTAGCCTAGGATTAGGTGCATTAACCTTTCGTATGCTTAGTACCAGATCTGCTCCATATACGCAAACTGCTAGAGAGCAGATCTGCACCAAATGCTTTGCGTGCCTCCCGAATTTAATTTGAACCTTATTGAGAAGCTTCCTAAGGGTTAAAGTTTATTGTAGGTTAGTCAATAAAGTAATCAAATTTACCAAAAATTGCTCCTTACATAAAAATATTCAGTATGGCCGCTATTTTTGTTGGTTTGACCGCGTTGCCGCACTGAGCCGTCAACAAATTTTCTGCCTACCGCATACGAAAGGTTAATTCCCACCAAAGCATGACTACGCTTCTAAAGGTAATTCGGGTGCAGCTGGTCAGGTTCCGGTGTTATATCAGAGGTAGACGAAATAAATAGAACGTCAAGTATTCGTGGAGACTTTATTGCGAATAAAGTACTAAAATAAAAACTCTACCAAACACTACGTGACGTGTTACACTACGCGCCTGCGGCTTAAGGCACGACACCCGTGACGGCTCGGCCACACGCTTACAACAAACAAACATTTATAAAGCGACTTCTTTTACCACCCACCAACTAGCACGCACAACTGACCAATGATATCTAATATAAAAACCAAATTTAACAGCGTCGCGGAGCTCCTTTTCCTGAGTGTTCTGGCCCTTCGGGCTAGCTGAAAATCTAACATAACTTAAACTTACTTCATATTCATGATGCAAAATTTGATCAGTTGAGCAGTTTAGTTAAGCAGTGGAGAAATCGAAAGATTACTTTATTATATTCTAATAACAATTTATGTAGTCGACTAAAGATGTATCCATTTTTTCACGTTATCGTTATCGTATCGGCATCGAAAAAAATAGTGATTGGAATCAGTGTCCCGTGTCTGTATCCAGTAGTCAACATTCCTAGCACGTTGACAATGACGGTGAATATCGTATTGTAAAGGTGAAGTAAACATACAAACACTTTAACTGTAGATATAAAAAATAATCACAATTTTTGTGGTGATAAGCTTCCAAATTATTATTCTATTGTAAAAGTGTACCGAGCCCGCTCTATATGACATACAAAATGTACAATACATGTTACAATACAAACTTTGCTTCACTTAATTAAGTAAAATATATTACTTGTAAGTATTCAAGGTGCAAAACTCTCATACTTATTAGAATATAAATAAAAGTGTAGAAATTAAATCAATATATTTTAATAATTCCGATGACCGAATCATAAAATAAAAATCGAAAATAATACTTCAAGATGAGATGAATAATAAAAAAATCACACGAAATTATAAATAAAATCTGGACGGAAAACAATTAAAAAATCTGTAAAACTAATTACAAACTCTAAAAAACCGTTAAAATATAAAAATACTAAAGAGATTCCAAATACAACTTATACAACTAAATCTTACAACTAATTTGTATTTTGTCACAATTTAAGATCTTCATACAAATGGAGTGGGAGTTTCGTATAAAATATTGTCATATCATATTATTTAGGTATCAGATTCAACCTCCATTATTTATGATGATTGTATAGTATATCAAAAGCGGTGATTACAAAATATGTTTTATGATTGATGCAACGAGTCCATAAAATGTAGTAACTTACGAAAAGGTAAATATTTTCACACCAAGTCTGAAAAATAAAAATACTATAGTCCCGCGAGATGTCAAGTAAATCCTGACAGATTTCATCACAGTACAAATTATAACCTCAAAACAATCTACTTTGCATTGGCACAAGTCAGGATTGACTTCTTAACTGGCACGAGCTTATCCCTTGGCATTCTGATTTAGTAAATATATTTTACGTAACACCTGGCCATAATGTGAGTTTTATCGCACGCTGCGCGCACGGTAAAACTCGCATTGTGGACAGGTGAAGACGTAAAATTGTGTACTCATCACGGGCAGTAAAAAAGAAAGCCCTCTATCGCATATTTACAACCCTCGCCTACGGCTCGGGTCTCAAATACCTGCGATTTCGGGCTTTCTTTCTTTTACAGCCCTTGTTAAGTAATGTACTATTACAGACGTAGTCTGAACTTATTTTCGATATGGCCTTAATTACATTGCTTGCGATAGGTTTCTATAGTCGCCATGAATTTATTAGAAAATAGAAAAGATCGAAAACGATTGTTTAGGCATATATAACCGCAGTGCACTGCTAGATCAAAACAATATCAACTCAAAATCCTTGTTAGTTTTGTTTAAAGGTTGTATTAAAGTTGATTTTGGAATACAGTTTTATTTTGAGTTACAGGTTTCGATCTAGCAGTGCGGTATATTAATATCGACCATTTCAAACGCTTATTTTATAAGTTTAAGGAAGTAAATAGTCATTATGCTATCTTGGACGTGGCGGATATGTTGTGAACGGTTTTTTATTACATAACCTTACATGATAGTAAAGTCAACAAGACTTGTTACATTCTAATGTATTGGCTTTAATTCACGTAGTTTTATCTAGCCAATTATGATAAGAGATTCGTGAATTTCATTTACTATAGCGAATATTTACTGGATGGTATAATTAATAGTGACTTTCAATGAAGTATGATTTTATAAAAGTAATTATATAAAAGCCGAATGGCACACTGGGAGAGTTTTAGAATGAAACATGAAAAAAGAAGTAAAAGTAAAATAGTTTTGTACTGTGGCAGTGGTATAGAAAGCAAATATTGCGTTTTAAGTGCGTAGGACATTATCTTATTTAAATGGTCATGATAACGTATATCTAACAGCTAGCATGTCATGTAGCAAGTTTTCTAGGAGAAATGAGAGATGGATTATTCGTTATTTGATTTATGACTTAACTTATGGTGAAATGTTTTTGTTATATAAAATCAAACGCGAGGTCTACGTACAAGTAGGCCTTTCTTACATACGAATATTAAAATAACTTGTTTGGCGAGCAAATATGATAGTGATTTAGGATTTATAAGATTTAGACGCTGTAATACTCTAAAGGACTAAGATAATAGCAGATATTGAAGATAGTATTTAAGGAAGACAGTCGAGAAATACTGATAAGTTGGCACCATATTATAGCGCCGTTTAAAATAGAGATAAGCTACCGTAGAGTTCATGTTATACATTATTTACTAGAATTTAAATGTATGTGTGGTTTATTTAATAAAATAAAAAATTCGTACGAAACTGTTTGAGAATTAGGTAAAGTATGAAATGGTCAATCGAAAATAACACTGTTCATGCGATAGAAAGCAATCACTTTTTAGTTTAGCTATATCACCTTTAGATTTATCAAGTCAAAAAAGGTTTTAAAGTCCAATTCCCCTAGTGTAGCTTAACGTTTTATATAACGCGTCGGTACGTTTTGTTATTAATTTTTAATCACAAATCTTTAGCAAATTTGAAAATTCGGTACAAATTGTGACATTCGCGAACTCAATCGAGACTTGATCACTGATTATAATTAGTTCTAATTATAAAAGGCGTTTAGGCAGGTCGGAAATATATTTCCTGTACTTTCCTTTCTATCGCGTAATTTGTATCGATCTATACGCAACCAAATTCACTGAAAGGACTCTGTAAGTCGCATTATGAGATCGCAAAATTTAAACCTGACCTTTTTAGACCTATGTGACGGTTTCATTTAGTTTAATATTAACGTTTTGATTTATAATGCTACTGTAACACGGGGAGGATCAGGGTTAAATTCCGCTTACACACTTGGAGCTTCGCGTTTATGCCACTCGAGCAATGTCGGTGCGTTGCATCGTCGTGATTTTAACATAGAGCGACGCAAGTGTTTCATAGCATCGCGTCTGTCGTTCTTATTTATATGCAGACCTAGGAATATATGAGGCAAAACTAAATGGCAGCTAGAGATTGCGACTTAATTATCGATGCTTTTCCTATATATTAGTGATCGCTCCAAGTTTTGATTGTAAAAATAGTTTATTTTTTAAAGTATGCAAATTAAACAAAATAGCAACATAATTCTGGTCATACATTATTTTAAAAGGATTTATAACCTTCACTAATCATCGTCATATTGTTTTTACTCCTAAAAAATTCTAGTCGTTTATTTTAACAATCGTAAAAGTGACAGTCATTTTGAAATTCACAATACGGAAAAAATATATGATGATGATGAGTGAAGGTTAAAAATCCTTTTAAAATAAAGAATAACGAGAATTATTTTGCTATTTTGTTTCATTGCATACTTTCAATCAAATTTTATTTTTACAAACAAAACTTGGAGCGATCACTAATATATGGGAAAAGCATCGATAATTGAGTTTATCGATATAGGCAATCCCTAGCTGTCATTTAATTTTGCCCCGTATATTCCTAGGTCTGTTTATATGTAGAACGCAGCGGTTAGGACGCAACGCACAGGCAACGCTCGTGTGGCAACGCAGAAAGTTAATTTACGGGTAGAGATATAACAGGTCCGAATATTCCAGAATGGTCGCTGGTGATGCCGACGCGCGCCCCCCCTGCCTCCCCCCCCCGGTGCGCTAGATGAAGAACTCGCGGCGCTTGGTGACGCGCGGGCCGGTGGCGGCGGCCAGCGCGGCCGAGTCGGGGTCCGCCGCGCCGTCCGCGCCGCGCTCCTCCTGCCGGGGACAACCGCCATACATTCACGACTGAATCGTGCCCAAGGAATCACAATAGACCATGTGTCCGATGGGTGAACGACCAGGAGCCACGTAATAAATTACAAGCCCATACTATTAGTACAAATCCATGCTAAAACAGTAATACTATTAGCTTGTACTTTATTACGCGATCGGCCCAGGACGACTTCCGTAAAACAACGGAGAAACAATGGATGCACTGGATAATACCCAAGAGTGAGTAAATACAGCCTGATTAGATGGATGGATAAATACATAGAGCCTTTTTGGTGTTATATACAGAGACCAGAATCGCTTAGCGCGAAAGAAGAATACCATAACGATATTAGATAGCCTTGTTTTTACAAACCCCAGGGATACACTAAGCCTATCGGCTTGTAATCCACCCACAAGGCTATTAATATTATTATTTAAAATTTAATTTTACTACCTTAAAAAATAACATTCTAATTTATTTGTAAAAAAAATAAACAAACCTTCCAAAAATAAATTATAGTTATTTTGAATGTGAAACCACGAGAGAGCTATAAACGCTCGCTCCACGGTAACAAATGTGCGAGCCTCTCAGGCACTCCTAGGGTTAATATTACTTGAGTATGATAGCATAGAGTGTGAAATACTAAGTTACCTGCGTGAGGTACTCTCCCTTGTGTCTCGAGAGCGCCCGCACCAGGATAACAGCCACGACGATCAGCAGGAGGAAGATGAAAACCAGCACAGCTGCGGGAAAAATACTTTAAATAAAATAAATATCAGGGACGTAGACATAAATTGACCTAGTCCCAAACTAAGCTCTAGGCTTGTACAATTGCGGAACGAAAAGGTTAACCAGTTTTCAAATAAATTCATTTACGCGTTGCGAGAGAAATAATATTGAACCAATAGTGGCTGTTGTTTATACGTGACCATAGCAACCCTTTTGTAACGACCAATAAAGACTAAGTTAAAATTAACCAATACTGGCTGTTGTTTATACGTGACCATAGCAACACTTTTGTAACGACCAATAAAGACTCGAGTTTAGTTTGAACCAATAGTGGCTGTTGTTTATACATGACCATGGTAACCATGTATCTGTGGGCCATGTAGTGAAATGACATTCATTATGACGGAATGTGTCATACTCGGTTGATAAACAGATACTGATAAAGTGATAACTTATACTGAGCAAGCAAAAACAGATTTTAAGGTGGTCAATCTTTTCATTCCGTGACTGTACTATGGGTACTAGATAATCATAAACAAGGAATACTAAGAAAACATACAAGACTCGCAATCATTACGCAACTTTGCCCATATCTGGAATCGAACCCGAAACCTTTAGGTTCGCAGGCAAGGTCAATACGAACTAGGTTAACGCGCCGTCTTACTGCACAACAACAAAGCGCAAAGCACTGAGAGCGAAGGCGCATAGCCATACTAAAAACGCCTCCATGTTAAATTCTGTTTTGCTAGAAAGAGGTAGGAACCAATCTTTGTTAGCTAATATCTTGGTTATTTTTATAGCTAATCAAAAATTTTTTTTCCTCAACTGTTTGTTACATGAATCATTTTTTATTTCCTATAAAGAATTGTATACTCCCGCCCCGTGTGGTTGCCAGGTCAGAATAGTGCCACTCCATATTTTCCCGTTATCGTAAGAGGCAACTAAGGGAGAAAAGGCTTGTAGTACTGTTAGGCGATGGGCTTGCAACCCGTCACTAATACACCGTTAAATATGGGTCCATATTGACTCACATAAAATTCTTATTCCTATTTTTTGATTTCCTACCGATTTGTATTCATAATATCACTCTTCATATTTTTTTTCCTCATACTTTTTTGTTCACTTTTTTTTTTAACGCAATTCATAATGCATTTTTTTTAAGAAACTGCTACTTTTTTTGATTTTTTATAAATCTAAGCTAACCTAGCCTTATTACACATAAGATATTTAAGAAATTGTGAAAAGTGTACTTCATTAATATTGGCGTTATGAATTCAGATGATTATGAGTTCCGATCGTTAGTACTATTTTTTTTTATGAAGAGTATGAAGAGTGATCATTGTGATGTAAAATGGTATGAGAAACATTTTCGGATTTCCGATAATAGGACTTAAAAAGTTATGTGAGTAGATACGCACCCTTAAATATCTTAGCCTAATTGTGCAAAATGTGGTTACAAATATTTATCAATGTTTTGTTAGAGTTGTGGGTAATTCTGTAGCTGTACTGCTCCGCCTATCCACTCTGGGAATGAAGGCGCGATTGACAGTATGTATGGATAGGATACTGACTGCCGAGTATGGCCTCGTCGGCGGTGTGCGTGTCGATGAACCCGGGGTCCTGCAGCGGCGGCGGGCGCGTCTCCGCCGGCTCGGGCGGGTGCGTCACCGGCTCCACGCCGCAGAAGTCCTCGTGCAGCACGCCGCCTGCGCAGATAGATATAGTAGATTGTACAACAAGGGCATAAAACAAACCATTTTTTCCGAGACTTATGGTATCCAACCGAGCCGGCAGGCGAGGTTGGATAATTAAGTCGAGGATAAAATGGGTTTTAAGACCGAGTTATACACTCTGCTTTTCACTTCGATTACGAGGAAATAAAACAGTAATAATGTAAAAAAACTTTAACAAGTTCTTTTGCATTTTTTTCCATGTGATAATGTAAAAAAACTTTAATAAGTTCTTTTGCATTTTTTTCCATAAGTGTGTTAGGTGTGAGCATTATTTTCCTCTTCACTAGACGACATTTTAATTAAATTCCATAACGCAACAAGTTTTGCAAAGAAAATAACTAATTAATAGTCCAAAACCTCTTTCCCGCCACTGTATTTCTGTCAAATTTTTTTTTTCTGTTTGCGATTTTTGACTTAAGTCGAACGCAATACTGCCAAGTTTATACCTACGTTGATTTTTTAATGTTCTTGTTAATAATGCTTGTTTTTAATAGTTTTAAATTTCTTCTTCGTTAGATGCAACTACGATGCAAATATAAATAAAATTAAAGTAAATTTATTCAAATAACAAGTTTATTTAATGTAGTCACCTCGTCTGTCTGGCTGTAGGGCTTAATTGTCTTAGTCTAGATGACGACAACCATTTATGCACTAGTGCATAAAATGCGATTTTATGCAGCCTATACCCAGCATAAAGAAGGACTTTACGAGCATGAGAAGTGAAAACGAAAGTTAAGCCTGCGCCGAGCAAACGCCGAGCGTCCAGTGGCGCCCCTCATGACTATTATTGGGTTTTCTAATTAACTAAAGAATTTCCTTGAACCCAAACAAAATGTGTTTGTAGCGCAAGTATAAACACAATTTATGGGGTACGTAACAAACTTTAATAACAATTACCCTTTGAGTAGTCAGCTTAACGGGAAAAGGTGGCCACTTTTTTTCGTTAAGTTAATAACTCGAAGGTGAATTGTTATTACAAACAAATTTCGTCCAATTTTAAGAAAATACTTTAGTTTATTAGAAAACGCAATAAAAGTAATGAGGGCGCCACTATACATCCGGCGTACGCTCTGCGTAGTCTTAACAGACGGTTTCGTGTTTACACTTCAGATTTATCGTAGTAGGGTGGACACTTTTAGCTGACAGGCGCCAGTAATGAACACTTCGCTCTTAAATCAAATTTCAAACGGTCCTAAGTTGATTTTTGCAAAACTAGTGAGTAACCCTTATGTTCTGTAAAATAAGAATTAAGTGTCCATTATTGATGCCTTGTCCATTACTGACTCCATCACCCTAATAAGCTTTAAAATATTAGAAACAAACTAGAAGGGCAGCTTACCTAAAAGTATTTTGAATTTATACTACTTACAACTTATCAGTTATCACTTGAACGCATAACAAGTCAAAAATTAAACAAATCTGAATGATTAGTTTAATTATAATAAGACTGAAATTTCCTTAAAATGTTCGTTTAAAAATAATTTTCACAATAGTCGCGGCGCTCAAAAAGGCCCGGTTTGACAGCTGTCATCTCAATATAAAATATATGTTCGAGGTTATATTTTGCCCTGCATTAATATCAATCAAATGTTCGAGGTTATATTTTGCCCTGCATTAATATCAATCAAATCGATCCTCTGAATGCGGCGCGACTTTTGCTCATTTAAACTCAAAATATTCATCAAACTATACATGACTTCATCCATATACTAATATTATAAATGCGAAAGTGTGTCTGTCTGTCTGTTACCTTTTCACGCTTAAACCGCTGAACCGATTTAGATGAAATCTGGTGCAAAGATAGTTTGAATCCTGAAAAAGGACATAGGGGATGAATTTTGGGAAAAAAACTATCCTATGTCCTTTTTCAGGATTCAAACTATCTTTGCACCAGATTTCATCTATATCGGCTCAGCGGTTTAAGCGTGGAAAGGTAACAGACAGACAGACAGACGCACTTTCGCATTTATAATGAATTTCGGGAAAAAAAACTATCCTAAGGGGGTGAAATAGAAGGTGAAAATTTGTATGGAGCTACGATATAAACGAGTTCCACGCAGACGGACGGGCTAGTATAAAATAAAGGTTATTAATTTATTAACGATAAATTAGGGTATGAAAGCATCTCACCTAAGCTGCGCACGTTGGGCGGCGGGTCCTGCTGGAACATGAGCTTGAGCGGGTAGATGTCGTCGAACTCGACGCGGCTCACGCAGCCCACGAACCCCTCCGACATAGACTCGTTGCGCCCGATGTACATGTACTGGATGTTGTTGAACTGCGCGTCCGCTGATTGCTTTATGTTGAAGTTGTACTCCTGCGTCTCGTAGTTGTCCACCTGTTCACAGTTAAATATGATTAATAATAGGGTCGCAGGTGGAGGTAGAGTCGATACTTAGAGCCGCTTTAGTAAACTCATCTTCGCTGGGATACCCGTCACAAGACACGTCAAAGTAAACGTCAAGCCGTAGAAAGTAGGGTATTTGACAACATTGAAATTAAATTGTTTTTTTCATTAACCATAGATAAACATTATAAAAATACTAGGAAAATATCAATATTTTTTTTATGTTTTTCTATTTTAAGATTTTTAAATTCATAAAATCCAACAATAAGGACTCTGTTTGATTGTGACGTCACAAGATAGTAACTTAATTTATATAAATTCCATAGTAATGGGGCGTTTTTGATGTTTCACAAAAAGAAGCTGATTTGACTTTTGTCAAATACCGTATTGTCGCTTTTGTTTTTTCCAACCTTAAATATTTCACACTCATATTTTCGGATCAGTCAAATTTTTCTACTGACAACTAAGTCGAAAAACGTATGTAGCCTATGTTATGTTCGTATTGCAACATGCTCTGAGGGCCAAAGCACCCAGAAATCGGAGCTCCACGAACGAAGATCTCCGTCGACACTATAATTATTTCTGGAATGGGATAAAATGCGACAGGAAAAATGGGTCAGAGGAAAGGTAAAGAACAGGCGGCCTAACTGATAGCAATCTATCTGTGACAACCTTGGATAGGTTTTCCAAGGTTTATGTATACCTGCAGCACCATGGTAGCGCCTCCGTTCTTCCTCGAGAGCCTCACGTCGTGGTACTGGCCGAGACCGAAGTGTTTCCCCTGGAAGATGATCTCCTGCCGCTCGAAGCCGAAGTCGAACACCACTCGCAAATGACCTGTTTAAATAAATATTTAAGGGACAATCTCACACAAATTGACCTTGTCCCAAACTATAGTAATAGGCAGGGGTACCTATTGTTTTATCAAAACACTTTTCAACGAACGTATCATGCAAATTTTAATTTCATCAATTAATGACATTACTGTCGCATGAGTTAATATTTTTTTGCAGTCACAGCAATTAATGTTTGAGATACCCTGAAAACATCGTTTCAGCAGAAAAAGCGTTTGATGAAATGTTGAAATCAATGAAGTGACATTCGATTAAATGTGGTTACAGATGTAGTGAATCCTTTCCTTTCCATCGTTTTTGGTCGGATAACTTCGTATTTATCTTGCTTTCTCAGTTGGCATATTGATGGGTACTGAAGCTAATTGAGAAAGCTAGATAAATACGAACATATCCGATAAAAAACGATGGGAAAGGATTATTCACTACATCGGTATCACTATTTGACGTAAGGAACAGCAAGTGTTTGACTGCTGTCAACATTATCAATATTCAGAGAGTTCATGTTTGTGCTGTGTGTCAAGATTGACAGCTTATGTGCCTATAACATTTTTCAAATCTTATTATTGGGCCAGTGACAGGTGTCATTTGGCAAATTTAGGGATGCTGCTAAATCGCATTTTTTTTGTTTATAAAGGAAATGTAATATATTTAGTAATTTAGTGTCACTAATGAATTTGACGTACAAATATTAGTATACAAGGACACACACTCACCAGAATTGGAGACCATAAGCGTGAGGTACTCGGACGAGATGTTGGAGTGGAAGCCGAGCAGGAAGCCCTTGGGGTTGGTGGTGGTGAAGCCGACGCGGATGCTCTCGGCGATGGTGGAGCGCCACGACCCGAAGAAGTCGTACTTCACCATCGAGTTGGGCCGCAGGTTCACGCCGATTTCTGGGGGACATCTCAGTTCACATTCATTGTTCGAAGTTAGCTAAATTTGTTAAAGGCTTGACCCTGGCCGTATCCGTCCCAAACCGGCTAAATCGGGTTATTTAAAATTGTATTTGTTGAGGAGGAGCTCTGTAGGGTTCGTAATAAGACCAGGTAGCCAGTAGTAATCAATGTCTATTGAATATTTGCACTTCCTTTATATACAATTTACACACATGAGACAGATATACTTAAACTATAGCTATTTCACAGAACTCGCATAAAATACATATCAGAAGGTAGATCTAAACGGAGAGATGAAAAAGTACCCTACGCAAACTCATAACATTTATTTGTTTACATTACGTATGCTGCTACAGTATTTTTTACTCGCTTCAAGATAGGCATCTAAATGTCTATAAAAAAAAACAAATTCAATCTTCCATTAAAGCATTCCGTACTCGAAACGTCAAATCACTCTCGAGCTAGGAGCAATTAAACTCGGTCACGTGAAACCGATGACGTCATAGTCCGGCAGACGATGGGATTAATTATGTGAGGCTTTTGGCATACGAAAGGTTAAGGCCGTCTTTTGATCAGTAGTTAACTGAACTAATGGTTATAATTTATAAATAACGGTTAAAAATCAAAAATATGTGACAAACTTGGATCTCAATTCACCAAGACGCATCCCACCACTTAATATAACGAATCGCGTGTGTGTAAGCTAACACTATACTCAGAGACGGTCTTAGCTAGAATCCGGTTAGCTGTCTAATCAGCGCTAAGATTTGTAACTATAGTTGCAATAGTTTTAACTATAGGCTTTAACTAGATCTGTTCTAGATCCAATTAAGATTAAGCCCCACTCAACTTAAGCTATACTTAGCTCCAAGCCGACTTATCTTTAAAAGCTTAAACTACACCTTAAGCTAATCATAGCTTGAACAAATCTTACCTTACGATGCAAATAGCTTTACAGCAAACTATTTTTTTTTTACACTTGGCTTAAACTACACTAAGGTTAAGCTATTGTTAGCTTTAAGCTACACTTAGCCCAGACTCACCATCAGCGCAAATAGGTCCCTTGAAGGCAGTCCAGCGGCAGTCGCACGAGTAAGAATCATATCCCTCCAGGCACGTGCCGTTGTTGAGGCAGGGGGAAGACAGGCACTTGCCTGTGCAGCCTTCCGACACGCCGTATAGCCCTGGGGAGATATTATAGTAGTTAGTCGGTGACTGAGGATGTATATGAGTTGGATTTAGACGCTTTTATTAGGATAGCAGAAATGAAACATGTGTCAGTTGATCTTAGTCGATCGCCTTATGCATGGGGTTTTTTTTGGAAAATCCTAATCGTATCGAATGGAATTTGTTTCAAAAAATTCACATATTATTGCGTTTGCTCTCGAAATGGTATTTTTTTCATTAAGACTGCACCGAGCAATCGTCGAGCGTCCAGTGGCGCCTTCATTACTATTATTGTGTTTTCTAATTAACTAAAGAATTTCCTTACAATTAGACGATACGTTTTTGTAGCGCAAGTAAAAACACAATTTATGGGATACGTAATGAACTTTAATAAAAAGGTGGCCATTTTTTTCCGTTAAGTTGATAACTCGAAGGTTAATTGATATTAAACTATGTGATATACCCTATAAGTTGTGTTTTCATTACTAAAACCTACCGACCAATTTCAAGAAAATAAGTTTATTAAAAAACACAATAAAAGTAATGAGGGCGCCACTGTACATCCAGCGTACGCTCGGCGCAGTCTTAAAAGTTAACAGACATTTATTCAGTAGGTAGGCCACACGGGCACTTTTACACGTCAAAAATCTACCAGCGCTTCTCAAGAGAACACCGCCGCCGCAAGAAACTCAGCAGTCAAATTTGTCTGCCTGTTTGCCTGTGACTACAATATAGACATTGTGTATTAAGGGTGGTAAAGAAAGAATTACAAACGAGAGTCTGTTAGAAGCCCGAAGCCGAAGGCTGAGGGCTTTAATGACTCGAGCTTTGTATTTCCTTTACCACCCGTGTAACATACAATGTTTTTCATCACAATTGCGAGGAAATGAAATAAAATCAGACAAAAGATCATATTTTTAACTTATTAACGGCAGACTACATCATTGTCTGTGACTTACCACAGATAATGTCAAACGTGTTCGGAGTCCGATTCTAGTGACATATGAGATCAATAGTTTATTATGCGAGATTTTTAGGAAATAGTATGCAACTGACATTTCATCTCGAATGAAACTTCATATCGAATGGCACAAGAATTGGGGTCCTGACGTATTGTGATAGTTTGAGTCCACGTATAATATTTAAAAAAAAAGCTATTACGCACGTTAGTGGCGTAATGGTAAAAAAAGGCCCACGGGTATTATTTTGGATTTACGGACACTATTTACGAGCAAGTGTGATGAAAAATTGTAACTGACCTCGTCTCGCGTGCGACACCAGGTCCACCGGTCTTCCATTGAGCAGCAGGGCCCTGACGCAGCCCACGAAGCCGTCCTTCCTGTCCAAGGCGGCTCCTATGATGAGCGGAGTCGTCAGCTGCAAGGCGCGCACCGGCTCCTTGGCTGTTCGGATTTCGTTCTTAAGTGCACCATCGACTACTACTCTTGCTTCCTTCCTGTGAAAGAAAATGGATTGGTAATGTAGGACGTTCTGTGGTGGCTTGTGATTGGATTGCTTAGGTTTCTAGCACTCATACATCACTCATTAAATACAAAACGGACACATTTCAAAATAATTGGCTTTTGCATTAAAAAAATTACACGAACAGTTTCTAATTTTAAAATGCAACACTGACTCATTTTGGAATGTGTCCGTTTTGTATTCCACGAACGACATAGTAGATTGTGTCACAAGGGAGCAAAATTATATATCTGGAGGTGGTATTGTCACTGGTAAACATCTTCGCCTAAGTGAGCAAAATGTGGTTACAAAATTATCAAAAAGTTTTTATAGTTGTTGGAAATTCTGTAGCTCTGCCTACCCCACCCTGGGAATAAAGGCGTGAGTTTATGTATGTATGTATGTATGTATGTATGTATTGATTCCAGAGGCGAATAATTCTTTAGTAGCGATGGATTCAAGCCTTTTAATTTATGGCAAGGATACGGCGAGTGGTAAGACTGCAATCCTAAGATTTCAAATGACTTCCCAACCCTGAGGACTAAAATGGAATGCTAGTAATTTCACTGGTCGTCTTATCCCCACGCCGGAACACCGCTGTAAAGAGCCGAAAGTAGGTAAAGGATGAGATGGTGGGATAAGCTTTTTTTTCTAGCCAGTTTTTGTGTCCCACTGCTGGGAAAAGGCCTCCCCTCTTTTTCGCCTCTCGTCCCTATGCAGGGCGCGCCAATCCCTCGCCAACGACTTACATACATACATACATACATTAAATCAAGCCTGTTTCCCAGAGGGGTAGGCAGAGACCACTTCTTTCCATTTGCTACGATCTTGACAAATTTCTTTCGCTTCTTCCACATTCATACATCGAGTCATGCACAGACAGTCAGGACTTATTATATAAGCATCAGAGCCCGGATTTTTCGCGGCAAAACAAAAGACAGTCGTAATGTTAGAAATATTTTTTTATCGATATCGAGTATATTTACATTACTTTACAATCATTCGCGACAGTTGTTTTATATGTCTAAATTTCAACTCCAACTTTTTCATATCAAGTAATAAAATAACCCGTCGGGTAACTAAGAGGTAAAACTTTGAATGAAGTGACTATACTACCTCATGGAAAATAATAGACACGTTAGAAACTGTCTACTCCCAGAGAATGTTGAGAAATGAATGATTATCTACTCCTATCACTATTACAAACCAAATAAAATGTCACGTGCTGCTGTGTGTGCTGACGGATTTCGAAGAAGTAATTGCATCTGTTTCTATATAATTTTATACAAAACTCACGTAAAATGTTTTTTTTATTTTTTTTTTATTTCGTGGATCTTCTATTATACAACTATCGATATATCGAAAAAAAAATATTTCTAACACTAGCTCGATTGCGACAGTTTTTTGTTTTGCCGCGAAAAATCCGGGCTCTGATAAGCATAAATTGAAAATATTTTTAGAGTGGCACGCCACAACAACAATGTAAACTGTACCTATTCCTCTCGACGGAGACGGAGTGCCATTTGTTATCAGCGAGCCGGTTGCTGGTCTCGACTGAAACGCCGAGGGGCGTGTCGCCCACTTGGAACTGGAACTGGAGCTGGTCCCCGCCAATGATTGACAGCTTGATGTAGTCCTGGGGACCCTGGGGACACAGTGAGTCGTTAAAAAAGGATTCCTTTGTAATCTTGTTTCTAGTGATAATGAAATTGTCGACTTCATGAAAGCCTTTATTCGCTACGGTATAGAAGCAAGATGGGCTAATACAGATTGAAACAAAAGACTTTTGGCATTAATTTCCTTGAGAGTATTTAATGCGGACCTAAATATGTTGATAGCGAGCAGAGCGAGAGGCCTAGTAAATGTCACTATTGCTGACAAAATACACATAATTCACGAAGTTATTTATTTATTTCTTTTAATCTTTATTGCACAGAAATAAGTAAGAAATGGCGGACTTAATGCTTAATGGCATTTTCTGCCAGTCGACCAAATACTAAATAGAAATTTCTGTGCAAACATAACTATATGAAATTTGAACAGTTTCCAAAGGATGGTCAATGCAGACGAAGTTGAAGGCGGAAGTTACTAAATAGGTAATAGATAGACTATTGTTTTAAGCTTATGATTGGTTACCTTGGAGTGCAGCAGCACGGCGTTCTCCCGGGTGGTGCGGAACTCGAAGTAGATGTCCCCGCTGTGGCCCAGGTCGAAGGTGGGCAGCGCGATCACCGCGTCCGCGATGCGGAACGTCACCGCGTTGCTGAACAGGTCTGTCGGGAAACATAACCCTCAGTACAACTAGCTGAAGTTGTATTTTCTCGCTTGTCGCTCAGGGCGTCCCTTTAGTTACAGACTGGATAGAAAGGGAGATACGAGCGACAAAAAAGTCGCGGATACATGTGCTAGAATTTGAATTAAGACTGCGCCGAGCGTATGCCGGATATACAGTGGCGCCCTCATTAGTATTATTGTGTTTTCTAATAAACATACATACATACATACATAAACTCACGCCTTTATTCCCAGAGTGGGGTAGGCAGAGCTACAGAATTACCAACAACTCTAAAAACTTGTTAATAATTCTGTAACCACATTTTGCACTTCTAATAAACTAAAGTATTATCTTGAAATTGGTCGGTAGGTTTTTGTACTACAAATGAAAACACAACTTATAGGGTATATCACATAGTTTAATAACAATTCACCTTCGAGTTATCAAGTTAACGGAAAAAAGTGGCCACCTTTTCCCGTTAAGCTGACTACTCAAAGGGTAATTGTTATTAAAGTTTGTTACGTAGGTATCCCGTAAATTGTGTTTTTACTTGCGCTACAAAAACGTATCGTCTCATTGCAAGGAAATTCTTTAGTTAATTAGAAAACACAATAAAAGTAATGAGGGCGCCACCGGACGCTCGACGTTTGATCGGTGCAGTCTTAAAGACTCAAGAGGGATACCGTTTTGGTGCCGTGCCAAACACAACTTATTGTTATTACAGTTGTTTGATCTTAAGAAAGTGGGTGGATCATTACTTGTCGTAATGCGTATAGACACACTACACTGCGGCGATGCCTAACGACGACAGCTACGCACTTGCATGTGCATCTATACACACAAGTATGGCGAGCCCGCTTTTGTGAGATGAAACAATTATAGCTCACGGCAGCAAATGTAATACTAGGCGAAAAAAACTACTTCATCAAAATCAGAAACATATCGTATAAACAAAGCGTACAGAATTACAACAAATACGAAAATAAAGATAATTGAAAATAAAGATAGTACATTTTTTTGTAGATCCTATTCGAAATTGTGCTACGTATCCCTGAAATCTGATTTTATTGTATTTTTGCTTTAAAGTTTAACTACTCCATGGTACTAGAAGGGAGTAAACGGCTCAATTAAAAGGTTGCTTTAAGTGGTACTCACCGTCTCCCTCACACAGCAGCGGGCCGAGCGTGTACCGTCCTTGTTTTTCATCAAGATGGTTGCCCGTGTCACCGAAGTGTAGCGCCTTTACTGGTAGATAATCTATCTCGGTTATATCGCCTCCGTCCGTTTGGAACTCTATAGGAAACAAACATAAACGTAAAATCAAAATATTTATTCAATAAGTTGGCCACATACGGGTTCTTTTACACGTCGGTAATGAGTGAATCTACTAGCGCTTCGGACAAGACCATCGTTGCGGAGAAGAAGCGCCGCAAGAAACTCGAGCAGGTCATTTTTTCAAACATAACATACATTAATACTTAAAAGTAAGTTACATTACAAGGTAATAAAGTAAAAAAAAAAATTGCAATTGTACGGTCAAATACATTAAACCAAAAATAATAACTAGGAGAACAACACGACTGGGTCTCTACGTCAAAGGCCATAACTGTAATTATTAATTGAACAAAAAGTCCTTGCAGACGTGAACAGACCGGACCGTTAACATTTTATATTACTATCAAAAGCAAAATGAACCCTGACATAATAATGCGCTTCAGTTGAACGGCTCTCAGCTCTTAAACGCTAAAAAAACATACATAATGCGATAACGTTTCTCTCCCCGTAAACCTAGTCCGATTTTTAGGATTTTTTAAAATGTTGTAGATATCATGAAAAACTATGTCTGTACGTTTTCCTTTCCACGAAAAAAATACTTAAAATGAAATAAATTAAAAAAACAAAAAACAGAAATGTTCTTTATCCTCCTAAGGTCCTTTTCAAAGGCCTTCGTCTGGTCATTCAAATAAAGGTCTAGTGCAAAGAAAGTGAAGCGGAATTTCTTTTGTTTTTATACCTAAGCATCAAATCAGAAAATTTAATTTATTTCATTCATCAATAGATTCATATTTCATTGATAAATTTCGTTGTATGGGTGGCTTTCGGAGGATATAATAACGACAACATATTTAAAAATCGTGGAATGGACTTGATTTAGGGGGTAAGAAAGCTATCGCCCGGAACTAAAGTATGTTTTTTTTTTGACAGCTACACGATTTTCGCGGCATTTCAAAATCCTCACTTTTCTATTAAAAATACCGCGTTCGAATCGGTCTATCCGTTTGAGAGTTACGATGCCAGACAGACACACAAATACACACGTTAAACTTTAACGTCATGAGTTAAATAGCTAGAGCTCTTTATTGCGTCAATAAATAAATAAATAAATAAATAAATAGCTTTTTATTTAGTCTGGAGTTTCATGCGGCTTTTCTTCTCCGCAATGATGGTCTTGTCCGAAGCGCTGGTAGACTCACTCTATATTACCGACGTGTAAAAGAGCCCTCATGTGGCCTATTTACTGAATAAATATTGTGAATTTTGAATATTTTTTTTAATTTCATCAACACGCACTCACTAAATTTGCCACGGGACTGCTGCTTTGTTTCGGTGTAAAGGTTGTCCTACACCAATTATTCGATATCGACTATTCAAATTCAAATTCAAAACATTTATTTCGGGTAACATGACCCATATTGGTTAGTGTACACTATTATCTTACTGTCTACTGTTAGTACTGAGGAACAACTTCAAAACTTAAACTCTAAATTCGACTTAACTAAATTACACATACTTAAGACTATAGGACAATCGAAACTCCTTGAAATTATTTCAAGGATCCTATTGGAGCTGCCTCGCATTCTTCTCAAAAGTGATGCAACTTTTTTTCTACGAATTGCATGGAAATCGTCTCGGTGCGAGCTTCCGCAAACATAGTCGAGGCACTACAGTAGCGAGGCAACCCCAACAGTGCCCTAAATCCATTATTAAATTGAACCCGCAGAGCACTGTATGATCTCTGAGAATATCAATGGCATGGATCGAGGATAGTTTCGGATCCGATCAGTTAATGAATGATCGATCGATAACCAGATGGCTTGTGAGTGGCTCACCGTTGGCGCGGGGCTGCGAGTACTCGGCGTCGCAGTTGCACCACTTGGTGGGGTCCTGGCAGGAGCCGAGCACGCCGCACGCGCACATGCGGCTGCCGGGCGCGGCGCCGGCCCAGTAGTCCATGCGCTGCCCCGAGCGCGACACCCACCACGCGAACGGGTGGAAGTTCGCCTCGTCGCCTGAAACAATACACATACATAAGCTCACGCCTTTATTCTCAGAGTGGGGTAGGTAGAGCTACAGAATTACTAACTCTAAAAACTTGTTAATAATTCTGTAACCACATTTTGCACAATTAGGCTAAGATGTTTACCAGTGTATTAGTGACAGGTTGCAAGCCCATCGCCTAACAGTATACACAGCTTTTCAACATTCATTAATTACTCATTAGTAAATATGCAATGTTAAATGTGTATTCAATATTCATTGTTCAACATTCAATGTTTATAATGTTCAATATTCGTTATTCAATGTTCATTTTGAATGTGCACCTATTATACACATTTAAATATGCAATGTTCAATATTCGTTATTCAATGTTTAATTAATGTTCAAAGTATACAACGTGTCCCCAGCCTATGGACACAGAATGAACACCGTCGTAATACCAACAACAACAAAATACATACAAATGCCGTGAAACAGTTTTTGTTTTAATTAGAAGTAAAATCAAAGTTTTTTTTAACATATTTAATTCCAGATAAACGACAGAAAAAATCAGCATACTGTCTCATTATTGACATGAATAAGATGAAAAGAGATGCCTGCGTGAGTGTGATACGCATGTCAAAGTCAAAGGGATATGTCGCTCATTGAATACAAAACGGACACATTCCAAAATAATTGACTCTTCCATTAAAAATCGTATTCCAACCGCTTCTAATTTAAAAATGCAACACTGACTCATTTTAGATTGTGTCCGTTTTGTATTCAATGAACGATGTGTGCGTGTCTACAGTCAACACACACGATCGGAAGGAAGCCTAAAGTTTTTAAACTATTGTTATCCCGGTAAATACTAGACCGATTGTTATAATAGGTACTTTGCATATTGGACAAAAATACCCTTATACAACGTGTTACAAAATACCCCGTAAAAAATCTAATAAATTATCAAAGCCTAAAATGTTGTCAACCCTAGTAAGCTGTCATGTCAGGGAACCGGAGTTAGCATAGATTATTTTAACAGAGAGGCCTACCTACCAATTTAATAATTTTTCAACTTAAATGGGTTTAAAACTATATCCCGACGAGCGAGGTTGTGCATTGAACAAGGCAGAGCTCACTTTGAGCCGTTCCTATAATTTTGACGTTCTTTACGAAAAAGCAAGTGCTAGTTTAGGTTTCTTCGTAAGTAGTTTAGGTCTTTTAAAATCTTCCAAAACTCGACTTGTAATATCTATCTAATCGAATTCTGTACATTTTGTTAGTATGTCTCTTGATCGTTTCACGAATTAGGTAAAAATGTACATAAACAATCTGCGTAGTTTACTCTTTAATTTTACTGAAATAGGGTTTTCACATCAATGAAAGCAATAATGGTTTTCTTTTTTTTGCCGGTAAGTCATGCGGTGATAGTACGGTTCTCAAATATTGTAAATGGACTTATTATAAGGTACCATTTAACCCCCTTTCGGCTTTACGGGTATTTTTGTAACACCTTGTATACGTGTAGAGTTCTGTTATGTCCATAGGCTGAGGACACGTTGTATAATGCTTAATATTCTCGTCGTCATTATTCATCAATTATTAGTTTTGACCCAAGACCAATTTTAGACACATCTGAATGAAAATACGATCACTTACTTGGCGAGTTGAGCAGCCGCGAGTGCCGGCACATGTACTCTAGTCGCTGGCTGCAGGACTCGGAGCGGTTCAGGAGAGCCTCGAGCTGGCCGCGCGACGCGTCGTACGTGATGTCCTGGGAACCAACAGATTCTATAGCATTACCTTACCATAAGGAGTAAGATTCATTGTTAGGGTAGTTCAGTGGTTGTCTTGCAGACAGAACAATACGAACAATGTTTAGTGGCAGGTAAAAGCCAAAAAGTAATAAGTAAGTAATGTTTAGTCGAATTTAAGTTTTGAAGTTGTTCCTCAGTACTAACATTAGACAGTAAGATAATAGTGTACACTAAACAATATGGGTCATGTTACCCGAAATAAATGTTTTGAATTGAATTGAATTGAAAAGGTTAATTATGGTGCTAGGGATCCTATTACCAATTTTTGAGAGTTGAGAAGTTTCGTCCTTTTATTAGGGTAAATCGTCAATAACTGGCCACTTTAGAAAGTGTCATTTAGTTACTAGCCACCATTTTTTTTACCGACGCTGTTAGTAAAGATACTTGGACAGTGCTGCGGAAAATAACTCAGGATCTAGGTATTCTAGTTTAATCGCAAAAATGTAAGCAAACCTCTTGCTTTACACATTTTATTGCAAAGTGGCCAGTTACCGGAGGGTGGCCAGTAATAGGCGATTTACTATGTATGTGTAAAGACCTAATGTTTTTTTTATTAGTTTTAGTGAGTGTTATTATTATTACAGGTCGATTCACAAGAGCTGGTACGAATGCATTGAATGAGTGAATGAAAGTAAACTAGTGTGTAAAATAGTAACAGGTTTTCGGTTTGAAATTCGAATTTCGGTTCAAAGGACGGCACTCACACAATGATAGGTGACATTACTTTCGTTCAATACATTCGTGCCAGCTCTTGTGAATCGACCTGTACCTTGTGATAATACTTACTGTTGTATGACAGTATTTTATGGATTAAAAAATCTCGTTCTAAATTCGTTTCTTACTCCATATTAACGAGTAAAAGAGCTCTGATGTGGCCAATGAACAGAATAAATTACTTCATTTCATAGAAAAAAATGGGAGCATCTTAACCAAAGACACACAATCTTGTAAAGGTCAGTGGAAGCAGCTGGATGCGAGAAGCGCAAAACCGACTACTACAGAGATCGTCGCGGAAGGCCTATGTCCAGCAGTGGACGTCTTTTAGCTTATAAGACGTAGCTGGCTTTAAAAATCTGTGAGTTTGAGGCCTTCAGTGTTAAGAACTCCCTTCGCCGCGTTAGTAGAGCGCGTACCTGGCGGAAGCTGCCGGGCTCCTGGTACCCGTCGACGACGGTGCTGGGCGGCGCGGCGGCCGAGTGCGCCACCGTGGTCAGCACGCGCCCGTCCGCTGCACACCAATACATTTACACTTACACTACTACGTTTTAGGACTACAAAGAAAAGGACTTTACTACTATGTAGAACGTACAAGTACCATCTGTAGTAGCTTGTGACAAGTAGAAGGCAAACGAGCACACAGACAACCTGATGGTAAATACAGTCAACAGTAATAAATAAGTGATCAATGATCATTTATGTACCTTGTCACTTTAACGTCGTGTTCGAAATGTTATACAAAAGACTGGGCGTTTTACAAAAAGCCCGACTGGCTGTTCACAATGGAGTGCTGGCCCCTACAAGGACAAGCATAAAAGTCGTGTAAATGCAGTTGAAATGCGCTCTTTGCGTAGTATGTGTGGTGTGACTTGTAAAAGTCAGAGAGTAATGAGGAATAAAAGAAGATGTAATGACTAAGATTGAAAAGGGCATTCTTCGATGGTTCGGTTATTTGGAAAGGATGGATGAAAGAAGATTGACGAAAGAGTTATACAGATCGAAAGTGAGTGGACGGGTCGGAAGGGGCCGCCCTAGGCGTACTTTTTCGAGTCAAATCGGAGAAATACTGGAAAAGGGCCGAATCCGAAACCGACGTGCGTGCATGACTCGATGTATGAATGTGGAAGAAGCGAAAGAAATTTGTCAAGATCGTAGCAAGTGGAAAGAAGTGGTCTGTGCCATACCCTCTGGGAAACAGGCGTGATTTAATGTATGTATGTATGTATGTAATTGTAAAATAATTGAAAGCGACAAGGTACAGAAATGATCACTTATTTATGCTGTTGAATGTTCCATCTGAGGCTCGCATGAATACTTAATCTCAAGACTGCAATCGTAAGACTCCAAATGCGTTGCCAACTCTGAGGACTAAGATGGAATGCCTCTATGCTAGTAATTTCATGTATATAATACCGAAGTCCATACATGCTACAAATAGATAATATACAGTACTAGAGTTCGGTTAGCTATTGCTAACATTAGAGCCCGGATTTTTCGCGGCAAAACAAAAGACAGTCGCAATCTAGCTAGTGTTAGAAACACCTTTTTATCGATATCGAGTATTTATTATATTTAAAAAAATGTGTTATACAACTATCGATATATCGATAAAAAAATATTTCTAACACTAGCTACATCCCCACGTCTTTTGTTTTGCTGCGAAAAATCCGGGCTTTGGCTATCACCCTTGCACTTGCAATTTGACAGTATATCTGCCACTCGTGTTTCATACAAAAACGAAGGTTGTCGAACTACAGAAAATAGAAGGACTGTACGATGTTCGCAACACGCTGACAACGCGACGTATGTGCATCTTTAATTGCCTGTCAAACAAAGTTATTGACTTCTTTCGTTCTCGGCGTTTTTCAATGACTGTTTTGTCTCCGCTTACGTCTAAGCCGCTAAGGACATTTGTTTATATACCGCGATGGTAACAAACAAGCGTAAGCTGATGGTAATCGACTTGTTACGAACGTAAAGCGTATTACTTACAATAAAACTGGCAGGTGACGGGGAACGGAGACAGCGGCCCGGAGCCGTCCACGTCGATGTGGATCTCGGCCTCGCGCGACACGGCCTGCACGTTCTTGTACGCTTGGCAGGATAACGGGTGCACCGCTGAAAAAAAAAGAAAAAAAAATAGATACTTCAAAATAAATGTCAATTAAGACTGCGCCGAGCGTACGCCGCATGTACAGTGGCGCCGTCCTTACTATTATTGTGTTTTCTAATAAACTTAAAGTATGTTCTGATAGGTGCCAAGACCGCTAAGCTCAAGTGGGACTGGGCTGGACACGTCTACCGAATGCATCCAGAACGATGGGCCGAGGTTGCCACCGAATGGACCCCACTAGATGGCCACCGGAGCAGAGGCAGACCAAAAAGGAGATGGCGGGACGACTTAGACGCGTTTCAAAGCAAATGGCGGGAGCATGCACTCAATCGGGATGAATGGCGGAAAAGAGGAGAGGTTTTTTTTTTTTAAATAAAAATAAATGTTCTTGAAATTGGTTGGTAGGTTTTTGTACTACAAATAAAAACACAACTTATAGAGTATATCAAATAGTTTAATAACAATTCACCTCGTGCTATTAACGACTTAAAGCATATTTTTCTTGAAATGGGTGCTCGTGACCGTACATCCTTACAAGTAGCTGCACAAAATACAAAAGTGTGCAGCTATTTCAAACGCCGACTATACAAAGGCGAACTTGTCTCTTTAAGGCATCTCCAGCAAACCATTGAGAGATTGAGAAACCGTAATATCAGTAATAACGTAAGTTATTAAACTTACAAGTGTGACAGACGGCGCCGGCGTACCCGGTGCTCTGGCAGTTGCAGTTGAACTCCTCCGAGGTCTGCGAGCACTCGCCGCCGTGCTCGCACGGGTTCGGGTTGCACCTGCACATTATAATAATATTGCTTGTTTAAAGTCCTCTGGAACTGTTGCCTCCCTGCTGCTATGTGTATACGGTTATTTCGGGGACAAAATTGCAGCGCAGGACTGCACCCTATTTGATCATCTTGACAACGAAAGGTCTATTCGTTATACATTGCAAAGCTAATAGGTTGTCACATCAGTGGAATTCATATCACCTGCGCTATGTACACTGAAATATGATTTTCAGGATGGTATATATTAAGACTGCACCGAGCAAACGTTTAGCGTCTAGTGGCGCCCTCATTACTATTATTGTGTTTTCTATTTAACTAAAGAATTTCCTTGAAATCAGACGATACGTTTTTGTAGTGCAAGTAAAAACACAATTTATGGAATACGTAACAAACTTTAATAACAATTGCCCTTTGAGTAGTCAGCTTAACGGGAAAAGGTGGCCACTTTTTTCCGTGAAGTTGATAACTCGAAGGCGAATTGTTATTAAACTATGTGATATATCCTATTAAGTTGTGTTTTCATTTGTAGTACAAAAACATACCGACCAATTTCAAGAAAATACTTGTTTATTAGAAAACGCAATAATAGTAATGAGGGCGCCACTGTACATCCAGCGCACGCTCGGCGCAGTCTTAAGAGGCAGGTCCATGTGGGAAAACCTGAGGGGTGGCTCAACTTCAGCAGGGGAGGTTCCGAGTGGTACCTGTCGATCATCTGGCAGGCGTCGAACACGACGTCGTTGGGGCAGCAGTAGTCCTCCTTGCGCCAGTCGGAGGGCCGCTGGTAGTTGCCGTCCACCGCCACGCGCCGCATGCAGCCCACGAACCCGCGCGGCGGGCCCTTGCCTCCTGCGGACACACATCGAAATCTCAAATATTTTGGTTGCATCTCTTTATTTCAGTATGTCAAATGTGCGAAATATAATGAATTATTATATCTATCACATTTCGTTATTTTGTATAGAAAGTAAAGTAAGAGTACACATGCCACCTGATAGTAAATGGGACCTGAAACCAATAGACATTTCGTCAGTTATAATCAGGGATCGGAAATTCGGATCGATATTTACCTAAAGTTGGCAAAATCCCGGAAAAGGTTAAGCAAATATGGCGTCGGCTTCTTAAAAATATTATTTTAGTAATATAATTTCCGGGATTCTGGGATTCTACAAAACGTTTATGTTAATTATTTTACATTTAGGATAAAAGTGCCGTCAATTTGCTCCTCAGACTTCGTTAGGTTAGGTTAGATGAGTGTCCTGTAAATTAAACAACATTTTTGGTAAATCTTTATTTAAAAAATAACTTCAAATAGTGAATGTAAACACTTAATTATAGATTTACTAGCGACCCGCCCTCGCTTTGCTTCGGTCTATGTGAGTTTTCTGTAATACCCGTACGTAAAACAAAGTTTATTATACATGAAAACCTTCCTCTTGAATTATCCTATCTATTAAAAAAAACCGCATCAAAATCCGTTGCGTAGTTTTAAAGATCTAAGCATACATAGGGACAGACAGCGGGAAGCGACTTTGTTTTATAATATGTAGTGATCATGGAGTAATTTATTGATTCCGAAATCCCGGGATTTTTATTAATAAATTAATATTCAGTCCGCCTCCATACAACTGAACAACAACGCCGCCGCCAAAGATTAGGTAAATATCGATCCGAATTTCCGATACCTGGTTATAATACAACCGCATAGCTAACAAATTCAATAAGTTGCAAAATGTGCCTTACTGACTTACTTGCTAAGGCATAGTTTGCACCTTATTTTATTTGTTAATCACGCGATATTGCAATATCACCAACGATTTGAATTCTGAATACTGCAATCCTAAAGACTGCGTTGCCAAGATAATGCTATGCTAATATTTTCATCGGTTATCTTATCCCTACATCGGAACACACAATGCGAAAGCTGATTCCCAAAATAACAGAACTTCAAAACACCAGACTACTCTCTTTACCAGATTCCCAAAACACGAGCATCATAATATAAGGAATTCAGTATTTTAAATTTCTGGTATTTCGGTATGAAGCGAATGCGAATACTGCTGCTTGTCGGTAGGTTAAAGGCAGGATAGAGGACTGAAGATGACTTTAACGGTTCTGGCAGGCTTATTCATTTTGGTGACCCTGCTTTCAAAATGAAAACAATTGTTCCACTTTGAAGTTGATTGCGAATGCGTTAGACGGGGAGTTTGTTTAAAAATAGCACATCTTTGGCTTCTTCTTCAGATTTGGGAAAAAAATGCACGTTAGTTGGGATCATCATTCTGAACAAGAAAAAGTAGTACTCCCGATATGTCCCCAAAAATATGTATGGAATTGTTCCTTTTTGTTATCAAAATCCAATACGTTTCTTGGTAACAAAACGGACAATTCCATACATATTTTTGGGGACATATTGGGAGTACTATTTTTTATTGTTCAGAATGACAATCACAAGGAGCGTACAGATTTTTTAAGAAAAAGTTAAGGGTGTGCTAGGTTTTTGAATCTCCCGAAACAATAAGCCGACTGGTATTAGAAACCTGGTGAAAGCGTGGTGATGTCATGATATACCATGCTGAACTCCTTAGACGAAAGTGTGACACCATAACTCACCCGCGATATAATAAGTGCTGCCCGTGAGGAACCTCAGCTTCTTGGTGGTCTTCACGGGGCGGTAGTCGACGGCGAGGGTCAGGCTGTCCGTGGCCATGGTCAGCATGAGCGCGTGCCAGCGCCCGTCGTTGAACTGCTCCGCGTAGTTGTCCAGTTTCACCTTGGGAGAGCCCTCGGTGTACAGCTCCACTCTCACCTTGCCTTCGTCGAGGTAAACCTGGGGAAGAAGAAAAACCAAGCTTAAGACTGCGCCGAGCGTACGCCGGATGTACAGTGGCGCCCTCATTACTTTTATTGTTTTCTAATAAAGTAAACTATTTTCTTAAAATTGGTCGCTGTGTTTTTGTACTACAAATGAAAACACAACTTATAGGGTATATCACATAGTTTAATAACAATTCACCCTCGAGTTATCAAGTTAACGGAAAAAGGCGGCCACTTTTTTCCGTTAAGCTGACTACTCAATGGGTAATTGTTATTAAACTTTGTTACGTATTCCATAAATTGTGTTTTTACTTGCACTACAAAAACGTATCGTCTGATTTCAAGGAAATTATTTAGTTAATTAGAAAACACAATAATAGTAATGAGGGCGCCACTGGACGGTCGGCGTTTGCTCGGTGCAGTCTTAAACCAACAGCTTTTGTAGAATATGGTTGATGAAAATGATGATTTTGCAATATAGGCCTAATATGACCGTCATTCGTCCCTTTCTGACACATATATAAGTATGCTTTATTCACATTATTGGGCCCGCAGAACTAAGCTGGAACTGGATATTTAGTGAAAGTCTGCGCTTGATATTTTAACACAAAATAAGAATAAAAAAACACCATAGCCTCCTGTTATTTCATCAAGGCAATATAATTGTAACTCTTTTGCAATTGGAAAAAACCACAGATAGTGAACTTAATTGCATGGCCTATAGATTCAAATTCCAGTAATAAAAATTGTGTGTTTTCTTAGATTAATGGGCCACGGGGGGTTAAACTCCGCGTATTAAGCAGGCATTGTATTAACTGTATTATAATTTGAGAGTTGAAGGTAAAATTACATATAAACTAACACCTCATTAATAAAGACCAATGCAACGAGACGAGAATAGTACATTTTGATATTAGTGCGGAAAGTATGTCATTTCAAACGAGTCCCGAGGTGTCTTGACCCGAGCTGCAAGCGAGGGCCAAGACTCGGGACGAGTGAAAATGACAGTTCCGCACGTATATCAAACGACGTTTTTTAATACATCTGCGAAAAAATTACAATAAATGTATTTCACAATCGTCTAAATCGCTCATTTTTTCACAACAATATTTAATCGTTAGCTGAAAAGGCGGGATTTGGTTTTACTTTTAATTGACAGACTTTTTTCATAATGGCAATGGTTGTGACCATTCAGCCAAATCAAAGAAAAAAAATAAACATAGTAATTTAATTACCCATATTATTTAAAAATCAAGAAGCACAAATACTCTATTAGCCAGTGGTAACGCATAAAGGTGGATTCACATTACACCGTGCTGGGCTGGGCCCGGCTTCGGCATGGTGTAACGTGAATCCACCTTAATACTCAACTATCCGATCATTCGTAATATTCATTCAGATTCAGCCATCTTGATGAGAGCTGTTTTTTTAATATTACCTAGATAATTTGTGAGTGTATGTATTTATTTATGTAATTTTAATATTTAAAATTATATTAACTATATTTATAGTTTCAATGCTAAATGACATAATCAAAAATGATTGAACATGCAAACTCTTTGGTCGGATGCACGGCTTGGAAGTAGAAACAAAATTATATTTAAAAAAATTGGAAAAGTAAAAAGCACTAGTGCGGAATATCGAACTTTCCGGACGATATACAGCTACGGAATGTACCCATTTTTGAGCAACTGTATTAAAAAATACATTTAGCTGTTTAATATAAGTGGTAGGAATTTTATAAAATGTCGTAATCAACTTGAGAGCTAGTCTTTCAAACAATGGTATTGTTTATATTGTGAACCTCAACCGCAAATGATCTGTGCAAAATGGAACCAAATTAATAACAGAAGTATAGTAATTCATTTGAATAGCGACTTTGCTGCTTATGCTTGAAGGTACAAATTGAAATGACCGCACATTCGCTACAATACTTTTTGAAATTGAGACCGGTACCCACATAGTCTGTTGTGTTAGTAACAAGGAGATATTATTATCGCATAGTTTATTGTTCCGTCATTACAATTGTATATTTTAGCTAATGCGGCAAAGTCGCTATTCAAATGGATTTTTTTATTATTTATTTCCTTTAATTTTGCAAAGATCATTTGCGGTTTGAGTTAATAATAGGAACAATACCATTGTTCCTAAGATTAGCTCTCAAGTGGATTACGTCATTTTATAAAATTCCTACTATAACAATGCCTTTTTCTATTGAAGTATTTCCTCGAGCCAATACATATATTTTCATGTTACTTCCTAAACAATATGATAAGAAGAATCTCCTCCGTACCAATTTATTTATACAACAGAATAAACTACAGAATAAAAATCTTGATTTGTTCACAATCGACGCGCGAAACAATCTACTTTTAACTATCCATTCTCATCATTCTCCTATCCTCAGCCCAACTTATTCGGGGTCGGCGAAACATGTATTTTTCTTCCATACTTCTCTATTAGTCGTCATCTAAATCACTACTCAAAATACAATCATAGTCATCTAGTTGTCACTCGCAAATTACCTTCACCCAGCCTTCAGACTTGAACTTATGGTAGATGAGTAGACCGTGGTTCTCGTAGGTGCGGAAGTCCAGAGAGATGTTGAGGGTGTTCCCCCCGGAGTAGCCGCGCAGCTTCGCGTACGAGCCTTCCTTCAGGAATGTTATCGGGACCACCTCCGGTTCCTGGACGACGAGGACACATCATTAATACATCATCTAGCCAATGTCGCAAGAGGGAATATTCGTACATAAACTCATGCCTTCATTCCGAGAGTGGGGTAGGCAGGGCTACAGAATTATAGTCTGGCAAAAAGTGTTGAAATTAAAAAGTGGCAATACTGTAGTGTCGTAACCTTTTTTTCTTAGATTGATTTGAAAGGACTACAGTGTTGCCACTTTTTAATTTCAAGACTATTTTGCCAGACTATACCAACTCAAAAAAAATATTGATAAATCTGCAACCACATATTATTATTATTATATTGGGAATGTGCTTGTGCATGGACTTTTTTAATAGCATTTCTCAACAAAAGAAAATACCGTAAAAGACGGATTATACAAGCATTTTAAACTGCTAATTAGACATTCGATATGCACAATCAAGTCATGTAACAGGTCGGTCATGTAACAGCTCGGCCATATAAAGTCCACCTTAAATTCTGTTTTGCTAAAAAGAGGTAAGAACAAATCTTTGTTGACTTTAAACAACAATACTTACAGGGCAATCATACAGCGTGTTGACTTTCTGGTACTTGAACGGCTCCCCCGTCTCGTAGCCCTGCTTCAGCTCGTAGATGACGTTGGTGGCGTTCAGGTAGAGGTTCTCGATGCAGCCCGTGAAGTTCTGGCTCACCACCAGACCCTCTTGGAAGTTGGGGACACCGCCGATGTACAGCTAAAAGAAAACATTTTTACTTCTCATGCTCTTAAAATGTTACTTTAGTCTCTGCACATCGGGACTAAAGCTCCTAGGGATGAAAGTATTTTTTTTAAATACTTTGAAAACCCCTAATCAACATAGTGTACTCCTGACCTAGTTCTTTCCTAAGACGTCCCCGATCTGATCGTAGAACGTTCGCTAACTCTCACCTCATATATCTGTTTTGATCATCTCACTTCATCCATTCTCTCTACATGAACAAACCACTTTAGCTTCTTCTTCCTTTATTAATCAATCAATCAATCGTTTATTTCAGCAATTTACATGAGTAGCCTAGTGTACATAACTGTATCACTAGGATATACATACATACATTAAATCACACCTGTTTCCCAGAAAGGTAGGCAGAGACCACTTCTTCACTTGTTCTCTTCTTATAAGTATAGGCAGAATAGTACATAAGTAAATATATTTTTGTAGTATAATTATCTAAAACTAGCCAAAAATTTGGCTAAGCTTGGAGTCGGGTTCCTGTTACCTAAACTAGGTAAACCTGTCTTATAAGGAACAGGGAATCCTAGTCACTACATCTTCTTTTAGACCACACTGTTTTTAATCCTATCACACACGTTCACCCCAACCATACTTCCCAACTCTCTCATCAATGAATGCTCTAGGCATTGTACTAATACAAGGACTGACCGCTCGGTTGAGATTGAGCCTTGAGAACTCCCCCTTGATCCGGCCCTGCACCAGCACGCGGTCCACGCTGATGAGCAGGTCGCGCCGCGTGCGGGAGACCAGCACGTCGTGCCACATGTTGTCGTCCAGCAGGCTGCCCACCGACAGGGAAGTGGCTGTGCCAGATCCTGACAGGGAAATAGACGGACATGTTTACGGTATTGACGACGGCGAAAACTTAATGAATGTTAGGGATACGCATATTTTAGCAAGAGTCGTTAATAATCCAAAAGAAGATACTTTTTGACGAAAACATCAATCCAAAATATATGCGCTCACGAGGGCGCCAATGCCAGAGGTAGCGGCATCAGAATTTATGCTTGCCGCCGGATCACGCTTGCAAAAACAATACTCATGTCATGTATTAGGTACGAGTATGTACATGTTCAAAACATTGTCTAGTTTTGCTACAAAACGATGTTTAATTACGTTTTCATGTATATATGATAAAAAAAACGCCATCATGTAATGTCATTCAGGAAATCAGGACAGATTTTTCCAATCCCCAGATATTTGAGTATTTCACACTTGAAAAAAAAAGAACAGAGGTAATATTTATCTGATAGACATTGTAAAATTAGTGATAGATATCCCGATTGTCCGTCACCATAGCAACCGCACCCGAACTTACCCAGATCAATGTTGTACACCATCCGATTATCCCTCAGCTGCAGCGCGATGTAATCCCCCTGGGTGCCGCGCGAGTACAGCAGCGCCCCGGACGCCGTGCTGGTCTTGAACCGGAACCGGATGGTCTCCCGGGACGCGGACACCGGGTCCCGGAGCAGGTCCATGTTGATGAGGGAGGAGCCGTTGAAGGACATGGTGTTCGCCTCTGGTGGGAGGTAAATGGCTTGAGGTTAAAGATTGAAAGGGCAGACTCGCATTTGATCTACAGTTCTACACTAATATCATAAAGAGGTAAACGTGTATTTGTTTGATTGTTTGGTTGTTTTTAGGACATTCTAAGGACCGTATTAATAAACGTATCTTGGCTGAGAGGCCCGTCACAAGATATGTCAAAGTAAACGTCAAACCATAGAACACTGTCATTTCCGCATCTTGAGACGAGAATTAGAGTTGTGATTAGTTTATTAATACGGGCCTTAAACTACAGAACCGTTTTTGAAATCTAAGAAAGCTACATTATGAAGCAAGAGTGGGTCGCTATTTTATTTACAATTAAAAGCACACAAATATCACAAGAGCTTTGTCTTTTACATTCAATGACCATACATCCAATATAAATTCAATTGGAATCCAACTTTTTATTATAGACTGAGATTCCACTCATACATGTCTTCTTAATTTTGACCCAGGCGTTACGCGTCTTCGTTTTAAACCGATTAAAAAAAATATTTGGTTTAATAGAGAATTCTTCCGAAGTGGTCCCGTTGGATATGTGAGGAATTGAGGGAATAATTTAGGTATGCATATAGCGATTTCATTCAATTAAGCAATTTTCAATTAAGCATCCTTATACGTTCGATCCATCAGCAGAAACCATGCTGCTAAATTGAAAATGCACGCGCTAAAATATGTCTTGTTCGCACTGACGATGACGGGACTACTTAAACTCGCCGCTAGTTCAGAGAATCACTACACTGGAATGCAATAGTGCTGTGACGATCAAGGATAGCACTAGCGCGAGGCGGGGGGCGGTTCACCTCAGGCCCCAACTGCATTCAACTCGCTATCAGCCCCCTCTTTCACCACCCTGACAATGACATTGACATTTCAGTGTACAAGGAGTCATATGAATCCCAGTGATGTGATAACTTGTTAACTCTGCAATGTATACCAAATTGTCACCTGTCATTGTCAGGATGGTGAAATACCGTAATACGTACCGTAATCGCACCCGAAGAGCTCCACTCGCATGGATATCTTGTCCCTCCATCGCATAGGATTGATGCGGATGAACTGTGCTATGATGGGCACTTCGAACTCGTTCTTTTTGACGCTGTTCCCGTCATGGTTGCCGTCGAATGTCTATAAAATAGTTGCCGCAGGTTAAGACTACGCCGAGCGTACGTGGCGCCCTCATTTCTTTTATTGTTTTCTAATAAACTAAAGTATTTTCTTGAAATTGGTTGGTAGGTTTTTGTACTAAAAATGAAAACACAACTTATGGGGTATATCACATAGTTTAATAACAATTCACCTTCGAGTTATCAACTTAACGGAAAAAAGTGCCCACCTGTTCCCGTTAAGACTACGCCGAGCGTACGCCGGATGTACAGTGGCGCCCTCATTACTTTTATTGTGTTTTCTAATAAACTAAAGTATTTTCTTGAAATTGGACGAAATTTGTTTATACTACAAATGAAAACACAACTTATAGGGTATATCATATAGTTTAATAACAATTCACCTTCGAGTTATTAACTTAACGAAAAAAAGTGGCCACCTTTTCCCGTTAAGCTGACTACTCAAAGGGTAATTGTTTTTAAAGTTTGTTACGTATCCCATAAATTGTGTTTATACTTGCGCTACAAACACATTTCGTTTGGTTCCAAGGACATTCTTTAGTTAATTAGAAAACCCAATAATAGTCATGAGGGCGCCACTGGACGCTCGGCGTTTGCTCGGCGCAGTTTTAAGCTGACTATTAAAAGGGTAATTGTTATTATAGTTTGTTATTTACGTATTCCATAAATTGTGTTTTTACTTGCACTACAAAAACGTATCGTCTGATTTCAAGGAAATTCTTTAGTTAAATAGAAAACACAATAATAGTAATGAGGGCGCCACTAGACGCTCGGCGTTTGCTCGGTGCAGTCTTAACATGAGGATTTTCGCTCACATAAATCTGTATTTTTTTTATAATTGTACATTGGCTGAAACTCTTCAATTTTTTTTGGAGAATACTACAGCAATTAAGTTTTGGGCATTTCAACTTTGATCAAAGTAAGTATTTAGAGAAGAAAATAAGAAAAGTACCGATTTCAAGAACATGATTAGGTAAGTAAAAGCATAACACAATTTTAACATTATTAACTGTTAGTATTTTAGATAGTTACAAATCCATTCCCACTACATATTATAATAAGAATTAATATTTAAAACCCGTTATATTTGATTTATACCTAGTTGCACCTTTCATTAAATGTAACGTCGCATTAAGTCTCGTGCTGCAAATTCTAACTTGATAAATTAAAGTGATAGAAGGTGTCCTAATGTGACATTTAAGTTTACTCACCTTACACAGATAATCTTTGCTTCTTGTATATAAATTGAAAGTTAGAGGTTATTTGTCCACTTACTGGCATGGGTAGGGTACGAGTCCGTTATTAGGACAATTACCGGCATTTTTTTACAATTTTCATAGTATTTGCTGTGACCAAGTGAGCGTTATAACCCTCTTATGCCGTGTCGGTAAGTGGACAAACACCTAGAAGACCTTATCCCTCAAGGACCGTAGGACCAAGGATGTAACATGGAGCAAGTGACGTAGGTATTACAACAAAACCTATACTCTTTGTAAGTACACTAGCTTTCGTCCACGGCTCCGTCCGCAAGCTAGTTTACCGCAGTTTCCTAAGGAACTATTTAATTTTCCAGGCTAATCACTACATAGTATAAAACAAAGTCGCTTCCCGCTGTCTGTCCCTATGTATGCTTAGATCTTTAAAACTACGCAACGGATTTTGATGCGGTTTTTTTTAGTAGATAGAGTGATTCAAGAGGAAGGTTTTTATGTATAATAAATTTAGTTTTATGTACGTGTGTTATAGAAAACTCAAATAAACCGAAGCGAAGCGAGGGCGGGTCGCTAGTAAGAGTAATAAGTAAACTGTCTCTGTACTGTAGTTTACATCAATCTTTAGAGCCGTGAAGACGGAACAAATAAACACAATTTCGCATTTATAACGTTAATGAGAATTCTGCTTTTCTTTAAAAATTACATATCTCTTATGAAGTACTTTGTAATCTGGATTTAATAATGCCATCTACCTAAATCATTGCTTGCGTAAAACGCGCACCCAGCTCTGTATCTGATGCATCACATAGAATACTAAAGCTTTGTCGGTGACCGAGTAGTGGCCTAGGGTACTGAGTTCATTCCCCTGCTAATCGCCATGCATGTGCCAATGTTAAGTGCTCTTTCGGTAAAGAAAAAACATCGTGAGGAAACTTTCGACTTCGAATAGCTGACCGTGTAGTAATAGCACAAATATCGTAAAGGGCCCATCGTGACCAACAAGATGACTTGTTTGAGGACGCGCTTACGTTATTAGCCACGAACCCCAACCAACCACCAACCAACTTGTAGTGACCCTGCCTACGAAGGGAAGCTATCGGTCACGGGTTAGATTACTATAGTCTATACTTTTAGGTATTTAAAAAAATGTAACCAATCGAAACCACGCGAAATTGTTCAACAGCCAATCAAAACTGTTTTATTGCACTTGACGTATCAGTGTTCTGCTTCTATTGGCTGACGAACTATATTAAGTGGTAGTTTTGTTTATATTTTTTGAAATACCTAAAAGTGTAGACTATATTATGGGTAAATATAAATGTAATTCTCGTAGTATATAATACTCGTAGTACACGCCTAGAGCATAGTTTGGGACTAGGTCAATTCGTGTGACATCTATTGATCTGTTCAAAGATAAGTTAAAGAAGGCTATATTAAAGATAATAGCGAAATATCTTTTAACAACCTAACATCATTTCCCAGCTGATCCAGATTACCTGCGTAAGCGCATCGGCGGAGGCGACCGTTCGCCAGCTCTCCCCATCATCAGAGTACTGAAGAATGTACTCCGACACGTATTCATCGGTCGCGTAGCGTCCTCTAGTGGCGATGGCTCGCAGCTCCATCCGCGCCCGAAGGTTGATCGTCAAGTGCTGGTTGTACGAGCTTTCCGTGGCAGTCCATGCCCCCGTGCCTTCCCAATTAACGTGCCCGTTAGTATGCGAGGAGTAGTGTACAGTGGCCAGAAGTTTAGTACGTTTTCAATGACAATAAAAAAGATTGATCTTGGAATTTATGTCAATATAGAGCGTTTACATATTGTTGTAAACTCAATCTGCTATTGAATTTCTGTCCTAGACTGCACATGATTGTACTATTTATATTGATGATTAGTCTAGTTATTTTCAAAATGTTTTAAAAATATATTATAGCTTTTTCTATTTAGAGATTTCTTATATAATTGTGGTTTAGAAACATTCGAGATTAAGATGGTCTAATATTACTACGTTGTTTTTAGAACCCAGACGTCTGACCAGACTGCATATTAATTTTCACCAAAAGTAACTTAGATTAATTTTCACCAAATAGAAATAGTGCTGTAAATAATATTGTGCTGAAGCAACCATGCAAACTAAATAACCACATGCAAACCACCATGCAACATGAAATAATTATGAAGGTGCCAGACGCAAAATGCTTTTTTTTTTACTGTACGGCACTTTCCAAATTGTTAACAAAGAAGATACTCCTCCCCTAACATTCTAGTAATAATGGTTAGTCGACGATTTAGTCTTTCGTTAGTGAATCAGTCAGCCTGCCCACTTTACCTTGACCTCGCCTCCTGCAGCCTTATAGCGGACGTAATCAAGTCCATTGGTGCCATAGCTGATGTGGTACTCCTGAACGTATTCGCGTGAGTGGGCACGGCCCTGAGTCGCCACGCGGGTAATATTCTTCACGGAACCCAGGTCGATCAAGAGCTGCTGATCGAAATCATTCTCCGAGGCAGTCCAAGCGTTGACACCTTGACGGTGGACAATTTTAATTTTAAGACTGGCAAGCAATGAATGGTTGGTAGATTTATACTATAATGCTTGCAGGCATGTTCTTTTGAGACAAACTTTTTTTCGAATACACGGACAGGCAATGAAATGGATTTAAAAAATGTTATTGTAGTTGTGAAAATTATAATGAGTTTTGGCAGCCATGCCTCAAAGACTGGTGTGGTAATTAAATAAAACTGAATGAGAATATTAATTTATTGCTAACATCAAACATGTAAAGCATAAAACACATTCCATGAATACATTAAAATTTAATAACAATCAGAACTTAAAACCACAAAATATTCTAAATAATTAAACTTATGCGACTACACAGTATAATACTATTTTGATTGAGAAACATTGCCACAATCCTCTCACTTTGCTAATGATGAGCAATGATCAACATCATAAAGTAGACCTAAGTAATTGTAAAACTATAAATATTTTTTTGTAAAAACAATTAAAACAAACTATGTAATTTTGCACCTTATGGCTATTCTATAGTTTGTAATGAAGCTTAAATTTTAAAAAGGTTTAATATCTTTTTTCATAAAGTTATTTGTGAATGCTGCATCCTGAGGAAACATGGGCTTAGCATCTTTAACAAGTTCTTCAAAATCCAAACAGGAAAAAGAGGCAGGTGCTATCTCGTTTGCATCTCGGATACCCACAGCCACACAGTGCTTCGCATCCAGTAGTGTTTCTTCAAACACCCAATCATTTATCAAAGCACCGTCTACATACAATTGTGTATCAGTCACGATTTCACCCACTTTCAAATCAAAAGTGTGAAGAGAAAAACTTATTTTGTCCAGCGCAATCGTAATTCCAACACCAACATTCTTAACATAAGCCTCCTTTAAACACCAGAATCGGTAAAAACATGCCATTTGCTGAGACTCGTTCTTGAATTTGCCAATGGTCTCCCATTCATGGGTTGAGAACTGTCTCTTCATGAGTCTGAAGTACTCCACAACATTCTTTTTCACTGGAGGCTCTATCTTCATCACATCAATCCCTATATACCTCTCTTTGTTGCCAGCTAACACAACAAAATCACCTTGATGGGAAACATTGAAATTTATTGGAACATCACCGATTCCTATTAAATAAGGTTTTCCACGTTCATCTCTCCCAAATTCGATTTCATTATAAGGAATTCCGGTAGATAAGTGAGCAAATTTCCTCATCAACAAACGTCCTACCAGAGAAGACTTAGCATCATCTTGGTAGACAAACTTGTCTATTCTTTCCTTCTCTTCTTTCTGAATGTAGCTGGTAGCTGCGATTATTTCTTCATAATTAGGAGACCAGGTTTTTATATTGAACGCCCATCTTACATTAAGATTTGCCATCTTTAGCTTGAGTGAAATAGGGTTTAATTCCTGAACAATATTCACTTTAGTCCTTATATTGTACTTAGTGAAATTGCGGACCTGCAGATGAAGAACTGTTACTTTAGATTTCTCTTCAAGTGAATTGTTTGAGACTTTCTTGTGGTGTAAAGAGAACGAAAACTCAGTTCTATTTTTGGTCACACATAAATAAGGTTACTAAAACAAGCCAAACTGCTGCACCCAAAAATAAATATTGGTGTCACACTAAATAAACTGCTTGTATACAGTTGCAATAACTGATTTCTTTTAAAGATAATCTGGCAATGTTTCAAAACAAAACTAAAATCAAAATACAAAAACAATTGAACCAGGAAATAACACTGCAACAAAAATCTCCACTACACTGGAGAAGCAAATGGCAACTATAAAAAGTGACATACATATAATACTATTGTATTTAAATTAGGCAACTTTATAGTGAGTGATGTATAGCATAAACTTACCATATAATTTAGCATTATAAGGTCCCCGTTCCCTCAGACTGGAGGTGGCAGTCAACTTAGCGTTAGCAACGAGAGGTTCGTTGCATTCGTAGTCAAAGTAATATCTAGCGTATTCTAGAATAAAAAATATAAGAAATATTTATTTTGAATTAACACGATTATTTTGAGGTTACCGTTAAATCATCTTAATTTGCGTCTTGGGTTTCTGTAGTAATTTTAAGACAAGATTTAAGTGAGAACGTTTTTTATAAAGTTTTATACGGTGTTCTATTCAGCCTAAATAACAAAAGACTTCTCCAATCAGAACTGTAATTAAGTAAATTCCATAATATACCATTATGCTAACGTGTTTCAAACAATATAGCTACAGTGATATCAGCCCCTACAACAGAATGTCGCGGTTTTCAAACGACAAAAACAGGAAATTAAAATAAAAATCCGTTGGATAATAAGACTCACCTGCTTCCGACTTTGTAATGCTATAGCAAAGCAACACAACGAAATAATATACAAAATTACTCATCATAATTTCATACTGGGTTGCAATTTATACTTAAATTAAGATTCGGCGATTATAGTGCAGTTTGTTAGTCAGAAAAGTTGATGAATTTGTTTGATCATTACGCTAGCGTTGTCAAGATCATCACATCAAATCAAGTCAAGCCGGACAACACCCTTTGCAAGAGTGTTTTACGTGTATTCAAGCACGTTACACTTGAAACTTCACTTTAAATGTGCGCTGTAATTGGCTCTTACGTTTCTAAATAAACTGTGGACGTCATTTAAGCCAATAGTAATGCAGCAAATTTGTTAAAGTCCAATTAGTTTGTAAATGAAAACTTACTGTTTCAAGCAGTTCAAATACCTTACTGGCTTGTAAAATCTTCCGTTTAAGTATTCGTTTTTCTTTGGAAATTTGAGTAGTACGACTGTACTTACTTTAAGATTATTATTTTATTGTATTTTTTCCATATTTCTTGTTTTTTACATGTATACATAACTTGCTTTAACAACATCAGCGGAAAATATAGAAACGTTAACGTTTGAAAATTAATGATTTCAGAACGTTAAGTATGCAATAGTACTACCAGTAAATTAAAAATGGTTTAAAAATAAGTTAATAAATTTAAACATAACAAGTTGTAAAGTTTGTTTCCAAATGGTAAAAGCTTTATTTTATGGCTTTTATGACTCGAATAATTACACGCTTAGACGATTCTGTTTATTGGTCTTTCGAATTGACTCAGAAAGTGTGACTTTTTTGTTACACTGGGGAAAATATTAATAATAGTAGCAACATTCATTTAGTATTCTCCCAAATGTGAAAACAAATGGTTGTCGATTGATTTTCCGCATATTTTTACTGTCGTTTTCAAAATAATAAGTCGAAAAGCTTTGTAATTGAAGTAATTTACACTCTTATACTATTATAAGTTTGCTGTTTTAATCACTAGAAACTCTGCTTCAGCTTTTGTATCATTCCCGTTATCCCTTCTGTGCCACGTTTTTGAGGCTTTATGATTATTTAGATTAATTTAAAATGATGTGCATGGTCTAACCAACGGACTACTTATAAGGTAAGACACGTACTCGTGTGCTTTATATTCTAAATTTTCGAATAAGTGAGTCACGGTCCAATACGTTAACGCAGGTAAAAGGTGACATCAGAGAAGCTGTCAAATAGTATTGATATTTTTCGTAGAGCTACGCCGCTAAGTAAAGTAGTTATGTTTATAACAATATGTCTTAGTGGTTCGTGTAGGCATTAGTGTCCATCGGTCCCTACCTGAGTAACTAGGATTCCACAAAGGTCTCATATTCGCTTGGTAATCCAAATGGCCGTGTGTAAATTTCTCGTTTTGTTTGTAATGATCGGTAGTATAAGATGTGAAAGTTCTTGTTGACTGATTTTTAAACTGCTATTCTAAGCTGCAAGAAACACTTATTTAAATCACTGAAATAATGTAGATTCATCTCAAATGAACCCTTATCTAACTATGTAATGAAAGAGATATACAGATCGAAAGAGAGTGGACGGGTCGGAAGGGGCCGCCCTAGACGTACTTTTTCGAGTTAAATCGGAGAAATATTGGAAAAGGGCCGAATCTTAAGTACCTGAAACCGACATGCGTGCATGACTCGATGTATGAATGTGGAGGAAGCGAGGGAGATTTGTCAGGATCGTAGCAAGTGGAAAGAATTAGTCTCTGCCTACCCCTCTGGGAAACAGGCGTGATTTAATGTATGTATGTACGTATGTATGTAATGTAACTTACTTTGATAATTTCACCAATTATGAATAGTCCTATCTTATTCTCTAGTTGTATAGATATTAATAGAAAATGTTATTGATTTTTGAAACAATTTGTTAATAGGTACATACTGTGTGTAGTAACTAATATTTTCGTTATAAATGTCTGTTGTACTTAGAGCTGTTAAGTAAAGATGAATGCATTTGGAATACTTTGTGTTACAGAATAGAGATGGGTAATGGGTTGATAGTAATAGCCAATATAAATTTGTTTTAGTAATAAAAAATATTTCATTCTTTTTTGTGCTGAGACTCAATACACAAAAAAAAACAAACAAACAAGCAGCATTTTTTTCATTCTTGTTTTTATGCAATAAAGTATAAAAGTCTGATTAAGCCAAACTTTGTAAAGACTGCACCTTGAACGCGTTCTTTGAATTATTTAAAAGTACATACTGGTTAATATTACTGGTTACTATTAACATTATGCTGAAAACAAAATGTGTCAAAATAAGAATGTGTCAAAACAAGAATTTTATCTCAAGAATCTGACAAAATGTAATCAGTCCCTATTTTAACCTTATTACTATATTGCTTAATTGAGTGGGAGAAATATGGATTGGAGAAAATGCTACTGAGAAAATGTAGTACTAGAGAAAATAGTTTGTACATAATATATCTATATATTTATTGATACTGCTCTATTTAAAAAGTTTAAATTATTTGTTTGTTCACATGTTAATTAATAGATGTTAAATTGATAGAGAGATAATTTATAGCTAGGAAACAGACATACGGTATTCTATCATGTATAATTTTGGGTGACTGTATATTCTGCGGAGAGAAAGAACTTCTGCCCAGGCAGAGTAGCAGGTACAGTCAGGGAATTTAATTCCTAGTTTTGGACTATGTCAAAGTCACATAATCAATCGTAACGTAAGATCAATTTGACATAGTCCAAAGTGGACTAGGAATTAAATTCCGTGACTACTACCAGCCCAATGAAACCCCCACTTAACATAGAATGGTGTCACAGTAACATTATACATATTTGGTTTAACATTTATTCTACTTGAATCATAACGTCACTCTGACACAGTTCTTTGGTGGGTTAGGCTTCTTCACATGTAAGTAAGGCAATATAAAGTCAATAATTTTATATTATATTTCCAGACTGCCATCATGTCGAGCATGTCAGACCGCAAGGCGGAGCTGGAGCGGAAGAAGGCGAAGCTTCAGGCGCTTCGCGATGAAAAGGACCGCCGCCGCCGCGAAAAAGAGCAAAAGGATGCTGATGAAGCTATGGTAATGAAAACAATATTACAACAACATCATTACTTAACTATGAAATGGGTGATTTTTCGTAAACCTAAATTGATGTCTCAGTAGTTTACCTAAAAGCATACTACTATAGACTATAGTCTATATTTTTAGGTATTAAAAAAAAAAGAAAACAATCTAAACCACGTGACATTGTTAAACAGCCAATCAAAACTGTCTTATCAAACTTTGACATATCAGTTTTCTGCTTCTATTGGCTGACGAACTATATCACATGGTTGTTTTGTTTACATTTTCTTAAGTACCTGAAAGTATAGATTGTGCAATTTTGGCTTAATATATTTTAATCTTTGTAGTTTTAATGTTTTTGCCCTTTGTTTTGAACGTAAAATCAATAATAAAATAATTAATCAGGCATACAGGGTGTCCCAACTTCAACTTTAGCCAGTGGGAACTGGTATAGACAATAGGCATGCACTTTTTTAGACACGAGCTTAAGTTCTCCCTTTAATGCGTAGTAATAATATACCTATTCGTATGCAGGTAATGTGTCTGGCCGCTGGTTAATTATTCTTTGACGGTTAATAGCTTGTCATCATTGTTAACAGAATGAAATCCCCGACATTAAGCCGCTAACGCACTGGGGGCGGAGGCGGTGCGTTCCCATACTAAACAGTAATTTATTATGGCAACGCCAAGTTCTACACTCAACATTAGAGATGCGCCGAATATTCGAATCGTATTCGGTATTCGGCGTATTCGGCATCTTTTTCACTTTTTGGTTTTGGTGCCGAAAGTATTCGGTTCGAGTATTTCTATTTTATTGGCTACACGACATGGTATAGAACTAGAACTAAAAGACAAACTTCTTGAGGAAGATTTATGTTATATTATAAGTCAAAGAAATCCTATGAAGAATGTGTTGAATAAGTAAAGCTAATAAAATAAAGCAATCGTGCGACATTTTTAAAGCATAGTGACAACGCAGTGTGCAGGGGTGGCAACCAGCAACGACACGTGGCGTACATGTTAGATCCTGTTTACGTGTCAAAACAATGAATTTGTAAACCGAATAATTTGGCCGAATATCCGGTTTGGTAAAGGTTAAACCGAATAGTATTCGGTATTTGGCTATTCGGTGAAACCACTATTCGGCGCATCTCTACTCAACATTTATCGTTAGAGCAACAACAGCCTCCGCCTCTGCCCGCACCACCCGTACGACTTCTTCCCGGCCTGGGCCTTTAACATACATCTTTGAGAACGCTAAGCACTATTATTAATATTTCAAAGTTTGAAACACCAGCAAGAAAGACTGACACCTACTTTAGTGGTCTCCTCTTATGAAGCGCTGCTAGAATAAACATTTTTATCTTTTTAGCAAAGAGCGTCTACCGCGTCCAGCATCGATAGCCGGCGCGACCTGGACGAGATGCTCTCATCCCTCGGAGTGGCTCCGGTCAAGGATGTGCTCTCTTCCCTGTCCTCCATGCAGTCGTTGACTCCGCCTCAAACGGCTTCGCCGGACGCCAGTCTCCCGCATGACAGAGGAAGTGTCCCGGCGCAGGGGTTTGTACTGCTTGGTTTTATTTTAAGTCTCAAAATTCAGGGCTTAGAGATGCCTCCTCGTAACTAGACACAAGCCAACTGATGGTAAGTGGGCTCATATTAGCTGAAAGACAGGCGTCCATCAAGAAACTCCACAATGGTCGGTTTTGTGTAGGGAATGCAAATAACCGGGTATAACGACTTATTTTCATTCAAAAACGGTTCATAACTGGTTAAATTCTACTCTTCCTAGTTTTGTGCTACTTGCATCCCTGAAAAGCAGTCTTGGTAGGTTGGACAAGGTAGTACTGTTAATCATTATATTTTTTTTACAATAGCGCCAGCATTGTGAATTAAGAATCAATACTTAACGCTTGTAACACCGGAGGCTTGGAGTTTCTTGCGGCGCTTCTTCTCCGCAATGATGGTCTCGTCCGAAGCGCTGGTAGATTCACCCTATATTACCGCGTGTAAAAGAGCCCTCATGTGGCCTATTTACTGACTAAATATTTTGAATTTTGAATTTTGACCAACCCGCCGTCACTTCACTCCGGTTTTTTCGTGTTTTCTGTAACACCCGTACATAATCCTTGAATAATTTTTAAATCAAAGAAAACGGCATTAAAATCCGTCACGTAGTTTGAAAGATCTAAGCGTACATACAGAGGGACAGACGGCCGGCAGCAACTTTGTTTTATTCTACATAAAGATATGTAAATGTAAAGAAGTCACTAATGGTGCTCCCACACAGGGGTTATAAAATGTTATTTTATGTTTCTAATTATGAAACATTTTATAACACTACAACATTCTAATAAAACTGAGAATTTTGTCATGATAATTATATGTTATAAAATGTTTCATAACGTTAAGGATCGGCCGCACCGAACGCTTAAAATACGGTAACGTTGAGTTAACATGAGGCCAATTTTGACGGACCGTAATTTACGCACAGTTAAGCTCTGGTGAGGTCTCTCCCTTATACACGCACAGTGGAGCACCATAACAATGCCCATTATTAAGTCCCTAAAATTCCCAGGATAACGAAGAAACCGCCCCAACTCCAGGTCATATCAGTACAGTCCACTGATATCCCCCCCAAGGAGAACGTGACCTACGCCAAGCAAACACAAACCACCACCGGTGGTATCACTGAAATAAGAGATGGTAAGTGTCTGTTTACAACTACGGGTTGATTCTTTATTCGGGGTATAGGGTCAAGAATAATGTACTTTAGTTTTTTATTTATGGCGTGTTAATATAAAGTTGGACGTAGAAATTATGCCAGTTATTTTATCATTGCATTGCCATTGGATATTATAGAGACAGAAGTTGAAATTCTTATTAAAAAATAAAGAAGGTCCCTGTTAATTTTTAAAGGCAAAAGTTGTGACTTATCCTTGTTGTTTTACCAAATTATTATGATTTAATGGTAATGTATTTAAAGGGGTTTTATAAATTGTACTAAATTCTTGCATTTTTAAACTTTAACAATATTGTCACTAAGCATTGAATTTTTGTGAGATCATTTTTTTTACTCTTTATTTAAAAACCTGCATTGACTTAATGATTAACTGTGATGTCTGGGTGTTGGTATTAACTAGGCCATTTGCAAATATTCTTTTGAACTCTAATTTTTAATAATTAATGATTAATTTTACCTTTTTGTGTTTTATTAACCCATACTCTACACACTGCATGATTCATCAAGATTTTAAATGTAGTAAGTATAATGTTTTCATTTGTGGATATGGACATTCCATCTATGTGTAAGCGACTACTATACTACACTAGTGTTTGTCGGTAGTTTTTTATTTGCGTTTTTTGGCAGTTACAACGTGTAAAAAGTCTTGATTTGTGTTGCAAGTGTGTTGTCAACTTAACCCCATTAATTCCTCTCATAGTATTTGCAAATGACGCCACCTTCATAACCAGTGACATCTGTAATTCAACAGTATTTACTTTTCATTTTCACTCACCCTTTACTGTTTTGGTTTTCGCTTGCTGTCTGAAACTTGTAAAGAGTCTTCAGTTGTTTTTAACATTAATCATGTAGTTTTTTGGCTACACCCTGTAGATAAATAGGTAATTGTGATCAAATAATTTATGTTATTCAGACAGCAATTTGGGTCATTCAACTTTTTAGCGCATAATTATCATTGGTGAAATTAAAGGCATTTTTAGACATTTTTTTCACGTAAATTTGACTTATATTGAAACTGGAACAACTAAATTTAATAGTTCAAAACAAAACACTTTAAATTTATTGATATTTTATCAGGAAAAGTTGGTAACACAGCGGTAAATACACTTTTTCCATACAAATGGCGGGGACATGCGTGACCACTATGTTACCTACTTTAAAGTTAATTATAGTGACTTTTTAAATGTAGTGATAATTTTAAATGTAAGCTAAGTTGTGTAACTATTTCAATATTAAATTACAAAACCGAGCACTTTAACGTTTTTATAAAAATATTATTTGAAGAGCACTTGTCAAAAAATCGACCTGCGCTTAAAAGTAGAATGACCCATTTATTAAAAAAAAACTATGTCTCTGCCTTTTGACGTTCTTCTACGTCAATAAAAGTAAATACTGTATGAGTGTTTGCCATGTTTGTGTTCGTGCTACCGTAAAACAAGGCTCTTCCAATGCGTCACCGCTTGCAGGATACATGGAGGACTGGTGGCGGCCGCGCAAAGGTAAACACAACTTTATAACATTGGAATAGAAAACAATTTTCCGTCAACATGAAGTTAAGGTAGAGGGTGATCTAAAATTAAATATAGAGTTTTTGTTTTTATTGACGTTACGTTCGTCTATGTACAAATATAACATGGGTTGTTCCATGAATAAAATGTAAATCACTCATTTTAAATGTTTTTATAAACGTGTTTATGGAAAATTGTAAAACAAAATTTATATTTTTTTTTAAGAAAAAATAATGATGGTACAATTATTAATTTTCTTTTACACCAAAAAAAAATAGAAAATAGTATTGAGTGTAAAGAAAATCATGCTGCATGATTGTGTGATAATTAGCGCGATTTGTGAATTAATGGGATTAATATTTGGGATAAAACATGTGTCACCACGCATGTCTCACTGCATGGGCTCATAACATGAAATTAACCAAAAAATTAACACAAAGATCGAAAGTTTACGACTCTCTAAAAAAATATATCGAATTTTGCTTTATCTATTGCTCGATTGTTTGGTGTGTTGGAAAACACTTGTAATATTATTTTAGGGAGCCGTTATGAAATCATTGTGAATATCACCTCATTTTGCAAAAAGTTTATATTTATGTAAATATCTGTGGGGGATTGCATTTTTTTTTAATATTGCGTATCGAAACACGCCGTATTGACTGACGAATTGTTTTTATTTTTTGTCTCGTTCTAGCACACGCAACCGACTACTACGGTAAGTCATTATTCCTCCCGTTTGCCGTTTACTTTACCTCTACCTCTGTCCAATAACTTGGTGTCGGTTGTAATTGACATAATAGTTTCATCTCGATAGTTTATTGTAAATAGAGTCTTTACCACGCTTCTAGTTATTTCCTACTAACATGGGATAGGTGCGATCGTTTCAGATTACTCGATAATTAATTAAAAACATCTAGATAATATGCACGAAATAGTTGTTTGGATCAAGGAATCTGAAATAGTCGAAGGGCGGGGTTCGAGCGCCGGTCGGAGCGTCGTGTGAGCCTTCATGTCGCAATGTGGCCTTCCAGAGTTCTCCACGTGTCCCCGGACACCAGTATATATCACGGCCGCAAACGTATATGTGTATCTCGTATGGTGGTAGTATGGGACGCCGTATCATGCCACGCTGACTCAACTAACTTGCACAGGTCTAACTGTTAGGTCATGCTGTAAAATAAAGCACTGTTTGCTAATCTATGTATAGTGTTTTTTTTATAATGGTCGAAAGATACTGACATTTTTTTGTTTTTCCTCCCTTTTTCAAGATGAGTACAATCTAAACCCGGGTTTAGAGTGGGAGGACGAGTTCACAGGTAGGTTTCAAATCGGATCATAAAAAGTCTTTGTGATACTAATCTTGCCCTTGGTAGTGCCTGTGCTGTCACACTCGCATGTTTGTGTTGTAACCTACATTATTTATATATTTAACGCTATGTATTACTCTAGTTGCTAACAAGAACATTTAACTTGGCACATGATACATGTAGGTTGTATACTGGATATATTTTGGCATACGATACAGGTGGCTTTTTAGTTTTATTTCATTTTGTGAGCTTTTTGAATTATTTTAATACGAATAAGTACATTTAATGAGTGAACACCCTGTATGCATGCAAGTTTATTTTGGCGAGATCATTCTGTTTCATGGTCTTGTCAGCCAGTTATATTGTTTAAACAAAGGCAGATGTATATTTTGCATGTGACAGAGGATATATTCTGTGTTGCATGACTTGAGTCATATTTATATCTAGATAAGATATAATGATATTTATATTTTATATATTAAACCATGTATCTCTCTAGTGGAGAGCTCGGGAAGTTTGTTTTCGCATTATAGTTAATTTGAGCTATCTGTCACAGTGTTGCTTTTACGATTTGTGCTCTAATGCCGTTGCACATGATCCAGTTTTGTTTGCTCTTAAACTGTGTTATGTACAAGGTTTATCGGTTGAGAAAGTGGAAATATAGCTAGTATCCTTCCTGCTTTAGAATTCCTCGTCATTTTAGAAATAAATCTAGTTTGTCAAATCATAAACATGCTGCATGTAAAAAGTTTAAAAAGTACAGTGAAAGCAAGATAAATAAATCCTGACATCTGTCATCGCAGTACAATGTATAAGTAGGATTAGGACTTCTGGTGGCGTATCGTGAATCTAGAATCCATGGAGTCGCTACTTCCTAATTATTGTAAACATACCACCTTGATTTTGACCTTCAGTATTATCGTAATAATATTTGAAAATGCATGCACTCGTCAAATCGCTAAGCTTAAATTAATTTTAGTTAAGAGAATATCTTCGCTGTGTGAGCGTTACAAACAAACAAATATTAGTAGGTTTAGACAAGCTGAACTAAAAATGCATTTAGTTTATTTTTAAATATGATAATACTGAAGGTCAAAATCAAGCTATGTTTATAATAATTAGGAAATAGCGACTCCATGGATTCTAGAACCACGTTATGCGACCAAAAGTCCTTACTCTATTTATAATCTATTCTTGGGTTTGAAGTTATAATCTGTGCTGGAATGACAGATGTCAGGATTGACATCTTGTCCTCCTTTTGCTGTAGGTATGGTAAAGTAACTCGGCTTTTGACAAACTGGAAACAAGTATAGCTACAGTAATTTGTACACTTAAGTCAATTTAAAGTGCTCTGCTTTGAAAGCAACTGGCTTATTATTATTATTTGACTCTCAGTCTAGGTAATGATGATTTGATGATATACAAATTGCTGGAACTATAATCATTAGTTATCATTAAAGACATGAAGGATTGGCATTTGTGGAAATAACATCTTTAATAAATTTACATACAAATCTAAATCGATATGGGAGCATGCATAAAATGCCAAAATTTATTCGTGCTTTCTTTGCACAAGTTGATCGATAGCTAAGAAATTCGTTTATTGAAAGATGTAATTTTTACCAAGTTCCATTTGTGCTAACGCTAATCAATCACGTACGTTTAATTCAGTTAGAAACACATTTTACTAGAATCACGTAGGTACCTACAAGCTAATGCCTATGGTAGTGAGAAATTTGTCAGCAGAAAAATATCACAAAGTTCAAAGAGAAGAGATCTATCAAAAAGGATAACGACTAAATAATTTGATGTTCTCGCTTAATATTTTCGATAGGATTTTAACACGTACAGTGAAAGAAAGAGGCCATTACCAAAAGGCGTTGCAAATGTTCATAGGCGACGGTGACCACTTCCCATCATATGTCCCGGCTGTATGTATGACCTTCGATGGCAATAAAAAAAACTAGTTTAATTTATTAAGTCAGAGGCGGATCGTGCCTCGCAATAACGCGTGGATCTACAGCTTTAGCCATTTTTTATTTTTACCTCAAGAAGTCCCCACATGAAAGTTAGGTTTTATTTACCTCTACTAAATGGAGTTGATCCATCTAAAATATCTCCAATTAATCATTTACCATGTTATGCCAAATTATTACATATTCACGAGACTTTTCTGCTTACATATTTCTGCAACACTTTTCCAAGAGTAGTTCCTTCAGTTCACAGTAGAGTTGATTCATTCATTACATTCATAAATTACAAATCACACTAAACAGATATATTTTCGTGAAGTTTCGCAACAATTTCTCTATGCCAACTGAAGACGAAAACATTACAAACGTGATCTAAAATGAAAACTTCATGAAATTATTGAAACAACGGCTGATTTATAACCAAATTAAATCGATTAAAAATAACTTCGCGACCGCGTTCATTTTTCGAAACGAAATCGTCGGCATCATACATCGATATCTACATTACATGTGTTTGAGGTACTCGCGTATAAATCAGCCGTAACGCACACGCCTCCCACCCGGCAAGGGCCATTCTTATTCACCGTCCAGTGCTTACATTCGACGGCGACGGCGCTCGACAAGGCGACGACGACGATGCCTTCCACGGGAAGCTCCCGCCGGGCATCCTGCCGCACGGCCTGCCCACCGTCAAGGAGGTGCAGCCTGCCGTCACCGCCGCGCCACCAGAAAAGAAGGAGGAGGAAAAAGAAAAGAAGGGTGAGTTGGTTAGGTTAACATGACTTTTTTTTTTTTATGGCATAGAGAAGACAAACGAGCACACAGGCCACCTGATGGTAAGTGGAAACTGTGACCCATAGACATTCACAATCACAAGACTGCAATGCAATCCTAAGACTGCAAATGTGTTGCCAACCCTGAGGCTAAGATGGAATGCCTCTATGCTAGTCATTTCACCGGCTGTCTTATCCCCAAACCGGAACACAACAATGCGAACACTGCTGTTTGGCGGTAGGTTAATGGATAAGATGGTGGTAGCGATCCGGACGGACCCTGCACAAGGTCCTACCACCCGCAAACTGTTCTAGCTCATACATGGCCGAGATTATAGCCGGTAAAAACCATATCGTCTTTGACCTGTAATCTTAAAAAATAATGTTTATTTGCCACGAAACTAAAATTAACATGCGTTGCCCATGACCACACTAGGCTCAGTCTGTCACGTGGGGTCCATTTGTTACAATTACCAGGTCCAAGTATAAGTCCTACGCTATTACCTACTAATTAGAATGACGGATGGCTTAACACTAATTTACTAATTGTATAATACATCGGTACTTGAATTAATAGCAATTATGTGTCTGTCTTGACAGTATAGGCGGCCGAGTTGAAAAAAAACCCATAACAGGTCTAAGATGATTTGGTTTTTACTGCCCAGGCCTAGAGGCCCTGAATTGATGTAGCCAACACATTCTGACGCATGACCACCGATATCAAGGAAGTCTAGTTGACCGCGAAAGAGAATAATGGAGAGGTTAATGTTTATGTTAGAGTTACGGATAACGTGACGTGAAAGAGCTCTAGCCGACTAAGGGCCACTTGCACGAAAAATTTAACCCTGGGTTAAGACCCTAACTCGGGTTAGTAAACGTCAGATTCATACAACAAATGTCATTTTAACTCGAGTTAGTGCTTTAACCCAGGGTTAAATTCTGCGTGCAAGTGGCCCTTACCAACATAACTTCCCTTTTGCGAAAGTCGCTGTTAAGAGAAACAGAGAATTATGATAAAAAAAACCTGAGAAGTTCACAGCAAAAGAGCTGAGACTGAGCTGAGCGGTTCAAACCTGTAATTTTTTCACAAATAATTACTTGATTTCAATTTCAAATAGTTACTCAAACGGATACATTTCATCTATAAGCGTCCTTTAAAAGCTTAAAAACATTCAGTTGTTTCTGATATTTACTCAACTGAACTGGGATAGACAGTTTTCCTGCAGTTCGAAGTAGATCCGGGGAAGGCATGAGGTGCGGGGGTGAAGTACGATAAAGACTAATCAGTTAATCACCGCTGCCTTTCCCCATGCCTCATGCGTATCCCGGCTCTTAGTTTAAGTTGTATGCCTAGACTGTGTTGGAACACGATGAACTGACAGACCAATATCGATTGACCGCTCAGGTTCACTTTGTCCATATTCCCATCTCGTCCACATTCCGATTTCGTTTACATTTCCCTCTCGTCCACATTCCCATTTCGCTCAAATTCCCAACACATAGTGAACAACCGACTGAATTGATATTGAACAGACCTACAGTACTAAGTTAGGTAGCAGACAGGTCAGGAATGAGGACTAGTTGGGAACATGGACGTGATAGGAAGTGGACAATTTGGGAATGGTATGTAGCGAGTTGGGAATGTGCCCGTGATGAGAATGTGAACGAAATGGCAATAAGGAAAAAGTAAACCCGAGCGCAACTGACAGACTGTTAGTTTTTAGTGCCCTTCTCGTTTTTATGATCTTCGTTTCCTTGTCGTTGTTTTCGTTTTTGGTGTTATAATTAGCGAGTGTTGTAGTCCGCGAGCTGAGCGCCGACGAGAAGCACACGATCATGCTGTCGGCGGAGTTCCAGCGGTTCGTGACGAAGGCGGGGCGCGTCATCGAGCGCGCGCTGGGCGAGGCCGTCGACATCTACACCGACTACACCGGCGGCGGCGACGGCGAGAACGCGCTGTGAGCACGCACACCTACACTCCATACCGATACACTTGTCTTATTTAGTAATAGTAGTTTTCCTACTCCTGTACTTTTGTCTGTCATTTATATAGTCACGAACACTAATATAAGAACATACATAATATGTCCGCAGAATAATCCAGAGAAAAGTCTATCTTGTCTATGCCCCAAAACAGCACTTGTGCGTTTTTGAGATAAAACGATACGGCCAGCTGCCAAAGCTTAGCGTTGCACAATCGATTTAATCATATTTTAACGATTGTGAAATAGGGACTATAAATCACCTAATGTTTTGAGAAATGATTTCAGTTACCTGATTGGTTGATTTTAAAATAGCTGTATTCTGGTTGGTTGATACGAAATACAAAGTTTTTTTAAAAGATTTAAATTAGTTAAAGAGAAACACGTACCTAAAAGAACCTATCGTTCCGTTTGACAGTCGATGTGTATTGTGATTGGTGGATTTAATTTGGTGAAGTATTCTGATTGGTCAAATTAAAATGTTTTGGAATTGTAAATAATTCTATTTTCCATTCCGTCAATTTAAAAACAAAGTAAACCATAGACACATATTTTGTCATTTTCTTGTTTCCCGCTCGTTTGTTGTTCTTTACTTCGTTCGTTCGTTTGTAAGTTTTTTCGCTTAGTTTTGCATTTCATTTGAAACCTAGTCGTAGAAAAAGTATTGTATGCAACGGTGTATAACTAAGTCAAAAAACACTCGTGGCGCTTACCTTTACGATGTTCGCCTTCGGCTCACATCGTAACACACGCCACTCATATTTTTTGACCTCTCTTATACAACTATTGCATAAACTACTATTATGAAATTGTTGCATAATGAGGGGTATTAAAACACGAGTGTGTGTTTAAGAACCGAGCGAGGTTTTTAATAGTATCACACGAGTGTTTTAATACCTAGTTATGTTCAGTTTCATACACTACTTTATCTACTCTCCTAACCTAACATTACAACAAAACGTATTCAATGAATGGCGCCAAAACCAAGCACATCACCGCGCATGCGTTAAAGCGGGCGCTGACACAGACAAGTAAAAATTGGAATGAAAACTTTTTGTTATGCTGTAAAAATGACGCGAACCGCATGTGCGTTCCATTATAAAAATAATAATTGATATGGAACCTCGTTGGTGATATTAACTTTTTGGATTAACTTGTATCGTAATGGTAAAAAAATTACTTTACAACATTATTTTGTTAGAGAAATAATGTTATAAAGTGGTATTTTTTAAATTTCGGTGTTGGGTTTATAAAGTATGCCAATATAAATTCGTTTTGAAGTTCGAATTCGAACTTTACGATATGAGAGGCCTAGGAACTGGCCAATTGAACGGAATTTTCCTTGAATACCCCATAAGAAAGGAAAAAAATATATCCAATAGATAGAAGATCCATCTTGAATGAAGTGTCCACATGGTAGAGCTACTCATATGGTCGAGTGTACCTAACTTAAAATTTCCCTTTCCAGGGACGACAAATCCGACGCGCGCCTGTCGCTGGTTCGAACATTCTACGACGAGCGTTGGTCCCGTGGCCGCTGCGTCACCTGCCTGGACTGGTCTGCCGCACACCCTGAACTGCTCCTGGCTTCCTACCACAACAGCGATGATGCGCCACACGACCCTGATGGTGTCTGCCTGGTGTGGAACACCAAGTTCAAGAAGAGCACACCGGAGGATGTGTTCCATTGCCAGAGTCCAGTGATGAGCGCTACCTTCGCTAGGTAAGTGAGTTTTACAGGTTTCTAGACAATAGAACTGCTTCTCTACCTCAAATTTTAAGATCTTATCCATTCCATGACGGTCTTCGTTCTAACTAATATATGGTTCTGTTGTTTAATTGTTCTAACGTTTGTCTCAGATTCCATCCAAACCTGATCCTCGGAGGGACGTACTCAGGTCAGATAGTGCTATGGGACAACCGCGTACCGAAGCGGACCCCCATACAACGCACGCCTCTATCATCTGTCGCCCACACGGTAAGATTCATATCGTACAATTCGAACCGCTAATTTTGACATCGTTAATGGTATTAGAATACCACATATAGCGTAACCGAAGCGTGAAAACAGTTTTATAATGAACTTTGCCATGGTAATAACAGTTATTTTATAATTATTATAGCATTGTTTGTTATTACCATGGTTACGCGCATGAACAATGTCAGTGATGGTGTTTGGTGATCAAATGATATGTCAGTTTCATTAGCGTGCACCAATGATAACCTCTTAAGGCCCACCATACTGCAAACAGAGTTTTTTGTGAGTGAGACTTTGAATCTACCCACAAGGCAATTCAAATTCAAATTCAAATTCAAAAATTTTATTTCGGACTAAAAATCCATAGTGTTAGTAACAAACTTATCTTAGTTTTAGTAATCCATAAAAATATTAAAAAATATTAAAAGCGACGGGGTGCAGCGACTACAGGCGCGTGCAGCTGCACGTAGCGCTGCAGCAGCGGTGCGTCCCAACGCTGCGCCAACACGCTCAGGATTCTGTTGGAGCTGCAGAGACTGCGACGGAGAAGCGAGGAACATCTCTTTCTCATGATCGCAAAAAAACAGTCTGTTTGTGCCTCTGCAAACATTGTTGAAGCACTGCAGTGTCGCGGCAGCCCAAACATCATCCTGAACGCGTTATTGTATTGAACACGAAGCGCGCTGTATGCACGCTGCGTAAAATCGGTCCACAGGCCGCACGTGTAGAAAGTCTGACAATATGCTTTAAATAACGTCAGCTTGACTTCCTTACCACAACGTGCAAATCTGCGAGCCAACATGTTACAGCGCACACACAGCGCCCTGCGCTCTCGTTCAATGTCCTCGACGTCAGACATGGTTTCCGTAACCCAGTGGCCCAGGTACTTGAACTTGTCTACTCTTTTTAAAGGAACGCCGCAAAGCGTAACTGGTTGCATCTTGTAACATTTTTTACCCGCTTTAAATTGCAAGAGCTCGCTTTTAGCTGCATTGTACCTGAGCCCATGGGCTTCAGCGTAGGTCTCACAAATACGTAACAATTTAACCAGACCACCGACCGAGGGGCTCAGAAGCACCATGTCATCAGCATAGCTTAAATTGTTGACACACACGTCTTCTATATGACAACCGACATGAGCGCTGCCTAGCTCCTCGATAAGCTTATTCAAATACAAATTGAATAACTTGGGCGAACTTAATCCCCCTTGCCTCACCCCACACTGCATCCCATACACATCTGAGTATTTACTTGCCCACTTCACACTGTTCCTTTGATTGGCATACCAATACTCAAATATTGCGGTGATCTCATGCGGTACATCCGTGTCATCGTGCAGTTTCTGCCATAAAAGGTCATACGACACCATGTCAAATGCCTTTGACAGGTCCAAAAAGCAGGCAAACACCGGCGTGTCACGAGCCGTGTAGTAATGAACGGTCTGCTTGAGACATAGGATTGCGCTTTCAGTGGATAAACCCGGTCTAAATCCGAATTGAGCGTCATGGAGATTGAGGTGTTTTCCCAAAATGTCATCAAGCAGGCCGTCCAACACCTTAGCCACAACAGTCGCCAGCGATATAGGCCTGTAGTTTGTCATGTCAGAGGAATCGCCTGTTTTGTTTTTTATAATGGGCACAACTAGCGTATACATAAGATCATCCGGAAGGTAGCTATGACTAATACACAGATTGAAAAACAGCGATAAAACCCCCGGCAGATGAGAACCAGCGTGCTTAAGGTGCTCAACACTGAGACCGTCGAATCCCGGGGACTTGCCTCTAACCATTTGTTTAATTTTAACTGCAATCTGTTTAGCTGAAAATCTTACAGAGGGGGACCCGAATTCGTTCCCAGTATCAGGCACCCTAGGCTCCTGGGCGAGCGGGGACTCAACCTTGAAATATTCCATAAAAGCATTAGCGATAAGCGTCGGCTCATGGACGCCAGCTACGCTCACCGGAAGACCCGACCTAGGGTTTAACTTTGATATATTACTCCAAAACCGGGTAAAGTTTTTTTTACAATGGCTTTTAGCAATTATGTCCATTTTTATCATATGTTCATGACTCTGACAGTATTTCAGCTTCGTTTTAAATGCTTTTTTGGACTCGATCATTTTATCGTAAACGTAACCGCCTGCAGGTTTGCCGTAAGACAACCACCACTGATACCAAAGTCGAGCTTCCCGATGAGCGCCGCTGACGTACTTATTCCAACCTGTTACATGTTTATGCTTTTTAGCCCTATTATCCCTATGAGAAATTTCAGCGGCTTCCTTAAGAACAGAAATTATGGTACTATACATGTCTTTTATAATTTCCTTGTGCAAGCTGTTTGTACACATCCGGTCGGCACAGTCACATAACTCCCCAGGAAAATTAATATCCTTCAATTTCAAATCACAGTACTTAGAATATGCATCAATCTGAACAGAGTCCCTTTCACCCCAGATTACCTTGTTACATATACTATTAACACTAACAGTTTTAGGTTTAATAACATTCAAATTACACTCAATTAACAAAGGATAATGGTCTGACCAGTAAACATTATGTAACACTGACGCGTTCGTTACGGCGGACCGCGCTGCGCTAGTCACCACGCAGTGGTCGAGCCAGCGCCTACAAGCGTGGACATCGCTGACATACGTGTAAGTATCACTTGGTAGCAACTCCAAGTCAACACAAGTCCAGGCTTGATCAGTACAAAAATGTATCAATTCATTAGAAAATAACTCACCCGGATGGGCATTAAAATCTCCAAGTATAAAAACTGATTCCACATCATTACTTTCAACAATGGAATGAATTTCCCCTAGACATTCCGTAAATTCACTTAAATTATCAGCCGAGTCCGTAGGCATATACACTGACATTATTATCACTGACCTGTCCCTAAGATCCATTTTAATCGCGACTAACCGCACACTGCGACACTGGATAATCGATACACACGGACACGACGACTTTCTCCACAGAAGAGCGACTCCTCCGTGAGGTCTCCCCTTAAGGATACACTTCGACGTGTCAACCGCAGACTTCCCAGTAAATCCAAATTCTTTGTCAATGCTGCCGAGAAAAGAAATGTCATGCTGCAATAGCCATGTTTCTTGCAATGCAATTAAATCAGCTGTGCGACACAGTTCACGTACACACTCCACCGAACGAAAGACATTTCTACAGTTAAAGCTAATAAACTTAGTGGTGTGCTCCATTTATGATAATGAGTATTAGCTTAATTCACTATTATTCTCGCCGTTCTCCGGTTTCTTCTTAAAATTGACGAACCGTCTAAACGCAATACCATCTGGCCAAAAATCATCTTTTAGAAATAGTTCCAAGTTAGATTTAGGTACATAAACTTTATAATAAAGTTCAATTGCCTTTGTTCGAAAAAGATATTTTCAATTTATGAAATTAAGAAAAAGCTAATTTTCATTGCAATACAGTTCAAATTAAATTGCCTTGATTATGTATATGCTATTACACACTAGCCTGGGACTTACGAGTAAAACATACTCCAGGTCACACTATAGGTTAAAAGTAGTTTAGTTGGGATGGTACAGCTACGATTGTTAAAAATAGGTTGGACCGTTTAATAGATTATTTATTTATTATATTTTATTTTGCGAAACATTCGCGAATGGACTGGAGTCACAAGTGCAGCGGAGCTTTTCAACCTCGCTAAAGACCGAGAGAAATATGCGGAGCTGACTGCCAACCTTCACTAGTTGGAGAGGCACTTAAAGAAGAAGAAGAAGCTACGGTTGTTAAAAATAGGTGGGACCGTTTAATAGATTTAACCTACTTCAAGTTATTTCCTTCCAGCATCCAGTCTACTGCCTCTCAGTGGTCGGTAGCCAGAATGCGCACAATCTCATCTCGGTGTCCTCCGACGGGCGCATGTGCTCCTGGTCCCTGGACATGCTGTCCCAGCCCCAGGAGACGCTGGAGCTGCAGCACCGCCAGAGCAAGGCGGTGGCCGTCACGGCGATGGCGTTCCCCCACGCGGACGTCAACAATTTCGTGCTGGGCGGGGAGGACGGGAATATTTATACTGGTGAGTGTGCTGTTAGACATTTATGTGGTCCTGGTAGGGACATGAAGCTCATTGGAAACGGTCATCTTGACAGGAATTGGTCACAATTTGATATTCATGGCTAAGCAAACGACTTCCCCGCACTGGATTTAATATAAGCTACGAAATAATTTGTCACCTGTCATTGTTCGGATTGTCAAGTAGGAGGCAAGTCATAGTTTATACGGTGTGTGGCACATACATACATACATACCTTCACGCCTTTATTCCTAAAGAGGGGTAGGCAGAAATACAGAATTACCAACAACTCTAAAAACTTATTGCTAATTCTGTAACCACATGTTGCATAAAGAAGTTTTAAAACAAAGTCGCTTCTCGCCGTCTGTGTATTTCAAACTACGCAACGGATTTTAATGCGGTTTTCGTCAATTGATAAAGTGATTCAAGAGGAAGGGCTTTACGTTACCGGTCGTTGTCGGTGGTTGTTGCTAGGGTTGGTAGGGTATGTGGCTGGATCTTGGTCTGAAATAAAGAATTTTATTTTTATTTTTTTATTTTTTTTATTGTATTTTGTTTATAGGTTGTCGTCACGGCAACCGCGCCGGCGTGGCGGAATGCATAGAAGGCCACGCGGGGCCCATCACGGGCGTGGCGTGCCACGCAGTGGGCGGCGCCGTGGACCTGTCGCACCTGTTCCTCACCTCCAGCATGGACTGGAGCGTCAAGCTGTGGAGCCTCAAGGTCAGTGCTCGCGACAATACAGTTAACGACTCAATAAGTCTTTTTTTTTTCCTTAAATGACAGCTACAAATGTCAAACGTAAAAATTACGTGGCCAGCTTTTAAGAAACAGTGTTTGTTTCGGTTCGTGATTTAATTATTAGTAACTGATATAATAAAAATTATGATCTGAGTAAAAATCAAAATAAATGTCCAGTTAAAGAGAGTTTTGTCACCGTCACGAAACTGTTGGTTAACGTCAAACATACGTCAATTGTAATGAAATTGTAAGTTAGACATAATTTAAGTGACATTTAAATAGCGTCCTTATGTACATTTATTTTGATTTTTACCCATCTACCAAAATATTCAACCTTTAATGGACGATTAGCGCCAAAGTTAAAAAAATTACACTGTTTTTATTTTTACAAACAAAACTTGGAGCGATCACTAGTATATGGGAAAAGCTTCGATAGTTGAGTTTATCGATACAGGCAATCCCTAGCTGTCATTTCGCTCCGTTAATATTTAATTTTACCCTGTATATTCCTAGGTGTGTAAATGTGTGTTCCTCCTCCAGGAGAACAAGGCGCTGTACTCGTTCGAGAACAGCGGCGACTACGTGGTGGACGTGCGCTGGTCGCCCGTGCACCCCGCGCTCTTCGCCGCCGCCGACGCCGCGCGGCTCGACCTCTGGAACCTCAACCGGGACACCGAGGTACGCGCACTCATACTCAAACTCACTCATACTCACGTGCATACTCATGTTCACGTACTCTTTCATTCACACTTATACTTGCATTTATTTTTACACTTATTAGGATATTGATTCATTCCTATATTCGTATTTAGGTACTTACTTTAGTAAAAAACAACTTATAGAACCTTCCTTGAAGAAAATGACGGACATTTTAGTGACTTATCATAACGAGTGACAAGCAAAATTTTCCCAATGATTCATAATGACAAGTTAGTTACTAAATAAATCACTCAATTCATACTCTTACGCATTTATTTCATTATTTTAAAATAACTACACAGAATAACAGTATAACAAACACTACAGCACAGTAAATTACATACTAAATAGTGCACTATCGCAAATTCATTCTAACATCCGCATTTGTTATCCACTTGAATGTAATAAAGGCTTAACTCTCAAATTATCACATTCAAGTTCACACAGGCTTTTAAACTCATACTCACATTAACACCCAAACTCCTACTTATTGTATCATCCTCATTTGTTTTCCACTTGAAAATAATAAAGACTCAAGTTCATACCGACTATACAGTCATACTCATGTTTACATTTAAACTTTTCCCGCAACTTTTACTTATCCCATTCTTTTTAGTCCATGTTTAGACTTCGACTTATATTGTCAAGTGAACGTGACGTCAGTATGTCCACTCGTCCCCAGGTGCCGGTGGCGTCGGTCCAGTCGGAGGGCGGCGCCTTCAACCGCGTGTCGTGGACGCCGAGCGGCGCGCACCTCACCGCCGGCGACGACGCCGGCCGCATCAGCGTCTACGAGCTCGCCGAGGTCAGCGCGCAACCTCACACCTCACCTATAGCTGGCCAGTGCCCTACATCCTCAGCGACTAGTTTCGATACATTCTGACTAAACTTAAAGATAGACCTTTTTGTATTCTTATAATTGTTCCCAAATTTTAAAACCCAAGACATGAAGTTCCTGCGAGTTAGAATTTGAAAAGTTATAATTCAGAGTTGATCATAATTCCGAATTTTCATAGTACCGAATGCAATGTTTTGATGGAAGACTTTTTTTGTTTCCGCTTATAAATCAAACCTAACTTAACCAACATATAGCAATTGAGTTACACATTAAAATCTAAAATAGGTCCAGCATAACATAGCTTACGGAAAAAATAATATTCGAGAAAAAACAATTCAGACTATTACGGCGTTCCCCCGAGATATAGGTTGCTTTAAATTCACATTTTTATATAGGAATGGGCATTAGTAGAGCAAAAAGCATGACAATAAAGGACTTTACTTTCTTTTATGTCCATATAGGGCCTGTTACTCTTGGATACACTTCGACTCTATATTCTTTTGGACCATTCATATACATTCACACAGACCGAAAAAATTACTAGTAACCAATGAATGGTCTCCTTTGAATCTACATCAATTCCCATCATATTGTTCCAGAGCGAGTACCAGCCCCGGCACGACGAGTGGAGCAAGTTCGTGTACACGCTGCAGGAGCTGCGCAACAACCAGGCCGACGAGGAGTGCGACCGGCTCAGCCTGGCCAGCGGCCCGCCCTCGCTCACCAGCCTCACCAGCCTCGCCAGCAACCCGCTGCGATAAATTAATGCACTGCTAACTATAACAAAAGGAAGATAAGTACTCAATCCCACAGCCTATCCCGGTGAGCTTCTTGCTAAAGGCAACCGTTGGTCAAGAGCAATTAAAAAAAATAAACCTGTCATCTCGGTAGTGTCTGATTTTTGAGGTTATAATCTTTACTGGAATGACAGCTGTCAGAATTGACTTCTCATCTTCCTTTTGCTATAGTCATAGGATTGAGATAGGTCAGGCCCATTACACTCTGCTATTAAGACGCGAAACTACATCGGCTAAAGCTATTAAAAAAAAACAGCAAGCTTATGAGAACTTGTTGGTTTAAATATTTTCTCAATGTTTGAAAAATTCTAACGCAACATGAACATCAAACGATAGGAAAGGACTGATAGATTATTTTGAATACGGAATGGAATAAGCCTGTCGTTGCGTAAAGGAATAAAATATAATTTAGTTTAGTTAAATACCCATTGAAGTCTATAAATGTTCTACCCATATCTTGTAAACTAGGCCTTGTAGACGTTTTATATTGCAGCTAAAATACAAACTATACACATAAAATTATGAACTTAAAAACGCATAAATATTTTTAAATAGCTTACAATGTGATAATATTGAATTGTTTATTGGGGCAATGTTGTACATATTTTGCTTTTTAAATTTAAGCAAGATGCATTTAAGTTATTATTTTCCATTTAAATACCTTCCGCTTAGTTATTAAACTTCAAACCTTCTAAAGCATAGAAATTTACATTAAAAATATACTTTTTGCTAATTGAAGTAGTTTATGATTTTCCTATTGGGGCCTAAAAGCCGGAATGACACTTGTTTCATATTATCAGTATGCTTAGTTTTAGAATAATATAGTGTTATTTATCAAAATGTTTACTAAAAGACAACTCAAGTTTAGGTGTAATATTTTCTAGAAGCAGGTACTTGTATTACGCTTTGACAGTTGATTGTATAAAATAAATTATTAACATTTTATTATGTTTTATTTCGATGAAAGTGCCGGCTGGCCTATTGCCTAACGCACCTGCAATCGACTTTAACCCTTTGAACGCCATGAGTACTGTCGTGCCTACGACGCCATTGACCCATATAGTGGTGATAGACAGTACAAATTAGACCCGAGTATTTGTGATGTAAGGCTGACATTAGTTGTGGTTTTCAGCTGTCATTGGCGTGTGAGGACGGCGTTTGTATCAAGTCAAACGCGTTCAAAGGGTTATAGTGGAACAATTGTCTTCATTTTGTATGCGTACTCTCCTTTTGACTGTCAAAATATAAACGATTGCGAGTGCGTTACGTAATAAGTTTGCAGGTAACGAGTACCCTAAACCAACGCACGTGTATCAATTGACTTACGAGTGTGGAAGAAGCGAGAGAAGTTGTGGTCGTCTGCTCCAGACCCCTTTGTTCACACTGCGGACAACTGGAAAAAAGTAGCCCACAGTGTGAACAAAGGGATACAGACAACTGGGAATAAGCCGTACAAAGGCTCACATTCATAGGCATAACTTTTCAGTTACGTAGCTTCTTCTGCTGCTGACTGTACCGCCTAACTAACAAAGCAAATAAAGTGCAATATTGCATAATTTCACTTGAAGGAAATCTTTAATTTGCACCTTATTGATATGTTACTTACGCGGTATTGCAATACCACTAAGTAGAGGACGCCCGTGGCTTCGTACACGTAGAATTCGATTACCGCTACTCCCTATTTCTTCCCATTAGGAGTCACAGAATCCTTTTTTATTGCACCCTAGGAATGTCCCTTCAAATTGCAAGTCCCTTGGTTCAGCCGTCTAGGCTGTGCATTGTCTGTCATTCAGTTACTCAATCATGGTACTGTTTTATTGAATTGAGGTGATTAAACTGTCTGTACCAATCAAGCGAAGCATTGTACTATAAAGACAAACAAACAAATGAACTAACACACTTGCATTTATAATTTTAGTAATGTTAAGGATAATTAAATAAAATCTCTATGAATTAAGTATCTTTATTCAGGACTAAATGGAATGTTAACCTTGCCCTGTGAGAGGTTGACTTCCTCCCAACACGTACAGCCCAGGGTCTTCCGGTCCATGAGATCTGTGTACATCTTGCCCTCCAAGTGGTCTAGCTCATGTTGAGCTATCCTGGCTGCCCAGGCTTTGAACATATGTGACTGTGGCAAGCCTTCTGCATCAAGACCTGAAGGAATCAACCAGTTGTTATAAATGAGATACTACATTCTGTTAACACCATGCACACTTGGTGCCATATTTAACTTTATTTATCAGATGGCAGCAACGAGTTGCAGGTGGTGACAGGTGGTGACAGGATGAGCCTTATAAATGGGGTATAGATGAGCAATACCTAAATAAGGTTTTAAGTGTTAAATCTGGAAAAAAAAATTTTTTTGTTTTTGTTTGGCCAACTGGATGGCTAATAGAAAAGGTCATGTGACAGAGACTCTGCCACTTATATTTTATTGTGTAAAAGTAGAATTAACCCCTCAACCCTAGGAACTGCTAGGAGACACATCTAGTGTATGCATTTCCTGAAGCTTTATATCCGGTAGGTTTTATATCTTTGTAACCATTTTAATGGAGTTGTTTATGTTGATTAAAAATGAGGTAAAGATATTATATATTTTTTTCCACTGCATATTTTCTTTACTTTAATAGGAACGTGCTGCTGAGGTACAGGACACTATTTACTTCATGAAAATCTAAGAGAATTATTTTTGGGCAATAATAGGTTAAAGATAAAAATAAAAAAGCAAAAAAGAGCAATTACAGAGCATGGAAAGTGATAAAATTATACCCATCAATATAATATTTTGATGATTTTACCATTGATTTCGACCTCTTTGAATCGCGGAACATCAGCAGCGAACCCACGTACGCTCTCGCAGCCCTCAGCATGGGAAACCTTCTGATAATCAACTACTTTTAAGTTAGGGTTGATGAACACCTGAAACAAATCACTAAGTATATGAATCAGTTGCACTTCTCAGATTTTTCTTAGTGCTGTCGACAACGGCATTGTTTACTTACTCACAGTGAACGGTACTACAGCCATACCACGAGATTTGATTATTTCTGGGCCAATTGACTTGAACTGACTAGCTGTCAATTGCATAGCAAATATCCTCAAGTTTACGCCGATTTGCGGCGCCGACATACCTAAACTTCCATACTTATTTATTACATATTCTAGTTTTTTTAGTATTGTTTGGATTCGCTCAGTTTTTATTGCTTCTAAAGGTACGGGTTCGGAGACTTTACGTAACCTAGGGTCTCCTATCTGCACAACGTGACTGTAAGGCGGCGTGACATGACCACGGCTAGGAGATAATCTGGCGTACCAGTTAAGTACTTTTCTTGATACGGTCATTTCAATTTTAGGCCGAACTCGTCGGTTTTGCGTTACAAAATAAAAATATAACACAAATAGCCTAGTCCCCAAAATTCTAAACTGTTGTGACAGACGTGACAGTTGCGGGACGCACTTGTCTCACGTCTCACTTGGTCAAATTGTTTAAAATATTGACTATAAACATAATTATAATTAAGATAAATAAACTTAAAATATAAAACTTCAGATAAACATTTATGCTCATTATATATTCAAATACAGCAATTAAAATTTATGTTGTTTTAATTCACAAAAAAAAATATTTGTTTTAGGAATATGTTATATTCTCCTGTCTTCCATTTCATAAAATACTTCTCAGCTTGGCACAGAAACAAGGACGTATAATAGGTTCCGTTTTATTGAGCCAAATTGTAAATGACTTCTGTGCAAATTGGAGCACACATTCATTCTTATTACAGCCCTACCAAATTATAAATTCTTGTAGATCCAATAACATATGTCTGATTTTGGATTTCTCATTTTGTTAGCGTAATACCTAATACGTAAATGTAAATGTCATGTCATGTCAATTCCATGCCGAATGAATTGCCGACTTGCAGAAACTACTGTGCGGCGAGATAATTTTTGAAGGTCAATTTAAATAATTACACAAGTTTTATTTTTTATTTTTATGTTATAAACAGCTTATTGGTCATAGGGTGGGGCGGTCGACCTTAATTTTGTTATACAGCTATACTATTTGTTTGTGTTGTTTTGGACTTCGAAACTGTAGCCTCGCCATACCAACAAACTTTTAATTTGTGTTAACGCATACTGATAAGGCATTGTTGGCAAAGTTCAAGGCAAGTCTTACATAATTATTTATCTTTCACTAACTAGGACCGGTGCCCATGTGCGATTTGATTACTTAATTATCGAAAGTTAGGCCTTTATACATATAAAACAATGTTGTTTTTCTTGGGACCAACACCCCAAATAAAGGAAATGAACATTAACTTTACCCGATTCATATTTATGAGTTCCGATCCGCCTTATTGTACAAATTCTATTAATGGAAACAATGAAATAGACGGTTAGCGAACTTTGGACATACAAATATAAATAGTTAACTTAATAATGTTTTATTTTTAACCTGTGTTGTTCGTTATTGTGATATTTTATGAAGTGTTTATATTGCAGATGTTAAAATTAAGAGTTAAGCTAACAAATGCACTAGCTTTTAAGCGCATGATGTCAACACAAGAGCCAGATGTGTTGTTTGAAACATTAAATAATGCAGGCATCGTCACCCTCAACCGGCCCAAAGCCCTAAACGCTTTAAACACCTCAATGGTGACAAGACTTCTCCCGCAACTTCAAGATTGGGAGACCAATAAGACCTGTGTAATTGTGAAGGGTGCTGGAGATAAAGCATTTTGTGCTGGAGGAGATGTAAAAGCAGCTACAGACAAAATTGAAGGACCAATTTTCTTTCACACCGAGTACAACGTCAACTATTTAATTGGGAAATACAAGATTCCGTATATAGCTATTATTAACGGTATCACCATGGGAGGAGGCCTAGGGCTCTCGGTGCATGGTCGGTACAGGGTAGCAACTGAGAAGACTATGATAGCTATGCCAGAGACTAAAATTGGTCTGTTCCCAGATGTAGGTGGCTCTTATTTCCTGCCACGGCTGCAGGTCAACTTAGGATTGTATTTAGGATTGACTGGTAAGAATTTTACTAAGTACTGTATATTTCAAACAATTCTGATCCACTTTAAATACAGGGTGTATTTCTATAAAAATTCAATCAATTCAAATCAATTGTGATATTATTTCCAAAGTAAGCTATTTGAAACAAGTTGTATTCTTGGTACCTACTGAGACTACTGACAAAATTGAGAGAATCAATCGTTTTATTTATCAATTGGTTAAGTATTTGACTTTTTTGTAGTAAATGAGTTAAGGAGAAAATTATTTTTCCTGTAGTTTTACAGACACAGTTTTACATTGCTAACATGTTTTCAGGTGACAGGCTGAAGGGAAAAGACGTAGTGAAGTCTGGTATTGCCACACATTTTGTCCCTAGTTCACGCCTCTACGAACTAGAGACCCTTCTCTCTCGGTGCTCCAACGAAATAGAGATACAAGGGCTCCTGAACAAATTCAATGAACCAGCAGAAGAGTTCACGCTAGCTGATAACATTAAACACATTAACTACTGCTTCGCTGCTGGCACCATTGAGGAGATAATTGAAAGGCTGCTGAAAGTGAAGAATGAATGGTCTATTAAGACACTGGAGGTATATTTATTGAGTATTTTAAACATTGAGAAGGCAATCACACAGGTCATCTGATGGTTGGTGGGCTGTGAGGCCCATAGTTACTTGCAATCTCAAGACCACAATCTAAAGACTGCGAATCTATCTAAGACCCAAACATCTTCCAAAAGTAATTGTAACTATAGTCAGACAACCATACTACCCTACTACAGAGAAAAGGCACCAGTGAAATTAATTCATAGAAGCATATTAAACTCGAAACGGTTATAGTAAGGTTGAAAGTGCAATACAATTAAGACTGCGGTGAGCGTACGCCGGATGTACAGTGGCGCCCTTATTACTTTTATTGTGTTTTCTAATAAACTAAAGTATTTTCTTGAAATTGGACGAAATGTTTTTGTACTACAAATGAAAACACAACTTATAGGGTATATCATATAGTTTAATAACAATTCACCTTCGAGTTATCAACTTAACAGAAAAAAGTGGCCACCTTTTCCCGTTAAGCCAACTACTCAAAGGGTAATTGTTATTAAAGTTTGTTATGTATCCCATAAATTGTGTTTTTACTTGCACTACAAAAACATTTCGTCTGATTCCAAGGAAATTTTTTAGTTAATTAGATAACAATAATAGTAATGAGGGCGCCACTAGACGCTCGGCGTTTGCTCGGCGCAGTCTTAATATAGTAGATGTGCCTTTTCCGTACGAGGGAAGCATATTTCAGGTACAGTCACGGAATTTAATTCCTAGTCCACTTTGGACTACGTCAAAGTGACATAATCAATCAAAACGTAAGAGACGTCTTATGATTTTATTTACAGTGTCAATTTGACATAGTCCGAAGTGGGCTAGAAATTAAATTCCGTGACTGTACCTATTATTTTTATCAAAACACCTTATCCAAACATATCATAACTCAGAATTTACATTTTATTGAAAGGCATTTCTCGCCACAAGAGTTTTTAGGTCACAAGTCTAATGTTTAATATATACCGAAAACATAATGGTTTCACCAGAAAATATAGTTCGATGACATGAAGTTCGTTGAAATGATACAATTGATGAAGTTAAATTCGATAAAATATTCGTTCCCATATCCCATATTCCTTATAGAAATGACTAGCGACCCGCCCTCGATTCGCTTCGGTACAGATTTTTCATACAAAAGGATTTTCCCGCTAATTCCCGTTCCCGTGGGAATTTCGGGAATTCCTTTCTTAGTGCACCTCTACGGTACCTAAGCTACGTCCCTTCCAAATGCCAAGTGCCTACGTTTAGCCGTTTAGGCTGTGCGTTGATATGTCAGTCAGTCAGTCAGTCAGTTTCTCCTTTTATATATTTAGATGTGCCTTTTCCGTACGAGGGAAGCATATTTCAGGTACAGTCACGGAATTTAATTCCTAGTCCACTTTGGACTACGTCAAACTGACATAATCAATCAAAACGTAAGAGACGTCTTATGATTTTATTTACAGTGTCAATTTGACATAGTTCAAAATGGATTAGGAATTTAATTCCGTGACTGTACCTTTTATTTTTATCAAAACACCTTATCCAAACATATCATAACTCAGAATTTACATTTTATTGAAAGGCATTTCTTGCCACAAGAGTTTTTAGGTCACAACTCTAATGTTTAAGATATACCGAAAACATAATGGTTTCAACAGAAAATAGCGTTCGATGACATGAAATTCATTGAAATGATACAATTGATGAAGTTAAATTCGATAAAATATTCGTTCCCATATCCCATATTCGTTCTATAGTCTATACTTTTAGGCATTTAAAAAAATGTAAACAAAACCACCACGTGGTATAGTTCGTCAGCCAATAGAAGCAGACAGTGTTCTGCTTCTATTGGCTGACGTCAAAGTCGTCGTACGTCAAAGTTCGATAAAACAGTTTTCATTGGCTGTTTAACAATGTCACGTGGTTTGGAATGTTTACATTTTTTTAATACCTAAAAGTATAGACTATAGAAATGATTTTGTTCTAACGCTTGTTAAATGTGTTAGACGCTGCACGCTATGTGCCCGGGCTCCCTGAAGATCACGCTGCGCGCACTGCAGCGCGGCGCGCAGCTGGAGCTGGCGCAGTGCCTGCGCATGGAGTACCGCGTCGCCTGCCGCAGCACCGAGGCGCACGACTTCCCTGAAGGTAAGCCCGGGTTATGGAAAAAATTACCGCCTCATGGACGGCAACGGAAATAGAAAATTCTACGCAATGACTTACTATTATTCATGAAAAGGTAATTCTGTAGCTCTGCCTACCTACCTGGGAATGAAGGCGTGAGTTTATGTATGTATGTGAACTCGAACTTGTTTCCAGTCAATAAACTCATGCACTGCAATGACTCAAAATGACTTTTCTATAAAAATATTTCAATGAGGTTGAGGTTCCAATTTAGTGAGGTTACTCAAAAAGTTGTAAAGAAAAAAAAATGGCATGTAGCTTTAAAACTTCCTTATTTCATAGTGATTCAAGTCATGCAAGAAAACACTGTTTTTTTTTTAAATTAATACTTGAATTAAGGGGTTTTTCGTATCATGACATAAGGAAAAATGCTTAGGTTTCAATAAATCTAAATTGCATAATGCCTTATTCTCTAATTTGATGAAATTTTGAAATGCCATGGTCCCTGTAAAACCTTAATATCAAAATGGCTCACTCTTAAAATGATGGAAAGTCATAATGACTTTGACCTAAAAACTTTAATTCCTTAAATACCTAAATATTGAAATGTACATTTCTTTCGAATACCGAATCATAGATACGTCAAACTTTCAAAATAACTGAAGCCGAAAACACCGGAATGTCAAAATGTCTTAGTCTCAAAATGCCTAAATTCGTTTTCACTTCTTTCAAGTGGCCAGTAGTTAAGAAAGATAGTATATACCTATGCATGAAGGTTAGGTAAAACTTTTTCAATTTTAGGTATTTTGGTATTTGGTTGTTTTGAAATTATGATGTTTTGAGATAAAGGTGTTGTGAAGTTTGGTCGTTATGAGCCTAAGACATTTTAAAATTCAGCCATATTGAGAATCCGGTGTTATGTGAAAAAAAATTAGGTATTCTGGGATTTAGGTATTTTGACACTTAGTCCTTTTGAGATCAAGGAGTAAAGGTAAAAGGGTAAAACGAAATTAAGCCGTAATGAAACCAAAGCGGAAAAATGACAAAAAATCCTATTCAAATGATCAATATCTCGGAAACCGTGAAACTTAGCATAATAGTAAATGTGGTCAAAAATGTTCAGAATGACCCTTACTATCATCCCTTAAAACCCCTACACCCGACTGCCAAACACCCTGTATATCGTGTTAATATTACAAGATTATGTCATTCATTGCACATGCCCAGAGTAAAAAAAAAATATGATTTTTTTTCTCTATTACAAATACATTTCAATTTTCAATAAAAACACAATATACCGTCGCATTATTTAAAAATACAATGCCATTTCTAGAACAACTATCTTTATTTGTCCAGGTGTTCGCGCTCTGCTCGTCGACAAAGACAACAATCCAAGATGGAAGCCCGCGACACTCGCCGAGGTCACCGACGACTATGTCGAGAGTTTTTTCACAAAGTTGCCTGAGGATAGGGAGCTTAAATTCTTTGATTCCAAACTATAAAAAAAACGAATGCCCTTATAGTAGAACCTCTGATTAACTAATGAGTTTAAAAAAATAAATGCACTCGATTCAGTTAACGATTAAGTCGTCTCTTAGTAACAATTTTTCATACACAAGTTTGAAAAAGGAACGACTTAATTAATTCACAAAAGGAACTTTTTTAAAACGTGTTCTAAAAAAAATCATGCTAACTTATACAGCGTTATCTAAAAAAAATTTTTTTTGTTCATTATTACGAGAAATTAAATAAGCAAATTTTTGCTAGTGGCGAAAGAGCTTAAACGCCACTTGGTCTTTTCTACGTCACAGCTAGGTGTGGTTATAAACGAAATAAAGTCATTCCGATCATTAGTCCAAAGCGGGCGTAGTAAACACTGATAATTTTTTTTTCTCAATTTTATTTTAGAACACTCGGTTCTTGTTATCAATAATGTTTAAAAAGGTTAGTATAAATGACTGACTATGAGTGCAAAAAAGAGGTGCTAGCTAGTAAATCCATAAGAGCTAAATCGTTATCCTGTTTCTATCTCTATCTTAAGGCCTAATAAGATCCTAAGAAAGAACACCTTTATTGTCATTCATAATAATGACCCGCGCTTCCAATATAATATAAGTAAAAAAAACAGGATTAACGTGAGTTGGAAATCGAATTCGAAGTAACGTTAGCTCCATTCCTTTCTTTCTATTGAGTCTATAATGACTACTCCCCGGATTTTTGTGGCAATGACGTCACAATAGGGTAGTTTGGGGCGTAAATGGAACGATTTTTAAGACTGAATATTTTTTACTAAGTAGGTATTCACGACAAAAAATATTATTACTGCAAGTCATTTAGAACAACTTTTGATCCGTTACGGAGGGAGTTAACGAAAGAGCAACGTCGATAAATTAATCAATTGACAATTGTGTTATAGGTAATTTATATCGTGGATGCCTGATAATACAATTTCAATTCCGTAGAACACCAATAGACTAAGTTGCCGTATTAATTAACACCGTTCCATTTACTCCCCAAATTACCCTATTGTGACGTCATTGCCATAAATGACGAGTGAAAGGGCCATCCGAAGCTTTGGATTTCGTGTTTTCGTTGTTAACATTGTACGTTGTCAATTCCATATGGTCATTAGTCATTAGCAATCGTAGAATGCGAGTGGAAATAGCCACATAGAAATCGCCACATGTGGCACGCTTTGTACATCTCGATGTATTTGCTTTTCCCGCCCGCCGCCACCGCCCCGCTGCCGCTGTAAACGATCACCGTATTAATTTGTATGAGCCCCTCAATCAGCATTTTTTTTTAATTTTATGTATAATTCAATAGTTTAGTTTTAAACTTTTTACTCTTTTGAAATTTGTTTTTTTTTTTTTTTTCTTTAAATATAAGTACAAGATGTGCAAAATCAAACGACATCGTTTGTCGAATACGTTCATATTCGTCTTGCTATCTCACTTTGCTTATCGATGTGTACTGAATCTGACAGAGAGCAAGATATTAATATTCACTACATACGAGTGTGTTCATCGTCTATGTTGAAATTATATTTTGTTATGAAGCAGGGTTTTGATAAGAATTTATTCGTTAGAGTGGTATTCCACTTGTTCAAGATCTTTGTCCAAGTTTGTTTAAAAAATTATGAGACGCAATGCACATTGGACAAGTGGAATACCACCCTTACTCCTTCCTTACTTACTTGTCTTATTTAGTAAAGACTTTTATTACCTCAAAATACTCCCTTTTTTCCTACAATTTCAATTTTATCAGGAAAATGGTGTGCAAAACGTGGTCTCTAGTTGCTTTAACTACCGTGGCAATTTTGGCCAAAAACGATGCATTTTGAGGTTATAAAAGTGTTTACAAGTCAGATGATACGGACTATACATGGTGTCATAAAAATATTGTTAAACAAAGGAAACCCTCGCAGTTCTTAGGGTCTCTTTGATGTAATTAAATCGAAATAACCCTTAATGCCGGCGCCACACGCTTGGCGTTTGCTGCAAACTCTGCAGGACGCAGTTATACATTGGAATGAGTTGGAAATACATCGTGCTCACTCTAAGATATAGTTGCGTCCTGCAGGGTTTGCGGCAAACCAAGCGTGTGGCGCCGGCATTACAACATCAATATCGTAACTAGAGGGATAATTAACACGCCCAGTTGCGCAAACGTTATTTAAATTTAAGATGCTAGATATGCTGAAATATGTAGTGGTCTGTGAGATCACAATAACTATAACGTTTATATGTCTGTTCTTTAAAAAATTTAAACGTGAAAACACGATAAAAAAACAGAAAATTCGATACTTGTATTTTTCATACATGACACCTTTTTCGCGTTTTTTTGGTTGATTCTTCAAAAGCGATCTTTAACGATGATTATTGATTGAATACCTAAGTACTTATAATAACTGCTAAACCTCGTAAACAATTAATGAAACTTTTTTTTGGTTTAATAGTAATCTGCATTCATTTGAATTTGACCACAATCAAGCTACAATCAAGGCGCGCAAACTATCTCCATCTCACGTTCGTAGCGCGGAAGCACATAAAGCCATCCCTTTTGATTCTTGTGTTGACCTGGCATCATTCGCGACTACTTTAGAAAAAACTCGTATGTGATATTTCGAGATGCATAAGTTTGAACTAAATTTTCTTCACTTTTAAGTTTAAAATCGTACGTTAGAAAATATGAGATACGAGGTTTTTTAATGACGTTATGTAGCCTCTTAAGAAACGTGCTGTCACTGTATACCTCGGCGAATTAGAAATTGAATGTCCTAATGGGACATTAACTGCTAATTAACGTTTGAGCAACTGCGTGTTAGAAGGACTCCAGCAAATGAAAATCAATCATTTATTATTTTATTATAAGCAATTGTTTTGTACTTTTTTACATCGTCTTTTTGTCCCCATTTGAAAGGTTTCAAAGACGTAACAGAGATAGCGAGGAACTAAAGTTGTCAATTGAAATGGGAAAAATATGTAAACACAAAACCAAACTAGCTGTACTACTATACTTCATAATCACGTAGTTTCTGAATAGTTTTCGGCTAGCTATTGCTATCACAGTTGCACTCGCAACCGACAGTATATTTGTCTCTCGTGTTTCGTAAAAAAAACGAAGATTGTCGATCGCTATAGATGAATTAGCGAGAGCGTAGAATTGCATACGTATTGGTATTGTGTGTGTATAGGCAAGAGAAAGAGAGAGAGAGAGAAATACATATATATTAAGAAACTGAAACTATGGTTGTACAGTCGACGCCATAAATATGTTTACACTTTAGTACCTTGTCTATTTAGCGCCATGTTTAAACTGCCATTTGAAATTGTCATAGCGGGTAGTGACGATGTACTAAAGTGTAAACATATTTATGGCGTCGACTGTACTGTACTTTTGATGATCAAGTGGGGTCTTTTTAAATAATTTATACACTTGCTTACAACTTTGATATGAAAGTATTAAGTATTGGTTTGAATAGTGCTACTCCATGTCTTCCCGGGGTGTCGTATATCGTGTCATATAGGCGATCGGCTTGCAACCTGTCACGAATACGCTGGTATATCTTAGCCTAATTGTGCAAAATGTGGTTACAGTTATCAACAAGTTTTTAGAGTTGTAGATAATTCTGTAGCTTTGCCTGCCCACGCTCTGGGACCGGAGGCGTTAGTTTATGTATGTAGTTTAGGTACGTAAGTTTTCCTTTCCAACAAAATATACTCAATACTCAATACTCAATCATTTATTGCATTCCATAAGTATACATAGGTGGTACTTAAATTAACTTAAAAGTTATGAGATCATTATGGACCCGGCAGGGCACAGCAACTTATAAACTAGTGAGAGCGCTTATTTGCTAAGGGTACTTTATTCTTTACTTAAATATCTATTAACATAATAACTTATCATCTAAGTATTCGGTTATTGAATAATAGCATTTTTCTATCAGTAAATGTTTCAGTGTATTTACAAAGTTATTTTCATTTTTAATATTTTGTAATTTACTTGGCAATTTGTTATATATTTTAATGGACATGACATGCGTGCTGTCCGAGTGAAGTTTTAATCTGGATGAAGGTACAGTTAGTCTATTTTTGTGTCTTAAAGTAAGTGCTAATGGTAGGTCTTGTCGTTTTTTGAAAAAAAATGGGTATTTACGTACAAATTTGCAAATTTCAATTATGTATATACACGGTAAGGTAGGTATCTTTAATCGTTTGAAATGAGGTTTGCAGCTGTCTGTGTTATCAATATTAACAAGGATACGAATAAGCTTTTTTTGTATTGTAAAAAGGGATTTGGCATCTGTGCTATTACCCCACAGAATTATGCCGTAGGAATACCAGGCGTGCGCAAACGCATAGTAAGCACCGAGCGCAGTATGTAAATCTGTAGTTTTTTTTATTTCATGTAGGGCATAAACGAATTTTGATAATTTAGATTTGATTTTCTTTACATGAGATTTCCAATTAATGTGCTTATCTATGACTAGTCCGAGCAGTGAGAAATCCGACACGGTTTCTATTTGTATATTATTGTAGTGGAAATTGATGTTTAATGGAGATTTTTGGTACGGATGAAAAGATATTATTTTTGTTTTGGTGTAATTTAGTTCTAGATTGTGTTCTATTAGCCAGCTTGACGTTGTATCTAGTAATGATTTTAGTTTCTGATTAATGACATTATTGTTGTTATTTTGGCATGTTGTGATGAGAGATATATCATCTGCAAATAATACACAAGGCTCCAGGATGCTTTTCGGAAGATCATTAATATATATGATGAATAAGAGACAACCTATCACACTCCCTTGGGGAATGGATGCATTAATTAGATTGCACTCTGACCGAATATTTGTTATTTCGCCTGTTTTTGTGTCAATATACTCTACTTCTGTATATTGTTCTCTCTCGGTAAGGTAGGATTTGAACCACTTATAAGCCGATCCGCGAATACCTATTCCATATAATTTATTTAGTAGTATGTCATATTGAACTTTATCGTAAGCTTTCGACATATCTAAAAGTATTCCTATCGCGTATTTTTTTTCATTTATTGCGTTTAATATTTCCTGAATATACTTGTAGACTGCTAGCGTGGTGGATTTTTTCTTCCGGAAGCCGTTTTGGCATTCATCAAATAAATTATATTTTTCGCAGAAGGCGTAGACGCGGTCGCACATTGCTCTTTCAAAGAGTTTGGAAGCTGTAGGCAAAAGAGCGATTGGTCGGTAGTTGCTTAAATCTGTTTTATTGTTTTTTTTATGTATCGGTTTAACTATAGATTTTTTAAGTAGATTTGGAAATTCTCCTTCAGTAAAAGATTGGTTAATTAATTCACAAAAAGGTAAGGCAAGTTGGTCGGCGCATTGTCTTATCAAAGAGGACGGCAGTTCGTCGATTCCGTGACTGTTTTTGTTTTTGAGGTTCCGGATGTACGCATGAACCTCCCGCGGGTGCGCGGGCCGCAGGAACATGGAGTTCTCTGCGGGGTGCAGCACGGGCCGGCCGCGCGCTCGCGCCGAGTATGAGTTATTACTATGTTTTGTTTCGCCTACTGATGCAAAATAGTTGTTGAATTCATTAGATATTATTTTAGGGTCTGTGATTAAGGTGTTATTTATTTGTATTTTTATACATTTTTGTTCTTTTTTGGATTTTTTATTTGTGCGTTCATTTATGATGCTCCACATTGTTTTTATTTTGTTATTTGATTTTGCCATTTTATTGATGAAATGTAGTTTTTTAGCTGTATTAACTACTTTTTTTAGTATTTTTTCGTAATTTTTATAATATTTTTTTAATATATCGTTGCTGGTTTTCGTAGTAAGTATTTTAAGTAGTCTTTTATTTTTGCAGGACTCTTTTATACCAACAGTTAACCAATACTTTTTATATGAACATTTTAATTTTGCTCTCCTTTTTGGGATACACTGGTTTAAAATATGTACAAGTAGGTCATGAAAAGCTTTATAATTTTCATTAATGTTCTTTAGTGGGTTTATAATGTTATGCCAATTTACTTCATTTAATTGTGACTTAAATTTTTCCATATTATTTTGATTAAAAAATCTCTTTTCCGTATACCAAATATTTGGTTTCAGGTTTTTATCTGGCATGTTTAAATGGATGGTAGTTCCAAAATGATCTGAAAATCCAAAATTTTCAGTTTTTGTATAAGCAATTTGATCATTAAAGTTTGTAAAGATTAAGTCTAAACACGTGGAGGCAGTAGGTGTAACATGAGTTGGGTTTGTAATGTGTTGGGTATAGTTATGTTCGAACATAAAATCTAAGAATGTACTTGTTTTGGGGGTTTGTTTTAAAATATTTATATTAAAATCGCCTCCTATTATTACTTTATGTTTATCGTATTTGTTATTAGTATATTTCAAAATATTTTTCAATTGCTTATAGAATAATTCTTCTTCCCTTCTATTCCAATATAAAGTTATCAATAATATGTTATGCTGGGGTAACTCAGTGGCACAAGCCTCCAATACATACTCTATTGACATGTCGCTGATCGCCGCGACCTCCGCGCTCTCCTGGTGCTGCTGCAGCAGGATGCAGGCGCCGCCTCCCGCGCGGGTTTCTCGACAGTAGGCTGCTGCTAATTTGTATCCGCTGATTTGTATCATATCAATTTTTTCATACGTGAGCCATGTTTCTGTGATGCATATAGCTTGAAACGTTTTGTTTTCTTCGATAAAAGCTTCTAGTATATCTCGTTTGTTATATAGACTTTGGAAATTATGGAACATTATATTTATTTGTTTGTTGTTACATTCGAAATGTATGATTTTTTCTAGATTCGTAGTTAAGTTTGTGGTCTTTAGTAATGGGTTTAGGAATATTTTTGGACGTACTCTGTTCATTTTCTTTTGTCATTAGTGAACAATCTTGGGGAGTATCCCTTATTTCTTGCGGAGTGATAATTTTTCCATTTATAACCAGTTCATTATTACGTATCACAGCATATTGACCTTTTGTACGTGCCGACATCATCGCCTCTCGTAAAATATTCCTAGTTTTTCGCGCATTAGCATCTAAGAATTCTGAGATGGACAGGCCAGTGCCGTTTAAAAGGTGTTTCCTGTCGAGGATACAGTTGGCAATTCTCTTGCTAAGCAGCTCCACTACTAACGGTCTGTTATTATTATTATTATGTGTTTTGCCTACTCTGTAGAAGTCTTCTATGTAACCCAGTAAGTCCAGGTTCAAGAGGTCGCCAGATAAGTTAATTATTCTGTCATGAACATTGCCCTTCGGCTCTTGATAATATTCCTTGAGTCCATAAATCACAATTTTTTTCTTATTTGTTTCAGGCTCGATATTTGACACTTTTATCTTAGTTGCTAGTTCTGTTATTTCATTTTTTAATTTGTTGTTTTCCTTCTCTAATGTTTCCAGTTTTAAATTTATCTTTTCTATGTCTACTTTTCTTAAATCACTTTGCAAAAATAAGGTGTCAGTTTCCCCTTTAATTTCATTTCTTAGACTTTTTATAGCTTTATTTATTTCAATTTCTAATATATTTTTTAGTTCAGATATTATGAACTTGTTGTTTTCTTTCAGCTGTGTAGAAATCATTTCACTCAAATTTTGCACTGTAAATTCTGTTTGTATGTTAAGAGTATTCGGGGTTCCAGTAGACAATGTATCACCGAGGAAACTCAGGTCTTCCGTAGTATCTTTACTTACATTTTTCGTGTTTTTTTTTCTTTGAGTAACGTTATCAATTTCAGGTTGTGTATTGAGCGTTTCTATCTCTCGGGATCGCACAGGGATATTACTTGTTTTAGGTATTTTACATCGACAGGCTTTACAAACCCATGCCCTTTTGCGTTCCGCATCCATTATGTTGTAAAAACGGCAGCTAGGGACATTAGCACATTCTAAATCATAGCTTTTCTTACATTGCATACAAGTAAGGTATTCTCGGTTTGTTATTTTCTGATAACAGCCTTCGCAGAAAAGTGCCATCGTGTAGTTAGTTTTCTCTAAATGAATTTAATTTTATAATATTTGATATTATTTTAGTAAAAATTCACTTTAATTATTCAGCGCCCTCTGCTGGTGGATAGTTTCACTAGCGTTGAAAAGTAATCAATTCATTCAGGCTATGTATTCAGGCAGTTCACTTACTGATCAATAGATGGCGGTGTTTCAATGGCGTTCAAAGTAATCAATCAATTCATTCAGGCAGTTCAGCTACTGATCAATAGATGGCAGTGTAAAGCGTGGGTGGTATTTTCGATGTTTGATGTTTGATTTTACTTTTAGGATTTATGCAATGTATAGCACTTTATTTAGTACACTGACCTTTAACTTTTTTCAATTGAAAGTTTTCCTGCAGCTTTTGCATGTATTTCTTCTTTTTTTCTTTTTTTTCACTTTTGGGGTTAGTAACCGTTAAAACAGTTTTTTGTAGTTTTTACTCTTATTTTTCACTTATAAACGCAGAAAACACTTCCCGAGGTATGTTTCAACTTGCTGCAAGTGTTTTGCATTAGATTGTCCCGGAATTAAGCTTCAAACATTTTATTTGTTTTTTAATGTACGGAGCCGATATAAACACGAGAACAGTGGCGCCCTCACTCTTTTTTTTTTTTTTTTTTTTTTTTTTTTTTTTTTTTTTTTTTTTTTTTTTTTTTTTTTTTTTTTAAATAAAAATACAAATGGTATACAAAATAAACATTAGTGTTGTGAGCATTCCTAACTAAATGATTGCAGTAATAACCTTAAAGCCTTAACGTCTAAAATACGTTTCATTAGTCAAAAAGTAAACAGTCTAAATGCAATCCCAAACAGCCTATTGCTGGACACAAAAACTTATCTCTACTTCTTCCTCCCCATGAACATGCGTCCACTGTTTCGGAATGAAGTTTCCACTTCGGCCCCTGGTTTTTCTAGGCCTAGGTCAGCCATTTTCCTCCATAGAGTGGTTCCAACGGTCATCTTATTGTTATTAGAATTAAGCTTCTTCAGAAGATCATCAAGAGTAGAGCTCAAAACTGCTATGATTTGATTAAGGCTCTTTGCACTTGTGGCCTGGTTGGTCCGCTTCTCCAAGTGACTAAAAAAGTCTTCTCCAAAAGTGTGTACCTTTTTACCACTGAAGGCAGAGTGGGTCGTAACCTGATTGAAGACCCCAGTGAGTAGCCCGGTTTGATTTGCACAGGCCATCTTCGAGTAGTAGTTGAGCTTTGGAACTGTAAATTGCCTGTTTGACCCCTCGGATGCTGCTGACTGAAAAAGTTTCCCCATTTCCTCTCTGCTATACCAATTCGCATTGTTAGTTAACTCAGACAGCAGCCCGAGGTCCTCTTTATAAGTGCCGAATATTCCATGGAAGACGACTTGAGATACCATCTCCTCTGTCATTTGAGTTCTGTAAGTAAACCTTGAGTTCTCAATGAGTTTGTAGGCATAGAACCCACCAGCCCCGGTTGTGCTGTAGAATGTTAAAAACCTCTCCCTGTCTGCAGTAGCTGTTCTCTTGTAGGCTCTCACGAACATATTTAAAGGGAGGAATATCCTCGTTGCCTGTCGGGCAGTTGTTATCAAAAGGATATCGGCTATCAGTCTGGTGACAATACTTATGTCCGCAGCTTTTTTGGTGTTCTTGGTTAGCTGAATGATGTCATCCACGCACGGAACATGTGACATGCATCTCTTTACAGCGGCTTCATATTTGTTTCTATATCGACCCTCTGTCCGAAGCATGCAGAGAAATGCAGTCATAGGTCCAAGGCTCTGGATCATTGAGGACCGGCGCTCAGGCGGAAAAGTACAGCCCTCAAGGAGGATGTGGTGTGCACCATCAAGGCCATACTTGGACACCGGGAATGACTTAGTGTTTCCGTCCTCCTTAGTGATAGGTACATTAGAGTGCCCCAGTCTTAGCTCTGTTACCCGCAAGCTGAATCCACCGAAAAAGTCCAAGTATGGCCCCATTGTCCCATACCAGCTGTCACTTTTGGTGGCATCACTCCTCTCATAGGCGAGTCCTTGCGCTGCGACTTGTTCTAGCCAGATAGTCATCACCTCCGCACGCATGAGAACTATTTCTTTTCCGTCTACCATCAACTTGAAATCCGTCTGTACAGATTTCTTTGTCAAATTGCTCGTAATGCCATTCGCCTGATGCCTGGACAAGTTATGACAGGCAAACATGATACTGAGGACTCCATTCCCCAAATTCACGTTAGCTCGCAGATCATCTAGGGCAGGAGACGGATTTTTCTTTACCATGAGGTCTAAGACTTTCAGGTAACTATTGATGATGATTTTAAGACACTTCACTTTCTGAGCCACGTTAAGTTGGAGTTTGGGCCTCTTTGCGTCCACAATCTCTTCCTGCGGGTCGTCGGGATTCACTAGTATGTTTCTTTTTAACCTGGGCCTTTCTTCTACTGTTAGGACTTCGTCTTGATCCATGCTCTGAGGTGCTACTACCGGTACACTTGCTGGGGTCACTTCATCAGCCATGATTTAGGAGAGAAATATTACTTGTTTTAACTGTACACAAAATACTTTATAGAAATTAGGATCTGTTCATACTCATATATCTTAGTAAAAAAACAAAATCGTGGATATCGGACTTGATAGGGATGAGAAACGTTATAGCCCGAAGCTAACGTTGATATTAACGTAAATATGATTACTTTTTAATACCTAGTACGTTCGATGAAAATTAGAGGTTATGTGTCAAACAGTAATTATTAGTTTACATGGCCCATTTCAATTGACACTGAATTTTCATTAAAGTGCCACTTACTAATTTTAAGTATAAAGTGCTTAATACGAAGTACGGTTTGATATTTTTTTTATAATATCTAGGAGTTTCATATTCCGAAGGTCACTGCAGACTGTAAATGCATTTGTATCTATTCTACTTGTATGATGCGTCCACGCATATGTTGAGACTGTGAAAAATATATCGATAAAAGTTTAAAATTGGTTTTTATTTTATTGTAATCAAATTACTACTTTAGAAATATCGTATCTGATTTTCGAGATGTATTAGTTTGAACTTCATTCTCTTCATGTTTAAATTTGAAGTCCTACGTCACGAAATATGATATACGAGGTTTTTCAAAGCAATGACGAAATTTCTTTCCTTATCACTTTAATTTAAAAAATAACTAGAGCGACCTGCCCGCGCTTCGCTTCGGTTTATGTGAGTTTTCACATACATATCAAGAATTAATTATTCATAGAAACCTTCTTCTTGAATCACTCTATTCTAGAACTGAATCTATTGATGAAACCGCATTAAAATCCGTTGAGTAATTTGAAAGATCTAAGCGTACAGAAGGGCAGACGGCGGGAAGCGAGTTTGTTTTATACAATGTAAAGATTAGTACATTACTTAACAAGGGCTGTAAAAGAAAGAAAGCCCGAAATCGCAGGTATTTGAGACCCGAGCCGTAGGCGAGGGTTGTAAATATGCGATAGAGGGCTTTCTTTTTTACTGCCCGTGATGAGTACACAATTTTACGTCTTCACCTGGCCACAATGCGAGTTTTACCGTGCGCGCAGCGTGCGATAAAACTCACATTATGGCCAGGTGTTACGTAAAATATTTTTCAATTTTAAATGAATCTTTAGACGACCTCGAAAAAAATAACCTCAAAACCGGGCAAGAGCATGTCGGACCATGCTCAGTGTAGGGTTCCGAAGCCGTAACGACAAACAAAAAACTATCTCAAAAATCAACATGTATGAACCAATTTTCTATTTAAAGTTATTTGGCGCTGTCTTAGATGATTTTTAGTAGGTATAAACCCGTTAGTCTCAGGAACTAATTAAGTCTACTAAGTAGGTAATGATTCTTTTTCTTATAAATTCGTATATAATATCTCAAACAAGAGCCAAGCTTTTAAGTGTGAGATCAGTATACCTACCTATGTAGGTAGTTAGGGTATCTAAACTGCTTCAAACCGACTTTAAATTACAATAAAAGTTTAATCTTTTATAAAGTAATTAATAGAAATTGAAAAAAAAACAAGGGCCAGTAAATAGAATTTTAAGTTTTCCAAACGATACTCGACTCAAATCAATAATCTAATCGATTATTTGTAAACTTTCAGATCGCAAATCGCAAACTTGTAGGTAGCATTTCGGGGCACGTCCGAACAGCTCGATTTGTTACTTGCACAGTTCGACTCCCCCCGCGCGTGCAGGCCCCCCCCCCCCCGTTAACAATTTTCTAAAGTGTTTATACCTATCAAAATCGCCTATCAAAGTTATCATAGGCGATTTTGATAGGTATAAACACTTTAGTCGCCTGTATCTCAGGAACTAATCATGTCTACTTAGCCGTGATAGTTTTCCTTTAAAATTCGATATATGCGCTTTCGTTGAAGATTTTTTTCAGATTTTTAGTACTTGTAGTTTTGGCTGTAGGGGGGACACTTGACTCTAACAAAAAATAGCGCTTTAAAGCTTAATATTTCATAAACGGATGCCTTAATCGAAAAATTGTTTTTATAAACCCGCAATATTTCTGAAAGACCTATCCAACGACACCCCACACTATGGGGTAGGCAAGAAAAAAAAAAGGCATCCCCAAGTTACGTGTAGGGGAGGAGCATTAAAAAAAATATTTTTCAAAATTTTATTTTACCACTTTGTTGGCGTGACTAATATGTATATTCATGCCAAATTACAGCTTTCTAGTACTATGAGTCTCTGAGCTAGACTGGGGACGGACGGACGGACGGACGGACGGACGGACATGGCGAAACTATAAGGGTTCCTAGTTTGACTACGGAACCCTAAAAAAGGGTAATATTAATGCTTCTTAACACATTCGGAGACAGTGTTGCAGACAAGTAAAATGTTTATGTTTACTATCATCTAATATCACCAAACCTGGAATAGGTACTCTCATAACTGTGTTTTTTTTGGTATTTTTCTATTTAGGTATCTATAGTAAAGGACCGCCGTAACACCCAACAAGTTGCAAAAAAAAACTACGAAAAGCATAATAAACGTTTAGCATTAAAAACATATTGTACTTGTAATTTTATCAGGCATACGATAAAATAACATATGACTCATTTATTATAACGACCTATTTCTTATTATTATGAATTTCATGTTAATTTATCCTTACAAGATTAGGTTAGAACTGTGACCATTTTAATAGTAATCAAAAACGAAATGTCTGCTTTTTAACCTATGAACATATATGCATTTCATTGTTATGCATGGATAATTATATCGTTGCTTTATAGAGATCGGAATTATGCAATTTGTGTTAAAGTAAAATGAACATTAATTTGATTTTAAGCAATTCATTACACACCACTTGCCCGCTTGTCTTAAAAAGAAAACCGACTGTGAGCGTACGTCACACAGCTGTTGAGATAAGTCATATCGCTTCTAATAACGGCACTTAACTACTTATTTATACAAATATTCGTATAGCTCTACATTAGTCGTGTCGTGCGCGCATGCGCACGGACTTCGCCCGTTTAGTATACAGTTTTTGTACCGGTTTCTGTTAGACTATAAGTAACACACATATTATCATTATCAACGCGGCATTTCGGTGGTGGCGTCGACATTCCAAAGTGGCTAAATAAGATAAGGTAATATCTAGAATAGGTATGTTTTATTTTATACCTTGTCGGTTTAACGCCTTTCACAGATTAGTGCAGTGGTTCAAACATGACGTTAAACTGATAATGGACTAAAATGTGCAGTTTATAAGGCCGACCAATTTGATTTCTAGGCCACTACTTATGGACTTTTTCAACGTGACGTGACGTTCCGTTCCAAATCATAGCAAGTACCTACGTTTTGGTTGACAATGTCACTTTAACATAGTCCTCACTTAGGGCCACTACCTAGAAATCAAATTGGTTGACTGTACTTATAATGTATTATGGCCCGTATTAATAAACTAATCTCAACTCTAATGCTCGTCTCGAGATGCGTCAAAAATGACAGCTTTCTATGGCTTGACGTTTACTTTGACGTATCTTGTGACGGGCGTCTCAGCCAAGATGAGTTTATTAATACGGGCCTTAGTATCTTAGATGGTTTCAAAGGTGGCGCCACTTTTGACTCGTTAAAATGCAGCCTGCGACCGTAATTAAATATAGGCACCTTTAATCAGCGATGCGGTCGCGCCATAATTTGACACAAGATATTATGTCAGAGTCATATTCATATGTCATAATAATGTTACAAAGTCTCACCGCAATCAGCAAGTATCAGCATACAATTTATGAATAACATTGCTTATTCTAAAAACATTATTTAAAATAATTATTGCATAAGTACTTATCTAAATATTATTGCAAAAGTAAAAATTAAGATACTGAAAATTTATGTAAATGACAAAAGAAAGTTGACATAAGTGTTCACTAATATAATAAATAAAACGAATTGATAAAAATCGTAACTAATAGTTAAATCTCAAGGAAATGTGTTAAATTTTCTATTTCTTTTTCGAATTTTACCCATTAGTTGAGTTAACTACTGATCAAACAACTGCCCAGCAATGAGTGCTTAAGACTGCGCCGAGCAAACGCCGAGCGTCCAGTGGCGCCCTCATTACTTTTATTGGGTTTTCTAATTAACTAAAGAATTTCCTTGGATCCAAACAAAATGTGTTTGTAGCGCAAGTATAAACACAATTTATGGGATACGTAACAAACTTTAATAACAATTACCCTTTGAGTAGTCAGTTTAACGGGAAAAGGTAGCCACTTTTTTTCGTTAAGTTAATAACTCGAAGGTGAATTGTTATTAAAGTTTGTTACGTATCCCATAAATTGTGTTTATACTTGCGCTACAAACACATTTTGTTTGGATCCAAGGAAATTCTTTAGTTAATTAGAAAACCCAATAAAAGTAATGAGGGCGCCACTGTACATCCGGCGTACGCTCGGCGTAGTCAGAGACAAATTTGAGACTTTAATTTGGTGAGAACGAGTTCATACAGTCACCGCAGAAAAGCTTCGGCATCTATTAAATATAAGGAATATCATATTACCTGTTTTTAAATTTCTCGTTTGTTTATTTTTATTTTCAAGCTCACAAATGATTCGATGTAATTTACATTGATTTTTATTTACTCAGAAAAATCATGACGGAGGAAAACGGCGTGCTATTCGAAAGTGTAAACAATGCCGGTGTTGCCATACTGAACCGGCCAAAATCGTTAAACGCATTGAGCTACTCTATGATCACCGAACTTTCATCAAGATTAAAAGAGTGGGAAATGACCAAGACCTGCGTGATCATTAAAGGTGCAGGGGACAAGGCGTTCTGCGCGGGGGGAGATGTCAAGGCATTAACAGAACTAGGAGCAAGCAACCCGCAGGTGTTATCTTTTGGGTTCATAGAATACAACGTGAATTATCTAATAGGACATTATAAAATTCCGTACATAGCTCTGATCAACGGTATCGCATTCGGTGGGGGGCTTGGCGTGTCCGTCCATGGCCAATATAGAGTGGCCACTGAGAAAGCAGTCGTGGCCATGCCGGAAACGCTTATCGGATTGTTGCCAGACGTCGGAGCCACATATTTTTTGCCACGATTGCAAAACCATATAGGATTCTACATGGGATTGACTGGTAAGTTGTTTTGTACAATCTCGGGCTTTATTTGTTGTGCCACCATCAAACGTATTCACCAATTATCATATTTAATAATTTGACTGTGACAAAGTTCTACGGTATTAACTACTTAAAATGTAGCAGTTTGGTGTATTTTCCAGCATGAAATATACATGCAAATACCATTGACTGATAAAATTTTACTCTAATTTTGAATTATTTCGTATAAAGAATAATCCAGCAGTTCAAAGTTCTGTAACTCTGTTTTTTTACAAGTGATAATTGACTAACCGCTGATACTTGATACCCTTACAACTGACACTCATCTAGATGTGAGTAAAAAGAAAATATTTAAGTAAAGTAATGCAACATTTTGGAGCTAGGACATAATTGAATTAGGTATGCCTACAAGTGAAGCGAGGAGTGTTAGGTCGAACTGGGTAGTGATTCTGTAAACAACGCCGGTCGTGCGGACTGTCGAGTGACACCAAGCGGCGAGATTAAGTAGTCCCGTCAGTGCGAACAAAACACATTGTAGCGCGTGCATTTTCAATTTAGCAGCACGATGGGTCGAACGTATAAGGCTGCTAAATTGAAAATGCACGCGCTACAATGTGTTCTGTTCGCACTGACGGGACTACTTAATCTCGCCGCTAGGTATCACTCGACAGTCCGCACGATCGGTGTTGTTTACAGAATCACTATTCTGTAAACCTACAGCGCGCGAGCGGAGCGAGCGTATTTATTAGCGATCGTGCCGCAGCAATCGAGCTAGGCCGAGATTCTAAGCGGTAAAAACCATATCGTCGTTGACATGCTATCGTATTTATAGCGATCGTGCCGCAGCAATCGAGCTAGGCCGAGATTCTAAGCGGTAAAAACCATATCGTCGTTGACATGCTATCGTATTTTAAACGTTTTGATAGCTCTGATATACTCGACAGTGATGGCAACCGATTTAAAAATCAATGCTATAACATCACATCACATCATCATCAAAGACGATGTGTGTTTTATTGCCTAGAATAGGGTTAGCATATAAGTAAGTAGGTACTTCAGTTTTTTTAGAATTAGAAACCACAACATTATATTGCGGCTCGTGAACTGTAATCTCTTTACAATTGGTACCTACTGGAGTAACAATTGATGACACGCAAATAAAGTGACATTAAAACAATTTTGTTTTGCGGCTATTGTACTGTACTATTGCTAGGTAATAAATAGTTGAACAGACGCAATATAATGTTATTGTGGTTTCTAATTCTAAAAAAACTGAAGTAGGTATAGGGCCACGTAAGAAATGTTGCATAATTTATTTGAATTTTATAAGTATACTTAAGTTTCATTTAAATCAAATCCAATTTTCAGAATATAATTACGCTTTTGTACGGAACAAACTTCAGTCAACTGAACGGTTTTGTTTAATTTTCTTTAAGGAAAAAGGCTAAAAGGCAAGGACGTAGTAATATCAGGACTGGGCACACATTATGTACCAAGTGCTCGCCTGAATGATCTCGAGAGTCAACTCGCACTGTGTTCCGACAGAGCTGAAGTGCAGCGGACTTTGGACTCGTTCAGTGAAAATCCTGGGAAGATCTCACTGGCTGCTTATCTAGAAGATATTAATCATTGTTTCTCTGCTAGCACTGTTGAAGAAATTATTCAAAGGCTCTCAGAAGTAAATAATGAATGGGCCAAGGATACTCTGGAGGTAAGCATTTGTGTGAGATTGTATCCTTTATTGTTATTAAGACTGCGCCGAGCGTACGCCGGATGCACAGTGCCGTCCTCATTACTATTATTGTGTTTTCTAACAAACGAAAGTATTTTCTTGAAATTATTCGGCAGTTCACATAGTTTAGTAACAATTCACCTTCGAGTTATCAACTTAACTGAAAAAAGTGGCCAACTTTTCCTGTTCAGCCGACTACTCAAAGGGTAATTGTTATTAAAGTTTGTTACGTATCCCATAAATTGTGTTTTATTTGCGCTACAAAAACGGATCGTCTGATTGAAAGGAAATTCTTTAGTTAATTAGAAAACACAATACCAGTAATGAATGAGGGCGCCACTGGACGCTCTACGTTTGCTCGATGCAGTCTTAATAGTTTCCTTGTTCCGTGGTTCACATATGTATACCTATGATTCATTAACGTAGTTTTGCCCCTGGTCTGATACTCTCATGAATGATCATTGTGATCAAATTTGGATGTAATCTTTACATACAGAAGAAAGCATTGGACGTACGATGCGATGATGAAAATGCACTCTTGTATGGGAACAGGGTACCTGTTGATATAGTAAGATTAGTAGGTAGGTACATAGTACATCAAGTCAAATGTCAGATTAACCAATTATTATAAAACTCAATACTCATCATACGATTTTTGAGCGCTTGTTATACTTAGTCATAGTAGAATTCGTGCAGTGATCAAGGATTTAGACATATCAGTGCCAAGTGCCTGTCAAAAAAAAAAATGAGCCGCGGGTGGAATTTGAAAATTGAACTCTCGAAAATTATCGTGAGACGGGAAAAATCATTTTTTAGGGTTCCGTAGTCAAACTAGGAACCCTTATAGTTTCGCCATGTCCGTCCGTCCGTCCGTCCGTCCCCAGTCTAGCTCAGAGACTCGTAGTACTAGAAAGCTGTAATTTGGCATGAATATACATATTAGTCACGCCAACAAAGTGGTAAGGTCAACCGGGGTAAAGGCGTCACTGTTTTTTTACATTTTTTTAAGACCTAAATTACGATATATGTATTTACTATATTGAAATACTCATTCGTTCTGTTATTTTTACAACTCTTTGGGAATTTAATTCGTGTGTTAAATTTTTCGCTGCACTGTAACTAAAAGATATATAGGCATTTTTTTAAAAAACGAGATTTTAGACGCTTTTTCCCCAGGTTGGGAAAATGCATCTTTTTAAAATAATTGTTAAAAGATTGCAATTAGGCCTTCAAAACTTCATGACACGTTTCTGCAATACAGTTTTCTAGAAGGTTTATTAATTAGAAGGGCCCAAAAACCGCTATCAACAAGCTGAGACAGAAAATAATATAATTGGGGAAAATGCGTCTACAATTTGTAGACGCATTTATCCAAACCTAAATACCAGATGTCGTAAACATTTTTCTTCGATTGAAAAAAGTGAGATAGAAAATTTATGAAAGAGATGTTATATTTACCTTGTGACCGATTGCGGGTAAAATCAAATAGAGTTTTTCGATATTATGTATGCAAGTACTTATTCTGATATTAAAAGAGAGCGGACATGACTCAGAATTTGATTATAGGAACAAACAAAACACCAATTGTTGGTAATTCTGTAGCTCTGCCTACCCCACTCTGGGAATAAAGGCGTGAGTTTATGTATGTATGTATGTATGTATAAAACACCAAGATCATTTGTTACTATTTATTAATCATAAATTGTAAACTATAATTCAATAAAGTTAAAATTAAAATTACGTATCAAGGAAAAGGTTGTTCACCACTGACATTGGGGCAAAAGCGTTACACTGACGCAATTACCCCAAAGGTACTGACGCATTTAGCCAAATTTGAAAAATAACCTCCAAACACTTTATATGGAATTAACTTTAAACATTAACCATTTTAAATACAAATTGGAGTTCGTACGTGTGAGTTAACTAAAACTGGTCATGTTTTAATAAAAAATAATACCGAAACCTAAAGAAAAAACAGGATGTAAATGGATTTTGAACACTTACCTCACGCTCCGAGTTGGTCTGAATTGACACTAAATTTCAAAATGATCAACGACTCGAATACGATATCTGTTAAAACGCCCTCTATGGTACGCGTTTTCCTCCAAGTAGTTCAAGTGTCTATCACTACAAGGCGGGAGCAGTTGTAACTCACGTTGTTTAAAAAATAATTCGAATAAACGCAATAACCCCATAGTGGCTTTTACCCCGGTTGACCTTAAAATTAAATTTTGAAAAATATTTTTTTTTAATGCACCTCCCCTACACGTAACGTGGGGATGCCTTTTTTTTTTTCTTGCCTACCCCATAGTGTGGGGTGTCGTTGGATAGGTCTTTCAAAAATATTGCGGGTTTATGAAAACAATTTTTCGATTAAGGGATCCGTTTATGAAATATTAAGCTTTAAAGCGCTATTTTTTGTTAGAGTCAAGTGTCCCCCCCCCCCCTACAGCCAAAACTACAAATACTAAAAATCTGAAAAATATCTTCAACGAAAGCGCATATAACGAATTTTAAAGGAAAACTATCACGGCTAAGTAGACATGATTAGTTCCTGAGATACAGGCGACTAAAGTGTTTATACCTATCAAAATCGCCTATGATAACTTTGATAGAAAAATTTGTTAACGGGGCGTGCAGGACGCGCGGGGGGAGTCAAACTGTCCAAGCAACAAATCGAGCGACAGCCGCGCTCATAAAAGCGCGAGCGCCTAGATGCTGTTTGGACGTGCCCCGGAATGCTACCTACAAGTTTGCGATTTGCGATCTGTAAGTTTACAAATTTTCGATTAGATTATTGATTTGAGTTGAGTACTTATCGTTTGGAAAACTTAAAATTCTATTTACTGGACCTTGTTTTTTTTTCAATTTCTATTAATTACTTACTATATAAAAGATTTAACTTTTATTGTAATTTAAAGTCGGTTTGAAGCAGTTTAGATACCTAACTACCTACATAGGTATACTGATCTCACACTTAAAAGCTTGGCTCTTCTTTGAGATATTATATACGAATTTATAAGAAAAAGAATCATTACTAATTAAGTAGACTTAATTAGTTCCTGAGATACAGGCGACTAACGGGTTTATACCTACTAAAAATCATCTAAGACAGCGCCAAATAACTTTAAATAGAAAATTGGTTCATACATGTTGATTTTTGAGATAGTTTTTTGTGTTTGTCGTTACGGCTTCGGAACCCTATACTGAGCATGGTCCGACATGCTCTTGCCCGGTTTTTATTAATACAACTGGTACATTTTCTCAAAAAGCGAGCGCCTGTGTATTGATAGTCATACCTTTCAAAATATTGATTATTTACCTTTTTATTATTGTGTACAGTCACGAAATTTAATTTGGTACCCACCTTATAGGTCCAAAGTCAAGCTGGCATTCTACAACAATAAGGTTGAGTTTCCTAAAAGTTAGAGATGACTTGACATCACTAATGACATGACGACCTCAAGCATATGTTTCTTGAAATGGGTCCCAAATTAACGCTCGTGACCCTACCTACCTAATAATTACAAAGTTCGATTAACAATGTCTAAATAAGTAGTCATTATTTTCCAGATTATATCACGCATGTGCCCAACCTCGCTGAAGGTAACACTGCGCTGTTTGCGCCTTGGCCGACAGCTGGACCTGGGCCGGTGTCTACAGATGGAGTACCGCGTCGTCAAACGGTTAAACGAAAACTACAACTTCAAAGAAGGTAGCCTAGGGCATATCCAAATCACAAGTCAATCTCATACAATAGTATCTCTATTTTGTAAACTAAACGATATATATTATAAACAACTTGTATTGTGAGATGCAGGCACCAAGTAGGCAACCCTACCCCAAGGAAGGACACTTTTCTTCAAGCCTTCGGCGTGCGAATAGTTTTCTACGTCGTACAGTAGAAAACAGAACAGAATGCACGTTAAAAATTCCACTTGGCTAGCCATTTGTAAAGATTATGTAATTGTGACAGCTCGCGTGTTTCTGTTCGTTTCGAAATATTTAAGAAAAATGAAAATAAGAACGTTGACTAGCTTTTAGCTATTATTTTAGATAAACCACGTGATCAATTTGTGATCCCATACATATACATTTCAAGACGATAGAACAACCAAAAAAATAAAATAAAATCACTTTTTTTACTTGCTGATAACGATATCGGCGTTTGCATCTTCTCTGGGCTTGTTAGTGGTTGTTTGAAGAGTTTTTTTTCAACAGGTGTCCGAGCTCGTCTCATCGACAAAGACAATAAACCACAATGGCGGCCGTCGACGCTTGGCGAGGTGACCGAAGAAGACGTCGAGGGTGTCCTGGAAAGGCTACCAGAAGACCTGGAACTGAAATTAATCACTTCTCATCTTTAAGTAGGGCGTCACATGTATACCTCTGTATTTGTTCCATCTGTTATTTTGTGTAATTTGTAATGTGACATCATGCGACATGAAAAAAGAAATAGACTTTGATGTACAGCCATACATTTTAAATTTATTACAGTACTAGGCAGATAAGAAGTCAATCCTGACATATTGCACAACCATGAAGACAGGAATTGCGGGAAACAAAATTGATAGTACAAACCATTTTTAGGGTTCCGTAGTCAAACTAGGAACCCTTATAGTTTCGCCATGTCCGTCCGTCCGTCCGTCCGTCCGTCCGTCCCCAGTCTAGCTCAGAGACTCATAGTACTAGAAAGCTGTAATTTAGCATGAATGTACATATTAGTCACGCCAACAAAGTGGTAAAATAAAATTTTGAAAAATATTTTTTTTTAATGCACCTCCCCTACACGTAACGTGGGGATGTCTTTTTTTTTTCTTGCCTACGCCATAGTGTAGGGTGTCGTTGGATAGGTCTTTCAAAAATATTGCGGGTTTATGAAAACAATTTTTCGATTAAGGGATCCGTTTATGAAATATTAAGCTTTAAAGCGCTATTTTTTGTTAGAGTCAAGTGTCCCCCCCCCCCTACAGCCAAAACTACAAGTACTAAAAATCTGAAAAAAATCTTCAACGAAAGCGCATATAACGAATTTTAAAGAAAAACTATCACGGCTAAGTAGACATGATTAGTTCCTGAGATACAGGCGATTAACGGGTTTATACCTACTAAAAATCATCTAAGACAGCGCCAAATAACTTTAAATAGAAAATTGTTTCATACATGTTGATTTTTGAGATAGTTTTTTGTGTTTGTCGTTACGGCTTCGGAACCCTACACTGAGCATGGTCCGACATGCTCTTGCCCGGTTTTTTCTTATTTTCCTCGCTGTAGTGAAGTGAAAAGTTTTGTGTTATTATACACCGGGGAAAAAATACTTTACGTCTCGTGTGTTGAAACACTCGCTACGCTCAGGATTCTATTTTTGAACCAGTAGGTATTTTAAAATACCTGATTCTCAATATATCGGAATCCCAAAAATATACAAATTAGGGTATTATTTATTATCTTTACCCAACATTTCGAATCTGGTTTTTTGAGAACCTGGTGAAAAGAGTAGTTTGGTATTTTGAAATACTGGTACTTACCTATTTTGGGAATGAGCGATTTTAATGTGACTGTAATGTACCACTATCTTTGTTATATTATCTTTAAAGAAAAAGTAAATAGGTATTTCTCAAGTGTTTGCTGAAATGATGATAAATGGTAAAATTTCTTGGTTTATGTTTTATTTACAATTAAAAAAAAATGAACTCTTTAATTTTTGTATCATATTCATCTATTACGAATGAATAGGACTGAAAATATTGAGTACGATGTATTGGCGATCTGAAGATATACTTAAGGGTGAATTTGAATTTGAAAATACTTATGTATTATAAATTAAGATTCAGCTGCTCAAGCTGAGTGCTTCAAACGTCCTTCGGGTTCGGGTAGAGTCGGTTAAACTAGCATAGCTATTAGCTATGAGAACGAGTACCTAAGAGGGTAGAACAAACCCGAGGACCATTTTAACAGCTATTACATTGAATTTGTAAAATAAGTATTCACCGATAGGTACAGGTCGATTCACAAGAGTTGGCACGAATGGATTGACGAAAGTAATGTCACCTATCATTGTGTGAGGGCCGTCCTTTGAACCGATGTTCGAATTTCAAACCGAAAACCTGTTACTATTTTACACACTTTCATTCACTCATTCAATCCATTCGTGCCAGCTCTTGTGAATCGACCTGTACGTCTGGTACAGCGTTATGACTCCTAAGCATTTAATCACCGCTTGGTTCTGTAAAAAAAAGGCCATCATGTATCCATTATAAATACGTTCAACTATGAAATGAGTGTCAACATAACAAGGGTGAACCCAAATTAACAGATCACAGCACCCGTTCATTTCCACAAACAGACACATTTTCGTATTTTATAATTTTTGTATAGTATACTATACAGTGTGTTCCCAGCACCCTGGCTTTTTTTAAAGTAGGTTAAAATAACGTATATCTGTAACGTAACTATGAAATTAATTTAAATAATAAACACATTTGTCAGGCCTTGTTAAGTTTCGAACAAAATTTTAATTGCCAGTAATGTAAAGCACAGCAATTTGACAAGTATAAATGACAGTCGACGGATACTTTGATTATTATGATCTGCCCCCGTACCACGAGATGCCTTGTACTAAGCAACAGCGATACTGATATCGATGAACACGCAGCACATGGACAACATTAAAAAATTTCAGTTTCTAAAAAAAAATATTTCGAAGTGATTTTAATTATTTTTTAATTGATAGTTAATACTTGCAAACAATAGCTAAATAAATAGCAACATATTATCGGCAGTTTTAATAAATGCCCGCATGCCGGTAACACATTGTATAAGTATACAAAGAACTAATATTCTTATAGAATACTAATTACTATATTCTCACATAATTGAGGAATTCCATTGGTTAGTTTTCTGATTTTCTCTAATGATTAATTAATCTAAATGGTAGGGTGTTCCTCACTACGGTAATAGGGTAGTTAAGTAAAAATCGTTTCGTCGGTCATTTAATTACCCACTATTGCGAATTATGGATTTGAATTAATAATAGTTCTAAGGTAAAGGCATCTTTCAACAACCGCTTAAAAAATAGACATTCATTACGAACGTTGGTACTTTTAAATTAGCTACTTATGCGTTTTATGAGCAAGTCGATTGACTGCTGAGAAATTAACTTAATACGATCGCAGCGTAGTTTGTTGACTCTAGGGTTTATTGGCGTTCTTGGGTATGCATCAAGCAAACATGGCCTCTTTTCTACTGGATAAAAACTATATAGACCTGTTATTGTCAACGTTTCGATAGCTCATATTTACAATGACAGTAAGGCAGCCGAGTTAAAACACCAATGCTATAACACATCAAAAGCAATATGGTTCTACCGTGTTGTGCAGAGGCCCATAGGTATAGATGAATTAGCGAGAGCGTGGAATTGCATATGTAGTGGTATTGTGTGTGTATAGGCACGAGATAGAGAGAGGGAAATACTTAAGTCTCTTTCTCTTGCCTATACACACACAATACCACTACATATGCAATTCCCACTCTTGCTAATTCATCTATACCGGCGTCGCAGCGCAGGAGCAGGTAATGTTATACAAACAAGTGACGCCACATATTTATTTATTTATTTATTTTAATGGAACAGTAACAAATGACAAACTAACACTTTTTATAAACTATTACACAATTATACAAGATAATGTTTGCAATTTAATAACAACTGTCCACAGCATTAACAAATTACAGCAGGTTTGCTTTAAAGTTAATGATTAAATACAAATAAGTAGGTATATTATTACATTATTGATTATTTTATTACCCTAATCCTTTACATTAAGCGCAAGTGCCGCAGCGGTTTTGAATGCGTTCAGTGACATAGAGAACATGTCACATTTCGTACAGATAGTGTTAAATGTGAATACTGAATAAGTGAACTCGCATTATATTTAGCGATTAGCGTTATAATTGAATGAACGAATGAATGAATAATATTTATTTTCCAAAGTAAGTCACAGCAAGTGCATGGTTATGTCAAAAGTACAAGAAATTACATTGGAATCGTCAGCAATATATTTAAATTGTAATATAATCAAATTAGAAATAATTATTTTACTTTCTGGAAACAAAATAGACAGCACACATAAATAAATAAGTAAAGAGGTTTACCATGATAATAGCTGTATAGGTCAATTAGGAACATGAAGTTCAATGTGATTTATTTTGAATGTTTTTGGTCGCATTTTTAACCAACTTCAAAAAAAGGAGGAGGCTCTCAAGTCAATCCGTATATTTTTATTGTATGTTTTATTTACTCTGTAATGTAATTAAAATCTCCATCTATCAAAACAGTTAAAGTGCTTTAGCCGTGGTACGAAAATATTAAAGAGGAACCTTAATTAAAAGTTGAACCTCGAGTACTCTAAAGGTGCCGTTACCTTACAAGGTACCATCCGGGGCTCCACCCCCAACATAAAAGTTTAAATTGCATTGGCTCTGACTTTGTCGTTCAATTCAGCGGCACCTGAGGAGTGATAGGGACAGCTCTTACCGGGTTCAGATTGTATAACTGGACACATCATTTCCGATTTACCTTGCACTCGTCGAGACTTCAAATACTCGCTGTGTAGCGAAATTAAAAAAAATGTCTTCAGTCATGGATATATCTAACACCTACAAGAACAGTGATACGATCTATCATTTTCGTAAAATATGCAAAATCATATACCTGGGTTCCGCCACCAATTTCTGGTTCGAAGATCCGGAGCTGCCCCCAACTTTTCTTAAAACCTACAACAATTTATCAAAAGTTATTGAAGTAATTGTACTTCTCTTTATCGCTTTAGAATGGGGCTCTTTCTTTACGCAGCACAATCTGACCGAGAAGCAGGGCTTTGACATGGTTCTTTTCGCTTTTTCGCATGTCATTATCTACGTCGTATATGCTAGTTTTCTCAACTACAGAGACAGGATTAGGACGCTTGTATTTACTCTGGCAGTAACGTTGAAGGAGATGTGTAATGACGCGGCCGTTGAGAAGCTGATGATTAAGAAGACCTGGCTGTACATGATGGCGCTGATTTTTATTTCCAGCGGGAACCTCGTTTCATACGGGGTTGATGGAAGTATTCGGGCTCTGACATCGAGTAGGTATACAAGTAGTAAAGTTAGAAAAGTTTTATCTTACTAATAACATTTAAATTGTGTGGTGGTAGGATCTTTAGTGGTGGTTGGAACTGTCTGCAGGGCCCGTCCGGATCGCTATCCCTACCACCATCTTATCCATTAATCCACCGCCAAGTTAGAACTGTTGGTGTGGGGATGAGACATCCGGTGACTAGCATCATAGAGTTATTCCATTTTAGTCCTGTTGCCAACGCATTTGAAGCCTAAGAATTGCAGTCTTGAGATTGTAGTCTTCAGAATTCAAATGTCTAGGGTCTTAAATCCAATTTACCATCTGCCTGGTGCTCATGTTCATTTTCCCTGCAAGGTGTAAATTAATAAGTAGGTCAAGATCGTGTCGAACCAGCAAAATAAAGCAGTCAGTGAGAGTGAGAGGGAATCTGAACTTCAAACGTAGTACTTTTGCTTAAAATCATCAGGAGAAATCACTGATTCCATGACCGAAAATCTTTTCCATTTTTCAGATGCGACCTTTACAACAGTGATTCCCTCATGGCCTGACGTGGAGGACCGACGGGTGATCAGCGGACTCGCTCGAGTACTTTGGTACATCATCTGGTGCATCTTCGTCGTCCGCGCCATCTTGGCATACGTCATCGTCCTGACCATATCAATCAGTCTGGGACATCAGTACACCATCCTGTATCAGTACTTCATAGATTTAAACCATATTTTTGATGGGGAAGAAAGCCAGGATGGTAAAGAAAAAAAATATGAAGACGCTTTTAAAGTTGGAATCAAGATGCACGCTCTTACTTTATGGTGAGTGTAGTGCGGTGCGCTTAAACTTAGTAGGTTTTATAATTTGCCTCTACAATCAGGTTTAATTGTATCTTCCTGTTTTATCTTGTTGTTGCCACTTGCCAGCAACTAAGTACTTTTCTTTTCTGAATCATCGGCAGGTGCGTCAGGCAGACGCAGATCATCGGCAACGTGGCCTACAGCGCTCAGATCATCCTGAACATCAGCGTTCTCGTGCTGCTCATGTTCCAGATGATGGTGAGTAGGGCGTCTCCAGTCCAGGCGCCAAAACCTCATGAAACTCTAAAGGGCTTTGCTCTATGATTAAATTTCGAGTTTTTTGCATCGCTTCTTTTCAAGAGAAGTACAGAAGAATTTCTTCATGAAGTACTCGTGTGGCTTACATACAAATTTAAATTTTTCATGATGACGAACTGAAGGCTAAACTTATGTAGAGCCTAGTGTTGCGGTACTGTTGTGGTATTGTTGTGTTAAGTGTTACGAAGGTCATCCGCATATTGGGGCAGCATTTACCCAGCTTTCAGTCTTCAGAAGGTCGTCTACATAAAGGTTGAAGATAATAGGACCGAGAATTGAGCCCTAGGTCACTACGTTTGGTACAGATTTTTCTTTACACTGTCATTCTGAATTTTCAGCAAAGTTTTTTGTAACACATGTATTATTTTAATGACTTTCATGGGATTATTTTACACATTGGTCATAAGTAACAGAAGCTTGTGCGTTAGGCTTTGGAAACAATCAGTAATATCAGACGCCCTGCTTAAATCAATTGATAACATTATTGCCACTACGCACAATGGCCCGACATACACGGGCTAAGTGCGGAAAAAGGAGTCCATCACCATCACCATCACCATCAACATTATTGCCAGATATTATAAAATGTTTTGCAGACTGCTGAGCGGACCCTGGCAGGGATGGCTCCCATCGCCTTGATGGCTGGCAGCGTGCTCATCGCCACCGGCGTATTTATGTGGAGCGCAGGCGACATCACCATCGAGGCAAGTTACGCCATCTGGCAACGCAAGTACAGAAGGCACACCTCTTAAAAAAGTGTTCAGGTAGGTCAAAAGTGCTCAACAAAAAAAAAAGCTCTTCAGGGTCGGGTTTATAGGTATGGAGGCCCTGGGGCAACAAAGCAGTGGTGGCCCCTAATTATTTTTCGTATACGTGTAGGTTACCTACAATTTATGTGGGGGTGGCGCAAAAAAATACAAACAAAAGTAATGTCGTTAAGAAATGATCCCAACTCAGCGTAATGCTGGCATTTAAGTCAGCTATGGTATTCCGTTGGAACTACAAGTTGAAACCACGGAGGGTTTAACACACATTACAACAACACAATTACAAAATGAGCTTTTATAGCAAGACTGCATTTTTTATATTGTCGTCTAATACAACATACTAGTTGTTTCCCGCGACTCCGTTCGCGCAAAAAAATAAAACATAGCCTATGATACTCAGGGATATAATGTAGCATTCTAATGGTGAAATAATTTTTCAAATCCGTCTTGTAGTTTCGGTGCCTATTCAATGCAAACCAACAAACAATCAAATATTTCCCCTTTATAATATTAGTGCAGATAGGCATGTATTTTGTAAAAAAAAACCCTGTCATAACTTTGATTAAAATATGTCCATGTTGTCCCACAGCCAAGACTAATCTAAAGACACCTCATTTGTGGTCCATTAAGATATACATACAAACATACACTCGAAAGACACAGTTCATTTTAATTTTGCGCGACAGAGTTCTACTATAGATTAATTAGCGAGAGCGTGGAATTGCATATGTAGTGGTATTGTGTGCGTATAGGCAAGAGAAAGAGAGAAATTGTTAATTAGTATTCCAGGCTCTCGCTAATTCATCTATACGTTATTACGCGATGACCCTCCAGACCCCACCCGCGAAACTGGCGCCCGACGTGGGGCTTGGAACAGTAATTATAGTAATAAAATATAATAAGTAATATAGACTACATGTAAATATTTATCGCTCATTCCCAAAATACCAGTATTTCAAAATACCAAACTACTCTCAAAATGCAAAATGTGGTTATAGAATTATCAACAAATTTTTAGAGTTGTTGGTAATTCTGTAGCTCTGCCTACTCTGGGAATAAAGGCGTGAGTTTATGTATGTGTATGTATGTATGCAAACTACTCTTTTTACCAGGTTCTCAAAATACCTGATTCGAAATGTTGGGTAAAGATAGTAAATAATAGCCAAATTTGTTTGTTTAGTTTTGGGATTCCGATATATTGAGAATCAGGTATTTTAAAATACTGGTATTTCGGGAATGAGCGATATTTATATTTTATCAATAAACGATTGATTTGAAATGAGAAGTCACCAGGGCAGGAATGTTTAATGGTTAAACTTGTTGAATTATAAGCTACAAAATAAGGCACTTGCGAACAATGCAGATAGAAAACTTGTAATATAGATAAATTCAATGAGATGAAAGAAATGGTCTTAGTTAAAATATTATTAAACTTACAAAGTGCCTGAGTCGGTTGAAATTAATAAATAAGTGCTTCACTATTAAAAGTATACTTATAAAAAATAATTACATCATCACTATTAGAAGTTTTCATTCATGGTAACGGATTGAGAGCTTGTCATCAACTGAACTGCGTAGACGAACGTTAAAACTTAATAAACTCAAATTTAGGTTTATTTTTACCCGAATGGTTTATTCAACATGGTGTAATACTTACATGGTTACGTATCAGAACGCCTAAAATTAATAAGCCTAATGTATCATAATACCTAAAAGTTCATAATACCTAATGGTCTTTTTTACAGAAACCGAAAACTATTCAGGATTTTTTAAAATGTCATTGTATAGAAATCATTAGGTTAGGTTAGGTTAGTTTTATAACAATCCTGAAAAATTTACGGTTTCAATAAAAAAGACCATTAGGTATTATGAACTTTTAGGGATTATGATACATTAGGCTTATCAATTTTAGGCGTTCTGATACGTAACCCTCGTAAATGATTGTTGATTGGCAGGCATCTCGTCTGCCGACGGCGCTCTTCCAGTCCGGCTGGCACAACTGCCGCGGGCAGTCGTCGATGCGCGTGCGCAAGCTGGTCACCGTCGCGATAACGCAGGCGCAGGTGGGTCAGTTAAAAAGTAGTAGTGGTTAGGGTAGTTCGAATAATAAACATGTTAGGTGTAGGGAAGATACGATTTTTTTTTCGATAGGTAAGTAAGTTATTTGTCAACGTGACTAACATGTATATTCATGCCAAATAACAGCTTACTGGAACTAATAGTCTCTGAGTCTTGCTGCGGATAGATGGACAGACGGACATGACGAAACTACAAGGCTTCCTAATTTGACTACGGAACCCTAAAAAACGGAGTATAACACATTTGGTCGCAAGTCAGCTAAATTCTGCACGAAAAAATCGTATACCTAACACCTAGTATTCGCAAAATCTTGAAGACGTCTAGTATTAATACACATACGTACATACCGTCACGCCTTCATCCCAGAGTGGGGTAGGCAGAGGTACAGAATTACCAACAACTCTAACAACTTATTTTTAATCCTATAACCAGCACAACAGGCTAAGATGTTAACCATGTGTATATTAGTGACAGGTTGCAAGCCCATCACCTAACAATACTACAAGCCTTTAATCCCTTTGTCGTCTCTAAAGACTTCTATAGGAAGACATGGAGTGCCAATATTCTACGGCGGCAACCACACGGCAATAATAAATATTAACTACTTATTTCGTTAATTTGAAACCACTCATAGGGATTCCCAATTGAACTCTTCTCCACCACTTTGCTATTGTTTTGAAAACGTTTAATGAACCAATTTATTTTTTTAGGAGCCTGTGGTATTGAAAGTGCTTGGAGTCATCGAACTTTCATACCAGTCATACGTTTCGGTTGGTATTACTTACTTTTAAGTTTTTGTTAAGTTTTGTGTAAGCAACCTCTGGTAGTAGCCCCGGATCTATGTTTTTTCCGAACCGAGTGAGACCTTGACCCCTTTCCACCAGGTCCAGCGGTATGAAACCAGTTTTTTTCTATGCATATGGTATATATGCATTTGGCGCTCCTTGAAACTGCTTCCTGGAGCAGGGTACCCCGGTGCCCCCCCGGGTAGCTAATAAGTGACGTTTCGTTTTCATTTTCAGATCGTCAAGTCGTCCTACTCCTTGTTTTCGGTTATCTACTGAACATTGACATAATGTGTAGTCTACAGCAGCAGCATGTGTAGCATCGTCATTCTCCTGCCCTTATCCCAACTTATTTGGCGTCGGCGTATCATCATGAAGATGATAATGAGTAGTAGTAGCCGCTAGTAGGATTGTAATTACGTATTTATAGTATAAGTGAAAAAAAAATATAAAAAATAATGTGACAAGGGTTTTCGATTGATTTATTCGTCGTCCTTCCACTTCCTTCGCGCGACAGCGATGCGGCCATGAGAGGTGATATGCTAGGAAAGAATTGCATGAATTGCAATTTGGATGTATGAAGGTACTTTTGCACCGGTAACTTTAGGCGAGAGTTGAAATTTGTATTGAAAAAATTCAATTCTCGTGCATGTTGGAAATACTTGTTTTAATACACATTTCAATTTTCGTCCAGCCTCGCCGGTGGAAAAGCACTTTTATACAGCTTCATGCAATTGTAGCATGACATGCATGAGTAACTATAAGCCTCGGGGAAAAGCGGATTGCCTGACTCGTATTTCAGCAAGCCTCACCAAGGCTCGGCCTAGGCAATAATGTACTATACTTACACGGGCCATTTTTTAAGCAATTATTGCCCGCCATCATAGCTGTCTTGCGATTATATCTCGATTAATTGCCTGTGTAAGGGTGCAGCTCCACTGAGGCGGAGATGAGCGGAGTGGAGCGGAGCTGTGCCAATATTAACCAATAGAAGACGCATGCGGTCACGTCGAGCGCGCCTTGCGCACGTTAGTTTAGATTCTATTGGTTAATATTGGCACAGCTCCGCTCCGCTCATCTCCGCCTCAGTGGAGCCGCAGCCTTAGTGTGGTGTTAAGTAATAGGCACGCACAATAGTTTAGGGGTGGACAGTGCGCAGTTAGACTTTGATCACTGCCGCACTCCCTGCCGCACTCAGAGAAGCGTTAAATTTAATTGACGTTCTGAGTGCGGCAGTTAGTGTTATGCCGATTCGCACATTATTTAGTGAGTAATGAGTGTATGCGCATGTTAGACGATACGTCAAAATAAAAAAGAAGGTACAGATGTAGTGAATAATCCTTTCCCATCGTTTTTGGACGGATAACTTCGTATTTATCTTGCTTTCTCAGTTGGCATATTGATGGGTACTGAAGCTAATTGAGAAAGCTAGATAAGTACGAACATATCCGACAAAAAACGATGGTAAAGGATTATTCACTACATCTGTAATTATCATTATGATCATTTAACTATTACCTACATTTCTTGTTAATACCGAATCACTCTACTTAATTGTATCAGACTAATTTCCTATAATCAACAGAGAAATATTAAATACAAATTTGGAAAATTGGTTACGTATTTAATAATCATAAATTAATGGCCAGTCCTCCGATTATGTACGACAATAAGTAAGTGATCATTTTACAACAACCCTGTCGTTTTAAATACCAGTTCAAAGTGTTAAAACTTCCATAGGAAATCGTCAAGCAAGTGAAAGAGGCAAAGTTAAAAACTGTCATTTTTATTAGGCCGTTAGGAACAATGTTATTCATGGTAACCTGATGATCCCAGCAATTAGGTATACCTACTCAAATTGTGATTTAACTGTAATTTTCCAGCGATTGACAATTATCTGCGATTACGAATAGTAATTATACGGCCGTTTAACTCTTTCGTAAGTAAATTTATAAAATACTTTAACAGGGCTGTATTTAAGATTATACGTGCTTTTACATTAGATTATGGTGTACCTAAATTTGTAGCCGTCTGGCTGGTTGATCCAAGTTTAATCGTTTTGCCCATGTAAGTTTTTCAACTGCAGATCAGCGTGACTTGTACTAAAAGTTCAATGCTAGTAACTCTCTAAAAAATTGTAAGCAGTAATAAAAATTATTATTTTTATTGTGTTGAATCCGTTTCTGCCTTGTAATTATGTAAGACTCCTTAACATACAAGTAACAGCCTTACGCTAGTCAATACCGACTTTGATTTCCTGTTAATATCACCTACGAGTCCATCCTATAAGTAAAAATGCAAAAAATTCTGCAGCATCAAAGAAACAGAACAACTGAATTATTCTTCAAGCTGAACCGAGTTGTCTTTTACTGCAGCTCTATAAACTTCTGGGTTGAAGATCTCGACATACCCAAGTTCCTCGTGAAACCATACAGGATCCTAGCAAAACTTATTAATGTAGCCGCGTGTATTTTCATTTCATTCGAATGGGCAGCGTTTTATACACAACACAATTTGTCACAGAAACAAAAGGCTGACCGATTTCTGATGTCATTTTCGCACACGATTCTTTACTCGTTCACTTTTGTGATTGCCCACCATAGAGACAGAGTCAGGGAGCTCTTGTTCACATTGTCGGTTGTTCTCAAGGAAAACTTCAATGACGAAGAAGTGGAAAGGCTGATGCTGAAGCGGGTCAAGTTCTATGCCACCGCTTTTATCATTATCTGTGGCAACGCTTTAGTGTTTTATGGAATTGACGGATTAATACAGTTTTATTCAGGTAGGCCACAGATTTTTTTTTAAAGTCCTTTCAGAAAAGAGGAGTATGACGCCAATGCCTGTCTACTTCGTAACTTCTGAACAGATCCCATAAAATATTACTAAGGTTATTTAAAAACACATTTCAGGACGGTGCTCCTTCATTTGTTTTTAGTGCTGTAGGTACACGCCGATTCTCTTCTAATCCTCCTCTGGATTACTTTTCTTATTTCGGCATCATCAACTTCCATTTCATGTACCTACAGCATTAGAGTTAAAATGTAATGGATTTTCTGAAAACAAAAACTTTTTACTTTCGGTGAAAAGAATACTTCTACTTTTTCCGATTAATGGCAATGTCTGTCATGAGGTGTATGTTCGAGATAATTCTTTCGATGCCCATACAAACCAATACAATATGGGCCAACCCTCACACATCCACATAAAATGTGGTAGCTATTAGGCTTATTGGGTTTATTTTTCAGGCGGCACATTTGTCACACTAATACCGTTTTGGCCAGACGTGGACGATAAACGGCCCGCCGCCGACATCGCTCGCATCGCTACTTACATCTTCTGGTGGATCTTCATGGCCCGCATCACGGCGGTGTACCTCCTCGTCCTGGCCATCAGTATCTGTCTCAGTCACCAGTACACCAACCTGCAGTTGTATTTCAGGAGCCTTGATGACATCTTTCTCCCAAGTAATGTTAGCCAGAGAGTAAAAGAAGCGAGATACGAACGGGCTCTCAGGGTTGGCATTAAATTGCATGCTAATACAATATGGTAGGTTAATTTGTAACATGCATTCATACTCTAAAAGAAGTATCTTTCATTATTTTATCGCGTCACTAGAAGCTTGGCAAATATGCGAATCAGCGCCTCGAGAAAATTTCACAGCGCACTTAGAATTCCGTATTTACTAAAATCCAGATTGAGCAGTAGCATTCCGTATTGCCGTTTTACGGTTCTGTAGTCAAACTAGGAAGCCTTTAGTTTCGCCATGTCCGTCCGTCCGTCCGTCAACTTCCGCAGCAGAGACTCTTAGGTTTAGACAGGGTATTTGGCAAGAATACCTACACATTATTAGTCATTCATTTAGTAGGATACCTACTTCCCCTACGGTACACGTAACGTTGGGTCTTTCAATATTATTGCGGGTTTTTGATAACCATTTTTTGATTAAATGATCCATTTGTGAAATATTAAGATTTAAATTGCTCATCGTCGAATGCCAGTCAATAAAAAGGTTTTTCGCTAGTAAAGCGAGGTTTACAATACTAATAAAAATTGAAGACGTTATACTCAACTTTTTTAGCACTTTAAAAGTAAAAAAAATTTGCTTCTTGCTTTAGAAAAGAAGTCAAAGCTGTTAAAGTACTTAAGACAGCAATCTACGCTTTTGGCTAACATCTTTGACTTGAATATAATTATTTTATGCCATGCCTTAAGGCCCAGAATACGAAGCTTGACCTTGACTTGGCCTGGGTTTGGTTGGCATAGCCCTACTTGATATCATGGACCCGCTGGGATAATGGTTGAATGTCCAGGTGCACGCAGCAAGTGGAGAAGACCTGCGGCGTGGTTTTCAGCGGGCAGATCATCGTCAACATCGCCGTGCTGGTGCTGCTCATGTCACAGATGGTGGTCAGTAGACAGTCTCTGTTCAACCATTTTTTACGGCAAAGAAAAGGTTCCTTTGCTTAAGCCGTTCGAACGGCTTACCCGTTCATACGGTAAGCCAATCGTTTCGGTAACCTCTTCACCGGCTTACCCAAACGATGAGATAGCCCTATCAAGCCAGGTTACCCTAACCGTATCCCTTTGGTAACCGCTTACCGAATGTTGTTGGATTTGGTATTAAGCGCTTACCGTTCGGGTTAGGGTAACCCCTTCGCCACCTTCCCGCGCGTGCCGCTATTTTTACGTGTATTGTATTGGCTACAGATAATCAGTGAAACTTGGAAAGGATATCGGACAGATCGTGTTGTTGTTGTCTTCATAAGTTAATATTAATTGATATTAAAATTTATAATATGGTAAGTAATTGTTATGAATAATTTAATGTTAGTTATTTTCTCGCTCGGTCTATTATTATTATAATAATTTAATTATATTAATAAAGCCGGGAGTAGGTATGTACACTTGTACTTTTTTTAAATAACAATGACAGTTAATATCTTTACTTGATTAATTACAGTCTCTTATTACCAAAACGACACACCAAATCTTAGCTCATCAAATTATCTTTCACTTAAGTACTAATATAACTAGGTACGGAGATGCGCAACGTTCGCAAATCACTAAGAAAGTGACGAGTAATATGCGTGCAATAAACAAATAAATAGGCAAACAAGTGACAAAAGGTAGTTTACGCCAAAAATTGATCACAAGGACCCAACATTTTTGCAAAAATATGCTTAAAGATCAAGGACCAAGGCTGCGACGGCGGCAATTCATAAAGCTTTGACAAATGCCGCCACGAGCGGCTCGTGCCACAGGCCACTGCACTCACCTTTGATTGAAGCGCGCGCGCCGCCCGAGTTTTGGTTTCTATAGGTTTCTATAAACGGTCCAAAAATATGTCGTACGTAGTTCGTCTAAGAACTAAAATTGCTTGAAGGTATTTTAAGCGGTTACCCATTCGGAGGTTTTGATACTGGTAAGCGGTAAGCGAAATTAACTCAATCGAATGGATTATCCGTTTAATGTGTAACCCGATGAAGCGCTTACCGAAATGTGCGGGTTTATAAAAATCAGCGCTATAAAAACCCTTTAAAAACCCCGGGTTAGGGTAAGCGGGTCCGGTCCCTGTAATGAACATCATCATCATCATCATCCTCCTACACTTGTACGCACGCAACCATACTCAGCGACGGTGCGGCCCCGACTTAACCGGCTTGGTGCGTCCTATTTAGTTTGCTTGTGGTGCTCGCGGTGCGTACCGTCGAGCTACGCACACATGCAAGCCACGCGATATACGTTTATTCGAAGACTTACTACTGTTTATACTGTGTCTGAACTATTAACTGCTCCAGAATACCGACCGCACGATTAGCAACACGCTGCCGATCGCCGCGACCATCGCCAGCATGCTGTTCAGCACCGGGCTCATCATGTGGAACGTTGGCGATGTCACCGTCGAGGTACTGTGTAACTCATAAGGTGCTCTACATTTTAGTACCTTGTCACCGCTATTAATATACTAAATTCAAACCACTCTCAGTTTAATACGTTATTACTAAGCTTTACGGCTACTTGTTCGACCGTTCACTTACGTACAGTTAGTCATAAAAGTTGGTATAAGTACCTACAGTACAAGGTGGATGAGTACGTAAGAGTTAAGGTGAGTATTTATATTCTTAGGAAAGGTGAAAATTTCAATTAAAACATAAAACTTTTTTTTTATTTTACTAACCTGAAATCAAATCTTATTTTGTGATCTTTGTTTCCGGGATTAAGGGTTTTTGTAGCTAACGATGAGTTACTTTTAAGGAAATCTATCTACTTGGTTTGATTCCCGATTAGTACCTATATTTTGTACATTTTTGCCCACAAATCAAACAAAATCGGAAATAGAAATGTTTTGGAATGTGCAAAATGTACCCTTTCATAATGACCCCCCATTTGCTAGAATATCGGTATTTATCATACATAGACGACTATATCAATCATGAAATCCTGTTTCCAAAACATGATTTTTGTTACAATTATTAATCTATTTATGTACAATTCTATCCCACAAGGCTATTCCTTGATTTTGTTTTTATTTCGTTTCAAAACATTATGACCCTACCGTAACCCTTTCAGACTGCGTGACGCTTATGTGGGGTCATTAAAAATAAATACACTCAATGACATTACAGTTTTTACTTGCTAGAATTATAATTTCAGGTCAGAAACCTCCATTTCAGAGATATTTTATGATTTAAACCTTGTACGATCCAGGCTGCACATTTACCAACGGCCATGTTTCTGTCGGGCTGGCAGAACTGCCAGGACGCGGCCTCGCACCGCATCAGGCGTCTGCTCCTCATTGCCATCACTCAAAGCCAGGTATTTCTGATACTATTCAGAGTTTCTTTCATTAGGGTAAAACACCCAATAATATGTGTAGTGCCAACACTGTCCGTCCCTCCTAACTCATAGATGTAGGAAAACATAAATCCCGTGTAGCCAAATGTCAAGCGTAGGTACCACCTTTTTCTTCTGTGTACAACACAACTTGTAGCCAATATTAGTGAAACCGCACATAACTGACTGCAAACTTACGCACACAAATGCAGAGTCACACATTGACAAACCAAAAAAGTGTTAGGTACACTTTTGAAATTCAATCGAAAGCGGTCATATATAGACGACTCTTTTTAACGAAGGGCATTTGTAACAGGTGCGAAGAGTGGGTATTCTATTAGCCGTTTTTATACTCAATCTATGCTTTCCTACCTCAATGTCCTAACTTTTAAGTACTTTATTGTTTCTTCCAGAAACCAGTGGTGATTAAATGCTTAGGAGTCATAACGCTGTCTTACCAGTCGTACTTATCGGTAAATATTTTACAAATACAATGCAACTACATAGCTCTTAAAAGGACTTTCGGGTTTGTTCTTCCCACTCACTCACTCTCATTTGCTTTATGCTCCTTTTACCGTCTCTACCCGAACCCGAAAGACGCTTTAAGAGCTGAGCACTGTAATTAAGTAACTGATTCTTCAACTAAGTAAAGCTGGGACCACACCGCTGCCGCCGCGACGGTACGGAATCGCAGTGACGCGTCGTATCCGTCAGTGCGATTCCGTACCGTCACCGTTTTTTAAGCATTACAGAATACAGAATACAGATATTTATTGGTAAAAGTACATTTTACAAGTCATCATTTTTAAACATAATTAAATTAAGTTTAATTTAGGTTACACACAGTCACACATTACGGTGCTGGAGCCTTCCGAGTGTGCAGAACTCGTCAATTGAGAAACATGCCTGTTCATTGGTGGGGACGGCATGCGTCAAAAACGGTACTGATACGACGCGTCATTGCGATTTCGTACCGTCACCGTTTTTTAACCATTGGTGTGGGCGTAACTTAATACGTATTTTTTTATTCAAATTGATCCTTATGTTTTCAGATCGTCAAGACATCGTACTCAATATTTTCAGTCTTGTTTTAATTCCACATTAGAAGCTCGACGGAGTTCACGGAAGCACGCTTAAACTGACGTCTCTCTCTCTGCATGTAGATAATAAGTATGTACCTACAGTCACGAGATTGAATTTGGTACCCACCTTAGGTCCAATATATCACTCTGACATTCTACAACAATAAGGTTGAGTTTCCTAAAAGTTACAAATGACATGATATCTCTAATGATATTGACGACATGCCAAACATATTTTTCTTGAATTGGGACCCAAATTAACGCTCGTGACCGTATAGTACCTAATTGACGGTAGACTTGAAGAAATATATAATATCACTGAATTGCTGTTGGGCCAAACTGCGCATCGTCCACAATGGAGGACTCTTGAAGACGCTAGTGGAGTAGCCAATTCAGTATTTTACCCAATATTGTATGGTACCTACATACTTACAGATGAAAAAGTTGCAAATAAAATTGGTGCAAATATATATTTTTTAATTGATCTCTACATTTACAAGTTTTTATCTTTATAAATTAGCTATTTAGTTTAGTTTAGTGACGTATTATCTTATATTCTATTGCTATAGCAAAGAATGTGACAGAAGCAATTTTAATCAAGCATTAAATTAAATTGACGTCTATAATTGCGGCAGTAAGCCTGCAAATGCGCTGCCAATCTTTAGAATGCCTCTGTGCCAGTCATTTCACCGTTTGACTCAACATTTTGAAGCACACACAATTGACGGTCACTCCGTCAAGCCTATTTGTGCTGCCATTGCCTACATAATCGGACACCTAAGTATTAAAAATAACTGTGGTCTAACATCGACAAAAATTTCATTGAAGCTGTTTTATTTTATGGTACCTACTACTGATACCTACTCGATGTAAAGCCTGGATACATCCAAAGAAGTTCGCACTACAAACTATCACCAGGGGCACGTTTTATAAATTAGCGACCCGCCCTCGCTTCGCTTCGGTTTATGCGAGTTTTCTGTAACACCCGTTCATAAAACAGAGCTTATTATACATAAAAACCTTCCTCTTGAATCACGCTATCTATTAAAAAAAACCGCATCAAAATCCGTTGCGTAGTTTTAAAGATCTAAGCATACATAGGGACAGACAGACGGAAACGACTTTGTTTTATAATATGTAGTGATGATGATGATGATGATGATAAAGCTACAAGTAACAATTATTGTACAAGTATAAACTGGCAACACTGCTCAAATGGCTGGTTGTCATTGGTCGAGATAAGCTCCCTAATCCTGTCTATGTAGTACAGATCACCACCATGTAATACCTATTCCTGTTTTTCTGAAAGATTCCTTTCGCTGATTAGTTTTTAGAGTTGTTGGAAATTCTGTAGCTCTGCCTACCCCACTGTGGGAATGAGGGCGTGAGTTTATGTATGTATGTTTTAATAAAAATGTCGGAAAGATTCGTTTATTCAAACCAGAAATTAGCGGCGCAGCTCAGGTATATGTAACTTTGCATTTTTTACGAATAAGGCAGATAGTTTCGTTGTTTTGATAGGTGTTTGAGAGCTGCATAGCACAAGACAAATTTATTTAATTTCATTAATCGGTCAGGTTGTATGAAATCAAGCTCGAAGTGTGTAGAAGAGAAATCGGAATACATGTACCTATCTAGATGCGCTACTTCATATCTCCACTCCGTAGCTGTAGCAACGCAGCAGCCAGGGCTAAAGGAACTTCGATTTTGGGGGTAAAGTGAAGCCACAGAATGTACCTACTTTATGAAGTACTTTACTTACTAACTGACGGACTATTACTTATTCAAATCTGTAATTCGCAATAGTGGGTACTTGGAAGGGATGACCGACGGAGCAATTATAATTATAGCCTAGTGAGGGAAGCCTATAATTTACTTTAATTGATCATTGCTGAACCGATGGCTTTCGTGCCAACCCGCGGCGGTAGTAAGTATACATAATATATGTAATAGTACCCCCGCGGCGTCACTCGTGTGGTTACAATACCTAATACAAAAACCTATTTTAACCTTTAAAAAAGGTTTCAATTTGGTCCCTGTGACGATTCTACGACAAACTAAAACTATAGATCTGGATCAAGGGCGTCGCCAGACGATGATCATGAGGAGGTTAGTAAAAATCGGGAGAGTACCTACGGCGGCACTTTAATGTCAACATTGACCAAAAATTAAGGTTATATTTTTTTTGATTTTCTAGGGGGAGGGGGGTGGAGCAGTCCCCCCTTCCCCCTTTGTGACGCCCATCTGGACTCAATCGTGTATTAAATAAAAACTTGCCTCAATGTTCCGACTACTTCCGACTGTGTTGTAACCGTGAGTAGGGACTAACTTTTGGCCAAAGTAGCTGCCTACCCTCTGGTCACCCGAAACGTTATTGATGAGGCATCATATAATTTTTCATACATTCAGTAACGCAATAATAAAGGACCAAGTTTACAGGTGATTCTAATAAAATGAGAATTTTTATACGGCCTCCTAAAGTAAAGCCCTGGCAACTTTTGTAACATCTGTCATCTGTCATCCACCTGAAAATTGAAAATGTCAAATCTGTCAAACAAAACATCGCAGACGCTTTTCATTTTCATGCGCTTTTCCCGTTATTATTCCGAATTTATGTTACAAACTGTCGAAAGCTTCGATCGAAAAACAAGCATTACTTGGTCCCTTACGTCATTATTATTACCTAGCGAATCATACCTGCACTTAAACACGACAGTTTGAAGCGAGCGTTATGAACGTTAGCATTCAGAAGACATTAGTTATTAATTCCTGGGTTATCTGAGTTTGGGTTATGACCCGCACATACTCGCGTAAGCCACAGGCATGCCGGTACATCGAAGACGTGCTAACGCTGTGCCGGCTGTGCCTGGAGCAGGCGCAGGAGCCTGTGGCCATCTTCACGGACCCTGCCGACATCTGCTCGACCCTGGCTATGAGGATCATGATCTGTGTTGGTTTAGAGGTAAATGAACTGAGGAGTGTCTTTTCAAAGGGGGTTATTTCCATTATTTTTTTAAACTTGATAATATCTTTATGATAAAAATAAATCTATTCTTTGAGGTAAAAGTTCTAAAAAGTCTCTTCTTGTTCTCTAAAAAAGATTATGTATCAATTTTCGGGTCAAAAGGGCCTATTTCTTCCTTACACTCATATACACTTATTATCTATGTTGAACTAGAGCTTTTAAACAAGTAAAGGAAAAAAAACCGCATTGGGTATACCTTTTGTTTTCAATAAGAGATGTAATTGGAATAATTTCCTGGCAGTAAATTATTATTGCACCAGAATCTCTTTTAGATTTAACAATGATCATAAGAGGAAGAGGTTAAAGGTTTATTTCTCATAAGGCCACAACAATACGGCTTAATTCCATTAGTTTGCATCAAACACTGGAAATGCACACATAATTATTTAGGTATAGGTCGATTAACAAGAGCTGGCACGAATGGATTGAATGAGTGAATCAAAGTATACTAGTGTGTAAAATATTTACAGGTTTTCAGTTTGAAATTCGAACATCGGTTCAAAGGACGGCACTCACACAATGATAGGTGACATTACTAATGTTCAATTCATTTGTGCTAACTCTTGTGAATCGATCTGTAGATAAAGCAATGTATGTAGTGCCATAACATTTATGTCAACTTACTTTAATACAATATCAAATATAAAGTAATAATTTAGAAATGGAAACATTGGATTTATGTTTTACTCGATTTCTTAAAAAATGTTCTTAGTGTAAATAAGCCCTTTTGAAAGGACTCTCCTGAATTGTGGTTAGTAGGTACTACAGTACATTCATAGAAAAGTACCCTTGTGGCTGGATACTGTCTGAAGCTGCAGATGCAAACAGGCGGCAGGGCGATGTGACTTAGTACTATAACCCATTTGCAACACCTTACAATATGTTTACAAGCATAAAGCATGTACAGATTACTTAAGTTTTTTGTCAGATTAGTTGTATTTATCTAGCTTTCTCAATTAGCTTCATTACCCATCAATAAGCCAACTGAGAAAGCAAGATAAATACGAAGTTATCTGACCAAAAACGATGGGAAAGGATTATTCACTACATCTGTACTTAGTTTTTGATTAGAATATTAAGTGACCATTTTTCTGCTGTAACTCCTGGCTTACTGCAATATAGTTGTCGAAGCATTATTATTCCTATGCACTTAGCCGTCTTCTTTGGTATTACGGCAGCATTTTGCACATGACGCTGTGAAATGTGTCGGTATGGCGTTGTCGAATAATATTTGTATCCATGATACGGCCTGCGGCTTAGTTTAGGAGTAGATCACTTTGTTTAAAGATATTTCCTGATAATATAAAAAATAGGTTTATTCTCTAAGAAGCTGCACAGGCACTTTTACAGGTGAAAATTGTTACGTACCATTATTTAATACTCCTACCTTCAACTGACACATTAAAAGGTTCTTAATTCATAAAACTCGTAATTTATGATCAAATTTCAGGTTAAACAGGAAGAGTCGCTTCCAAACCAAGTTTGTGCAGCCTGTTACAGAGAGTTAGAACGATACTATACATTCCGCAAGAAATGTGAAGTGTCATACCAGAAATTGAAGTCTCACCTTCAAGCATCAAGGAACCGAGAAGCGTTGGAAGCAATTCCACCAGGCTCTGATGTGATGAAGGATATTATAAACGAAGATGAAAACATGATTGTCAGCGATCTAGAGTTGATTATGGAGAGCGAGGAGACTTATAGCAAAGCTTTCCAGATGGAAGCTCAACCTGAAGAAAATATTGTAAGTGCCATAATAGTAGTTTATGAAATTGTTGCATAATGAGGGGTATTAAAACACGAGTCTGTGTTTAAGAATTAACGCATTAACAATCTTAGGATTGCAGTCTTAATATTTTAGTCACAGATGCCACAGACCATCAGGTGGCCTGTGTGCTTGTTGGCCTTCTATGCTTTAAAAGAAGAAAGTAGAGAAGATAGAAGTTGAACAAGTTCTGTGGCTATCACTTTCATACCATAACAGTGCCAAGTACTTAAAAACCTAGATATATTTTTACATTTGTAATAAAGTTATTACATTTCATTGTTCGTTTTTATTCCAGATAAAGGAGTCCTCACCTGTTAAAGTAGAGCGGACTGAAGTTGAGGTAAGAAAATTTTCAAACCATACAGTTGAAATCCCTGCCAATTATATCATGGTTTGCAGTTAACTGAGAAGTATAGCCAGACAGGTACAGTCGCCAACCAATACTGTACCAACATAAGCATAGCGGCGGAGTGTTCCCCCGTCCTGTTCCCTTTAAACCACCAATTCCGTGGTACCAGCGGCCTTTTATGTGACGGGAACTATGTACAACTAATAGTATTTATTATGTGCAAAGCAGTTATACTGTGCGCGAGGAATTATCCATCATGAATACTTTTTTTAGCCTCACACATTTAACGTCAGGTTTGATTGGTTGCCTATGAGATCATATAGCAATAGTACAACGATGATGGCAACCAATCAAGCTTTGGTGCAAGTTCTGTTCATCTATCTCTCTCTGATCTTGTTAAAACTGCAAAAACGCAGATGCCAATGGCGGTGCAGAAAAGGTTCCAAAATTCGCAAATAAAATATTTATAGGGGTGTGGACAGCGCTCCCACGGACCTCTAGTGGCTCGAGCGCAGAGCCGCCATCTAGCTGGCCGCGCTGTAGCGTCTGCGTCTATTCTCGATAGACCCCCTTAAACATAAAATGAAACAATATTTATTAAATATCCAATTGGCCAACACTTAGCAGACGTCCTGTACCCATAACATGTGTTTTTTTTTCTCTCTCTTTGTTTTACAAGTTATTTATAGTTACTATTTAAAAATAATATAAAAGGCACACACTCACTCGCGCGCACGCACACACAAACACTCAACCAAATACACACACACATACACGCAATAATTCAGAAGTCTAGAATAAACAATTGTAAATAATTTAGTTTAAGCATTAAGTACTCCTAAAAAATAGTAGTGAGATGGATTGGGAGCGCTCTCCTCTCTTCAATCCGGTGGCCCTGAAAACCAGCGTCAAGGCTAGCAAGCCTGACACCATGCTGAGTGGCAACCTTTTCGGTGTTAATTTTAGATTAAGTACCTACTCTAAGTTTGTATTATTCTTTTTTTTTTATAGTGTTTTTGCCGTTTTTTGTTCATTTTATTTTAACACCGAATAAACGATTTCTATTCTATTCTATTCTATTCAATGCACGTCGCTCTGCCCCGCGCAGCAGATGTTTTCTAGGCTCGCTGCGTTGACGACGTGAGTCCTCTATAAGCAGACCTAGGAACATTCGGGGCAAAATTAAATGACAGCTAGGGATTGCATATATCGATAAACTCAATTATCGATGCTTTTCCCATATACTAGTGATCGCTCCAAGTTTTGTTTGTAAAAATATTTTTTATTGAAAGTATGCAATGAAACAAAATAGCAAAATGATTCTGGTTATTCTTTATTTTAAAAGGATTTTTTAACCTTCACTCATCATCATAATATATTTTTTCCTTATTGTGTATTTCAGAATGACTGTCCCATCAAGTATTGTTAAAATAAACGACTACAATTTGTTAGAAGTAAAAACAATATGACGATGATGAGTGAAGGTTATAAATCGTTTTAAAATAAATAATGACCAGAATTATGTTGCTATTTTGTTTCATTTGCATACTTTAGCAAATTAACTATTTTTACGATCAAAACTTGGTGCGATCACTAGTATATTATGGGAAACGCATGGATAATTAAGTTTATCGATATAGGCAATCCCTAGCTGTCATTTAGTTTTGCCCCGTATATTCCTAGGTCTGTCTATAAGGGAAATACGAACGGCATAGTTATTACCTCGAAGAACATTCCTAAAATATCTGCAATTCCCCCGTTTGGGGTCCAAATTCCGGGGCTACCTCCCGAGCGTGAACGAGTCTCGCCGCAGTCACTTGCCCTGCTTAACAGTCGCGAAATGAAAAGGTTGACCACCTTAAGATCTGTATTTGCTTGCTCAGTATAAGTTATGCCATTTCACTTAATGGCCCACAGATACATGGTTACCGTGGTCACGTATAAACAACAGCCACTATTGGTTCAAACGGAACTCAAGTCTTTATTGGTCGGTACAAAAGAGTTGCTATGGTCACGTATAAACAACATCCACTATTGGTTAACTGAACTTAGACCCGTATTAATAAACTCATCTTGGCTGAGATGCGCGTCACAAGATACGTCAAAGTAAACGTCAAGCCATAGAAAGCTGTCATTTTTGACACATCTCGAGACGAGCATTAGAGTTGAGATTAGTTTATTAATAAGGCCCTTAGTCTTTATTGGTCGTTACAAAAGGGTTGCTATGGTCACGTATAAACAACAGCCACTATTGGTTCAATATTATTTCTCTCGTCTGTTACAGTTTAAAAAGGTAACATGTGCTTGCAACGCGTAAATGAATTTATTTGAAAACTGGTCAACCTTTTTGATTCCGCGACTGTTTCTACGATATCCTGAGTTCTGATCCAAGTTGTTATGGAACTCACGAATATTTAAATAAAGCATTTTTTTATAAGGTTTCAGTGCTTATATTTAATTTCTTCGCTGCCCTCACTCATTAACGCTACAGTAGGTACTTTTTATACCGAAAAATTAGACAGTTCCCAAGTAAGTAGCGATAAATGACTTCTACGAGGACGAAGTCGCGGGCAAAAGCTAGTGGTTTGTTGTTTTATAATATAAGTAATCCTTCTCACGTGCCCGTTTTTACAACTTTAACCGGGTTTTCTTTAAAATCTCTTCGACAGAAAATTCTGCATACCATGGAGATCGAAGACCTGTCCACCTTGATATCATCGGTGCTGGTGAAAATTGGGATCTTGAGCCAGCAGAACGGCCAGTTCAGCGTGATCAACGAGGAGATGACCCGGATCCAGCTGGAGACGGGGGACGGCTGCGTCTTTCGGATGGAGCTGGAGGAGGAAGATGAGGTCAGGCTCTTATAAGTTGTTTCAGAAGCAAATTGCCGCATACTCTCTTTGCTCACAAGGCCATAAATATTAGGCTAAAAAGGCGCATGTCGGTTGACCAATTGTTGCCGTACTATGATGATACGACGATGGTAAATGATTTCGGCAAATAAGTCGATATTTATTGCACAAAATAAGTACGAATTGTGAACTTCATGACAATCATGACTAAACAATAATTTGTCAATAATAATTTACGTTAGGAGAATTTGCTGCCGAATGAGTACATGAACTCAGGGATGAAAATGATCAATTTCCACTGAGATATTTAAGCTGCATGAGCTCGAGAAAGTGAGAGAGAGAGAAGAGGGCAATAGACCAACCACTTCAATCGCTCTACTTTTCATTTGGACATAGAGAAAAGGAAACAAGAATGATCCTTTTGATTTTGCAGCAGTCACCAGAGAACCAGGGAACCCAGTGCTCGGACGTGAGGGCGGAGCTCGTCCCCGCTCCCGCCCCCGCGCCCGCCCCCGCGCCCGCGTCCGCGCCGGCCCCCTGCGCCGCGCCGAAAGACACCAGCGAACCGAAGACCAAGAAACAGCCGAGTAAAGGGTAACATTAATCACTACATACTATAAAACAAAGTCGTTTCCCGCTGTCTGTCCGCTGCGATATTTTATTCAAAAATGCTCCCTGTTGGGTATAAAATATGAAGGATCACGAAAAATATCCTCAATTTGTGGGTGGGTGCATAGTCGAACGGCGCCGTCCGTTCATTATCCGTTCCGTGAATCTTAATATTAGAAGGTTAAAAAAAAAACCCGAATTTCTCGAAAGCTAACAGTAGTACATTACTACAGAGGCCGGGAAATTGGGGGTGGCCGGTCGAGTGATATACCTAGACGGATAGTTACGAGGCTGGCAACCCGTTTTCACGGCGAGGTATGTAAATTAATTGAGACCAGTATATTTTCTCAATAAGGATTTTCACAAAAACAACCATTCAATAAAAAAACGCTTTATAGTTTAAAGTTTCATATTTATATTACATTTTTAATTGATATGAAAAACTGAACATTCAGCTCTACAGAGGTAGGCAGATTGATACTACAACAAGGTGTTTTAAAAAAAATAATGAAACGAGATCATTGTTGCCAGTATGTAAAACCTAGGTATGCTGCCAGGTAAAATAAGTTCAATCGTTCGGTGTTTTTTTGTAGACTTGTAGGAATGTACTATTTTTTTAATTCAATCTACTTGTTTTATTTTTGAGAAAAGTACTATACATGCTTCGCCCATTAAGAGGTTTCCTGGACTCGTATCTATAAAAGGCCTTTTAACTCCTACTCGTCCAGGAAGGCTCACTTACTGTTCTTTGCAGTAATGTACTATTTCTCAAAATTTTATAAGTATGATTAAGCCTATTCATAAACACAGCCTACATTAAAATTTAAAAAAAAATACTTCCCGGCCTGGGCCTCTCGAGTTGTTCCGCCCGCAACGTGATACTTTGAGACCTATAAAACTAAGATAACGGTAACATTTCATTGCATGTTTGAGAAAAGCATTATTATACGCCTCGGCGGAAACGGGGATCGCCTATTGGATTTGAGCAGGCCTCGTCAAGGCTCGGCTAGCCAACGCGCTCCCCGGCGACTCCCTCGCATTGATGTGGTGTGGGTGCGCAGCGCGGAGGCGTGGCGCTGCGGCGCGTGCGCGCGGCGGCTGGGCTCGCGCTCGGCGCTGCGGCGGCACGCGCGCGTGC